>JAODAL010001709.1:0-219132 GCA_025379985.1 Phyllomedusa bahiana | reverse complement strand
GTAAAAAGTTTTTGGAAAAACAACATTTTTTAAGTTTTTTTTTATTTCCTAGATTTTTTTTTCCATCTGCAGCAAATTGTCATAATAAAGACGGCATTCCTCGGAGCAACATGAAAGTAAATGCATACTGCCTTAAAAGCAAAGTTAAGCAATTTTTAATCCATTAATGACAGCCTTTAGGACACTGTGTGTTTTTTCAGCACTTCAACACTGGGATGGGTGGTATTTTTATAATAGTAGCCTTCATGGATACATATAATGCATTGACAACCTTTATATTTTGAGGGCATGGAAAAACAGCAATTGAGTTATATTTTTTGGTTTTAGTTTTTAAGGTGTTCACCATGCAGTATAATACCATTAGCTTTTTTTTGTTGGTCAAGTACCAAAAATCATCCCATGTGTAAAATAACCCAAAGTTTGACGGAAAACGAAATCAAACAATACCAGTTTCAAAGTGGCTAAAAACAAATTTTTGATGCTACCATCCTACAATCCCCAAATGTTTGCCGCATATATTATGAAACATTTTCAAACATACTGAAGAATTGTACACTATTAAAAACAGAGCAAGAACTGGCAATTCACCGCCAGGTTCAATACATGAAGTCCTTTAAGTATAAATCATTTAATTTTGTGTTGCCATATTCTAACACCCTTAAAGGGGTTTTCTCACCACAATGATTAGTTTTTAACATGTAAGGAAAGGTAAATGAAGACTATTACCAAATACATTGTTGTTCTGATTTTACTTTTTCTCAGAATAAAGAAGATTTTTAACGCAGTTTACACAAGTTTCTCTTGCTTACCGACCACCTCTCTATGCTCTCTATTTTCTCTCATTGTTCCAAGCTGCTGTCCAACCATGATGAATAACTCCCTGCTGATTCTTATCTCCAGTCTTATAGCAGAGCTTATATGCCAGTCACTACTGTAAAACCACCCACAGCCTAACCAGGAAGTGTGCTTCTAAAGCTGCATGTGGGTCTGTGAAACAGCATGGTAAAACAACCCCTTTAAAGGGGTTTTTCTCCCAAAAAAGATCACATCAAAATATGGGGACAGTAAAAATAAGCACTTTTGAAATTTTTGGTTTTGCATGCCCTAAATCACTTAGTATAGCAATATGACTAATCTTTGTTTCTAAGCTTTTTTCTGCAGCAGGTGGTCGGGCCACCCCCTTTTTTTTGTAATTTGGGGGCCTGATTTTAATTCAGCCCTATTGGAACACACCCCTTGGAGGGAAAACACGCCCCGTTTGTGATTGGCGGGCTACACTCTGGCTTACCCCCTCTGAGCTTGTAAATTGAAAGTGAAACAGGGCCTCAGCTTGTTGAAGGTTTGTTTTGTATAATAAAGGCCCTTTTTTCTCTATTTCCCTCTCAGCCCTATGTGAAGGACTGGCAATTATGGGGTCGCAGCTCTAGATCACTCTTTTCCCCCATATAACACAGTCTTAACAGTTGTTCCCACACCCATATCTAAATGTATAACCCCACACATAGTAAATATTTTAAGAAAAAAATATTTTTTTTTAAATTTTTTTCATGCAAAAAATAGTATGCAACATTTAAAAATCAAAAGCACACTCAAAAATTTTAAAAAAAAATGGTGTAATCACGCGACCAGAAATATATTCCAACAAGCAATATCACAATAACAAATTACTAAAGGGCCAACCCCCCCATAGAATAAAAGAATTAAGGTAATACTGATCGGGAGATAAGCCAAAGAATGTTCGATGGGGCCCTATTACACCCTATAGATGGAAAAAGAGCACCTGCCCCGAGAAGGTCGACCCATTCAGTATCGTGTCCCTGCACTATCAATTAAAATTAGTAGTCACATAATGTTTCAATTACCCCAAATATCATCAGGGGACTTGGTTAGGGGTACTGAATGATGACAATTTAAAGAATAAAAGTGTGCAGTAAATGGAAGACAAGCATATGGCCTCAGGTAAACTCCATATAACAGGTGTATGGCGCATCAACTTTTTTATTTTAGTCTTACTAGGGAACATAACTGTGCAATCACTAAATTGCTTGTATAATATACTACAATACTACTGTATTGTGGTGTTTAAGGGGATCGACTTTTTCCCTTTTAAATTTCCCCCCGATGCTAGACAAAACCCATCGGCATCTTGCAATAACATTGCGGGGAACCAATGGGCTGATAGAGAGGACCTTTTCCCAAAATAACCACTTAATGCTGCAATTTTGGGAAGCAACTTTTTACAAATTTTTGTAACTGACAACTGCATAGCGGAACACAAAACAAATAGATGTATATGCATTATCCTTTTTCTCCCACAGCGATTTTTATTTATATCACATTTGTTTTTTTCCTCTTCACCGTCCATGACCCATAACTTTTTTTTTTCTTTTTGGTTTACATAGACGTCTATGGGCTTTTTTTGTGGGAGAATGTCATTTTTAATGGTACCACTTTGGAATGCATGTAACTTTTTCCTCCTATTTATTCTAGTTTTTTGGGGACACAAAATGAACAAAAAAAATGTTTTCCAGTGTTTGTGTGTTGGGGGTATTGTTTTCTATGATATACACAGCATGGAATAATGTTATTTGTAATAGATAAAAGACTTTTTACAGACTTATTAATACCAATTATGTTTAACCTTTTTATTATTTTATTTGTAAAATAGCAAAAGGGCGTTTTTTTGAACTTTTATTTTTTTCATTCTTATATATACATATATTTTTACTTGTACTTTAGTCCTAGCAAAGTACTTGACCACTAGGTGGCACGATAGATTGTACAGTTGTTGCAATAATAATAATATATTACAGAACAGTGTACAAAAATGGCTCTCCTATAGGCAGGGTGTAATTGAAGTAGTAAAAATGGCAGTCATGAAAACCTTAATTAGGCTCCCAGTTGCCATGACAACTAGTCGGCATCCCGTTATAGTGTCATAGGTCGGCTGATTGGGCATTGGAACAGGTTCCTGGACTATTCCTTAATCCCTCACATGCCTCAGTCGCAATTATCGCAGCATCTAAGAAGATCAAATTTACGGGATCAGAGCTCCTAGTGGCAGGTCCAGTCTGTTATTAACAGCCGTCATCTATTATTGGGCAGACTCAGCTTGTTAACCCGGTCTATACAGCTGTACGTCATATGTCAGTTAAAGGCACACCACATTTCCTGCAGCATCTCAGCACCTCTAAGGCTCACAAGAGATAACATTTACTGACATTTTTTATTTGAAGTTACTTTAGGTAAGCCGTCTTCTTTACGCGGCGGTTGAACTCACTGGAAACAGGATTTTTTTTTTTTTTTTTACAGTTCTCTAGTTGCCCCTTTTCATACCCATGAATAGGGTTAATCCACATCCAGGCACACACTTCACCACAGCACAAGCAGATTATGTATAGCTTTAAGATACATTGCATTTAAGGTGGGGTTAATACACCAAATTCTCACTCAATCTTTCAACTTCTAGTTTGGGAAGTTGTGCAAGGCAAGTGTTATTTGGAAATGATCGGCAATGCAACTTTGTTCCTCTGGGGTGTAACCTAGGCATCACTAATTGAGTTAGTTTGTTTTTTTTATTGGTGTGTTACATACTAATGTTTTAACTGGTTACATATATACAGTTTATATCTGATATTGTTTGTATACTGCACTGTATAGATATATACTATATCTATGCCAATTTGTATGGTCTTTGTTAATTATGTTTGATTTTTCATATTTCTTTCTGGGTATACTACTGTAAGTAGACCTAAGGCAATATTTATATTTTTTATTGGTATTTTTTTTCAAAACGACATGAAGTTTTATGTGTATACTGTAAAAGTATTTTGAATCAGAATGTCAATAAAAAAAGTTTGATAAAAAGAAAGACAAACCCCACGCAGAAAATAAAATTGTCAGCAAAAATACACATGGATTTCTGCCATGCAATTAATGCTGTACATTTCTGCACAAAAAACTCCATGACACTCCAAAACACTCCATGTGAACGCACCCTTACGGTATGTTCAGACGGCATGTGTTACGGAACCATGTGCTGATCAGCGCGTAATTCCAAGTGCAGTGCACAGTTGGCAGCCGGGGTGGGCCGGCCCCAATAAGGCATGGGGGGGGGTGGGGCATTGTCGCGGACGCGTATTCGCCGACTAACAATTGACATGTCAATTCACCCCCCGTGAGTACAATACGAAGTATTGTACATGCGGGGAGATGGACACGTTAATCCATAGCCTCTATGACAGCTATGAATTACGTTAAATGCGGCGCGCTATTTATGCTAATAAATAATAAGCCATGTGAACTCATACCAAAATAGTACACAAACGCGTATGTTCTTGGTCTTTCATTAACACAATGAGTAAACATGCATAAAAAGTAAGTGAACCACTCTAATAACCTGTAGATAATCACCTTCACCAAATGTTTGGTGAACGTTTCTCCCAGCTACAGGAAACATGCACTAAGAAGGGGTGCAGTACCAAAACCGGATATTTTCACTGTTAGGCACTTTCTTAATACTGTGGTTAACACTGGTGAATTCTTCTTCTCTTCACTCTGTGCCAACTGGATGCCCCAAGAAATAAACTTTAGCACATATACTATGGGTTACATACGTAATAAACATACAGCCAGGCTTCTATTGCCACGGCAAAGATTAGAGCTGGCTCTGTGTTAGTGTATCAAAGCAGCAATTAAACAGTTGCATAGCTTGTAATGTAATTGTCTAACTATTAATAAAATGTAAAGTAGAATAAAAAAAAAATCTCTTTTACACATTAAAATTTGGTGTCACCCTATCTATAATAATAGCTGCTGTTGGGTCAATAAAACCACTTTTTTTGAAGTGGTGTCTTTTTCCCTTTTTCTGCATATATTTTTGACCTTGATCTTGGTCCTGGAGGCGTGCACTCATTTATCTTTGAGCTTTTTGGTACATATTTGCTGCTGTTACAACAATTTCAAGTTTTTACCCTATTCTTATAATGGCCCCCCGGGGGGCCCAAGCTATAAAATTTTCAAATTATTTAATCCATACCAGAATTGCATTATTTTGTTTATCTAGTTGAATAAAAAAAAGTAATGAAAAGCGATCAAAACCAATTATATACCCTAAAAGAGACTAAGAAAAAAAGCAATGCATCCCATAAAAATAAAGAATTTCTGCTTTTGCTCACATAAAATAATCAAAAACTGACCTGGACTCAAAGCCGGTTTCCACGGCTTATTTCCGTCGTAATTTCGGGGACGGATTTAGCCCCGCAAAATTACGTCCGGCTACGTTGCAGGGGGCGGGGGGCCATAGACATGCATTTTCCACCGGCGCGTATCCGCGGTATAATGTGCATGTCCTGGACAGAACGGAATCCATTAGTTCTCTATGTGAAACTGTGGATTACCGTCACTGGGTGGCACGGATTACAGCCATATTGCAGCACAGTACGGCGCGCAATACGGCTGGAATCCGTGCTTGAAATAAGCCGTGTGAACGGCCCCAAAATAGCATTGGTAAGAACTACGGTTGATCCGGTGAAAAACAAACCAAAATGAAAAATGGAAAAAGTTGATAGCTCTTAGAATATGGTTACAAAAAAAATCTTTTTTTTTATGTGACTTAATTCTGAAAAATTAATAAAATTTAAAAACTATATCAATTTGGTTAATTGTTTTAAACTATAGAATAGAGTTAACCAGCTGTTTATACTTTAAAGTGAATACCCAATTGTGGAATTGCTATTTTTCTATTCCACCAGAAAAAATGAATAATAGTCTTTCAATAATTAAATGTTCCCCAAAATGCCATTAAAAATACAACTCATTCCAATTAAAAACATCCAGTGACTACATCAATGGAAGGATTAAAAAGTTCTAGCTCACCAACAGAGGGAAAGAAAAATATGACTGTTCAGAAGGCCAAAACAGGATGCAGTATCAAGCCAGTGACGGAAAATTTTTGCACCAAGTTTCCCCTGAGAAATGCATTTTTTACAGTGAGTTGTGATAACATTTTTTAAGATATCTCATCTTAAGGGAGGTGTGAGTTCCTTTCAGTGTTACAGACTAGTGTTGAGCGATTAGTATCGACAAGTTGAAATCGGCAAAGTTTTTATGGTGATCGAAAAATTTCCAGTTCATGCGATAATTTAAGGTTTAAAATTCTGAGCTCAATCTATTAAGATCGCGCCATTTTCGGCGCTTCCTGTTATTTTGGCGGCCAGCAAATTGATTTCAGAATTTGAGCAGGGGGTGATGTGTGTGCGACGTCATGACTGGGATGTTGTATGGTTGCGATTGCGCTGAAAAAATCAATGACTCGTTTACATAGAAACAGCGTTTTCCCTTCTTGTTCTGCTCAGTGTCTTGTCTCTCAGCGTCTCTAGGAGTAGGACAGTGCGCTCTGCTGGGGCCAAAAAGTTCAGCGAAATTATTCTAATTTCAGCAACGAGAACACCTCTACTATTAGCTGTTGATCCTTACAATTTAGTTAGTTAGAGATTGGAAGATTTTTATGTAGTTAGGTAGTGAATTTTAAGGAGCATCTACTGCTGTTAAAGTCACGGGGTGGGCGGGTGGGGGGGGGGCAGTGGGCGAAACATAGGACAAGATCTATAAAGAACACTAGGATAAAGGTTCACCGAAGTCTTAGTGTAGACATTGCATCTGCAATATTTTATTATTAACAGTTTGCTATTGAAATATATTTTCGGGATATTGGGCAGCCTGAACTTATATTAGGGATTAAACATCATTTCTAGTAACTGCAGGTCTCTGGTGTTAGGTGCAAAACTCCCTTTCCAATTATCAGTATTCAATTTAGATAGGTGTTCATTTTCAATTGTACCCATTCACTTTGTTCATATATCCAACCTTGCACTTAAATCTGTAAACAGCTCAATGTTATAGTCACCACTGGTGAGTGAATTGAAAGGTGCAAAAAAATACTGTGTATTATACGAATACATAAACAGAGACGGTGTTTTTTACTTTGGCGACTACAGCTTTGTTCATTGACGCAGATTGCTCGTAAATCTTAAACAGCAACTTTATAGTTCACACAACAGGTTAATGGAAAGGTGAAAAAAATACCGTGTATTATACGGAAAACTATAAACAGATACGTGTTTTTTGACTTTGGCGCACTACAGCTTTGTTCATTGAAGAAGCTGCCACGTAAATCTGAAAACAGCAATTTTATTGTCACCACGGGGGAAGTGAATGGTGCAAAAAATACATTATATTATCCGACTACATTTCAGATAAGTGTTTTTTGCTTTGGCGACTACAGCTTTGTTCATTGACGCAGCTTGCACGATAAAATCTTAAAACAGCAATTTTATAGTCACCAACAGGTGAATTGAAAGGTGCAAAAAATACCGTTGTTATTTTTACACGAAAACATAACAATACGTGTTTTGGACTTTGGCGCACTACAGCTTTGTTCATTGACGGCAAGCTTGCACGTAAATCTATAAAACCAGCAATTTTTATAGTCACCACCTGGTGAATTGAAAGGGTGCAAAAAAATACGTGTATTATAAGAAAACATAAAGATCGTGTTTTTTTTTTACTTTGGCGGCACTACAGCTTTGGTTCATTGACGCAGCTTGCACCGTAAATCTGAAAACAGCAATTTTTATAGTCACACAGGTGAACTGAAAGGTGCAAAAAAATACCGTGTTTTATATGAAAAACATAACAGATACGTGTTTTTTATTTGGCGCACTACAGGCTTGGTTCATTGACGCAGCTTGAACGGGGTAATCTGAAATACAGCTATTTTATGTCACCACAGTTGAAATTGAAAGGTGCACAAAAAATTACATTTTTTTATCCGTATACATTTCAGATCATGTTTTTTTGGACTTTTGGCGGCCACTTACGCTTTGTTCATTGACGCAGCTTGCACGTAAATCTTAAAACAGAACTTTTATAGTCACCACTGGTGAATTGAAAGGTGAAAAAAATTACCGTGTATTATACGAAAAAATAACAGATACGTGTTTTTTTAGTTTGGCGCATCTACAGCTTTGTTCATTGACGGCAGCTTGCACGTAAAATCTTAAAACAAGCAATTTTATAGTCACCATACAGGTGAATGAAGGTTGCAAAAAATTACGTGTATTATACGGAAAACATAAAGATACGTTGTGTTTTTTTGACTTTGGCACATTACACTTTGTTCATTGACGCAGCTTGCCGTAAAATCTGAATTCAGCAATCTTATAGTCACCACAGGTGAATTGAAAGGTGCAAAAAATTACCAGTGGTATTATACGAAAAACATAACATGATACGTGTTTTTTTGCACTTTTGCCCAGTCCAGATTAGTTGATAGAGACACCTTGCTGTTAAATTTGAAATCCAGCAATTTTGTTTTGATTAGAGGGATTTGTGAATAGCTGTGATTTGCCGGACTTTTAATAAGAGGACTTTCCAAAATACCTATCCATCCTTTCTCTCAAATTTTTATATTTGCTGAAAATGGAGCGAAAATGAGGTGGTAAGCGAGCCAAAGAGGGGCGGTAGCACTGGAGTTAGAGGTACGAGAGAGTGCTCTTCCAGTGCTGGCCGCAACACGCACTGCCAGCGGATCGTCAGTGGCAGACCGTCCAGGCTGTCATCGCTGGGTCAGGGCCCCTGTGAATCTCAGTAACGATCAGCGGGTCGGCCAATCTGTCTTTCTGTGGTTAATGCAACCTGCATTCCACAGTCTTACCTCCTCGTCCTCCCGAGTCACGGCACAAATGTCGTCTATCAGCTCATCGCATCCGTCACATGAAGCAGCCAAAATGTCATAATCGATTTTGTGTACCCACCAACTGTGGATATTCCATTGGTTCTAAAGACCTCTTTGATGACAAATTGCGGTTGGGGTCAGAAGGCATGTTTAAAAGATCAAAGAGGATGATTTAGTCTGCTCTGACGCCCGTTACTGATGACTTCAAGACGGAGGAAAAGGAAGCCGGTCAATCGGCAAAAATTCATCCGGCGCGGGGTTGTGTGCTCGGCTCAACGCCTTGCAGCCCTCTTGCTTGTAGCCCGCAGCTTATGGATGCAGAAAGTCAGGACGACAAAGTCAACCTGTGTTGATGATGATGATGATGACGACATTGCGGATCCATCGTGGTCCTTTTCCGCCAGATTGCGTGCGAGGCGCGTTCATCAGTGGACGAGGAGGAAGACGGATGGGGTAGTGTCATTACGGGTCCGGCCTCAAAAAGGGAGAGGGCCGGATCGCGAAAGTAAAGAAGTCCGCTGCTGATATGATTCCCGCCTGGCCGACGGTCAGCGCAAAAACCCCGCTCCTGAGTTTATCGCCGTTCAAAAAGGTCCAGGACTCATCAAGCCTGGGCCTTCCTTTTTTTTGATGCAGCCTCTGATTCACCACACGATGTCATATGCCGCCTTTTTTTTACCAGGGGTAAACGCAATAGTAGAGGCAAGAACATTAAGTGGTTAACACCACCATACATGTAGAGTCTACATTGCAGCGAATGAATTGAGTTGAAATGGAGGGAACACTTGCCAAAGAAGGCCAGAACCGTACACTGGGACTCCAACCACTGTCACACCCTCTGTCTCCGCTCTCCTCCTCCGCACAACAAGCTTCCTCTGCTGCCCATGTCTCTCAGAGTCATGATCAGGGATAGGGCCTCCGCTTCAGCCTCCACCGTCGCCCACAGTACCACCAGCACCCACCTAGGAGGACTCATCTCCACCATTCTCTTGCACCAGTTTGACGACATGCACGCCGTACAGCGGCCAGTTAGCAGCCGCCTTTCTGTCTTCCAGGTTAGGGGCAGAAGAAACACTTTATACCCAAACCCATCCCAAAGCCAAAAGCCTGATGTCGGCATTGCCAGGCATTTGGCCTTGGAAAGGTTGCCTTTCCAGTCTAGTGGACACATTGTCTGCAATCTGTGGCCGGGAAAAGTCCATTGTCCATCGACAACATGGACTAGGTAAGCACGGCCATGGTCCGCTTTATCTCTGTTGACAGCCTCCACTGGTGAGTGGGTGGATGTCTCTGGGGGTGTCGGTTGGCTCTCAGGCACGGGTCAATGCTCTTTCAAAACGCCAGGGATGGTGCAGGGCTCTTCCCTCAAGGTCCTTTGGTGGCATCCGTGCCCAGTGAAAACCAAGCCGTTTTGAAATTAATCTGTCTTGGACGACACGTCCCCACACAGGTCAGGAGCTGTGGTCGGCTTCTCCGCACATGAGACCGAGCGCTGGTGGGTGACAAGACCTTGTGCCAGGCAAGGTGGTATGCGATACCCGGGCGAAAATCTGCTGCCGCCCTTAAGATCGGTAGTGGAGCACATCCCTTCCTGGGTCGTTCCAGAAATTTCTAAAGAGCCTACCGGGTCTGGACTGCCTGCTGAGGAAGGCTCGAGGTCTGAGTTGCACTTCCGCCAGTTCGCACCCTGCTTCAGTCCCGCCTGGCTGCGTTGCTGCGTTCAGCTCGGCCTACGTCAACAGTTCATTGTTGCGTGGGCAACCGTTGGAATTTCCTCCCTCTCACATGCTCCAGTGCATTGTGGCGAGAGCACAAAGCCATGACACATGGCCGGGAACAAGCTGCGGTGCGGGACCTCGGGGTGTTGAGCCACGAGAGTGGAGGTGGTGAATGAGCTCTGACACCATCCTTGCCAGTTTTGGAAGAACCACCAAAATGGTCTGTGCGGGGACATATGCCCTTGTACAGCATGAGCATTGTGGTGATCCTAGTTCTGGAACGATCATTGGACACTCTGAAAACAACGGACACAGATGCGGACACGGAGACGTCTCTCCGTACAAATCACAAGGCCCGGGACGTTTCACATTTCATCGGTCTTCATTAGGCAGTGGTTCGGGGTCCAGAGTTGTGAAGGTGGCGCATCAGCTGCTCAGGGTGCTTTCATCTCAGGCAAGTCAGGGCTGTGTTGAGCTGTGCCAGAGGCAGCGGAGGATAGGAGGAGGTATTCCTAGACACGATGTACCGACCCGTCCCTGCCTTGGAAAGAGGTTGGCGCGAATTGAGGGGGAGGTGGAAGTTGAAGGTAGATCAGTTGGCTTAGTGCCCCTGACCCCCAGAGGCTTGGAAATCATGGCTCCATTCTCTCTCATGAGTGTGCTTGGATGCTCCATTTCCTCCAACATGATCCTCGCTTTAAGGCCATCAAAATGAACAACTGTTACTGGGTGGCCAACCCTCCTGGATCCCGGTACAAAACATAACTCAGACTTTCCTTCCACCCACCCAAATAGAGAGTAAAAAATGCAGGAAAGGAATGAGACCTTGTTGATTGATCAACTGGAGAAATCTTTTGCGTCTGCTTCACGTTATTCAAAATGTCACAGTGAAACAACGCAAGCGACGTCACGGGGACAGCAGTTAGTAGAGAATGCCAACGTAGCCGTAGCGGCAGCAGCAGCAGAAGGCAAGGGTGGGCAGAAGAAGCCTAATGGGTGACCTCTGGCAATCTTTATTTACACCATCACCCAACGGCATGCAATGCAGGGCACTCATACAAACAACCATGAGACCAGCTTAAGTCATGGTGCACAACTATCTGCGTTACAACACCGTGTTTTTGTATGTGTTCGGACCCAATAGACTTCTGGGTATCCAAATTGGACGAATGGCCGAGGCTCGATCGCCACGCCATTGACTGGTGTTGTCCTTGCACCTAAGCAGCCAGCGTCATATTCTGAGAGGGACTTCAGTCACAGCCGGAGGAGTCATTACAGACCAAAACGCATCCACGGCTTTCCCAGTTAATGTGGATCGTTTGACTTTCAATCATAGATGAATAGGGTGATGGATCTCTGATGATGTTGTGGCCCCATTGCCGAGGCTACCGATTAGTTGTGGTCTACTTACATTCCTCTACAAAACAGAATAATGGTCCTCATGGGAAACTATAAAACTTATTTTTAACATTGATCATTTCTTTACTACACAATTTTTTGTCTCAGTTCCCATAACAGTTCATTTTGCTGGTTTTGCTGTGTGGTGTGACTGTAATAGTCACCAGTGGTTTCATGACAAAATCCATATTCCATGTTACTCACTTTCATCTTTAGATATTTTTCGCTTTGTCTATGGTTTTGGGGTCATGTTGCCGCTCAATTTTAACTCAGTGGACTGGAGAAGTCTTATTTATAATTTTTTGGGGGTCATGTTGCTGTGAGAAAAAAGCTTTATTCTTGGTCCTTTGGTACAGAAATTGTGGCTTCATAAGTGCCATTTCTCCTCACAATTTTTAACAGTGGCTGAGAAGTATTTTTATAATTTTTTGGGTCATGCTGTCTTTGAGAATTGCAGCAATACTACAGGTCCTATTCTAAAAATTTTTGTTTCTAATAGACATTTTGTTATTCACAATTGTATAAGTGGCTCTTGGGTAATGTTTTGAATTTTTGGGGGCATTTTGCTTGTGACATGCAGCTATACTACAGGTCCTATTATAAACAATGTTGGTTTCTAACAGCCATTTGTTCTTCACAATTGTCAAAGTTGGGCTCAAGGGTCATGCTTTGAATTTCTGGGGGCATTTTGCTGTGACAGCATGCTATACTACAGGTCCTATTTAAAAAAAAATGTTGTTTCTAACAGACATTTGTTCTTCACAATGTCAAGAGTGGCTCAAGGGCCCCAGTGCTGGTGGCTATCAGAAACAGGAATAGGTTAGGACTCTGATAATGGACCAAATTATTGCATAATGGGGACTTGTTTTTGCAAGGATCTTTAACATAGCATATCAATCACTGTATGAGTACAACCATTAATATCATTAAAAAAAAAGAGAAACCAAGACATGGTGGGATTCATTCCTATTTTAAAAAATGTGTTTTTCTAGAATTAAAACTACTAAAAACTTGCAGTACAAAATAGCTGGTAAAAATTTTCCTGCTGAATTGTACAACGGAAGGTCAGGAAAACTTGACCAGATGTAGGTTTTTCAGAGGACATGGAGTATGGAGCACGGGGAACAGAGCAAAACAAAGTACAGAGACCATTTCCTCCAGCCCCAAAAACGTTGAGTAAAAATGAGAAAAAAGAACTGCCAAGAAATAAGGGCACCTGGGTGTTACAGGAGCGTTTTAACCACCAGTATTTCAAGTGTAAGCTCAATTGGTTCGCACTCATATGGAGGGCAAGTCGATACCCAGGTCATTGACTGGTGTACTGAGGAAGGCTGGGTTCTCACACTTCCGCTTCCGCAGATCAATGTCCAGTGAAAACTAAAAAAATGGTGGTTTGAAAGACTCTTTTTCCGGCACTTTTTAATCTGGGGGTCAGACAGTTTAATGGTCATACTGGGGCCAGGACAAGGTATAGTTCAATGTCCTGTGAAACTTAAATTGGTTGTTGGAAAGACTCCTTTTTCCGGCACTTTTTTAATCTGTGGGTTAAGATCAGGTTTTAAGGTCATGATGCGGATCCAGGGACAGGGTTTGTCAATGTCCAGTTAAACTAAATGGTGGTTGAAAGACTCTTTTTCCGGCACTTTTTATCTGGGGTCAGACATGGTTTAATGGTCATATCTGGGTCCAGGACAGTTCTAGTCAATGTCCGTGAAACTTAAAATGGTGGTTGAAGACTCCTTTTTCAGTCTCTTTAAATCTGTGGTCAGACAGGTTTAAGGTTATGACTGCGGTCCAGGACAGGGGTTGTCAATGTCCAGTTCATTTCAACTAAATGGTGGTTCATAGTTACTTTCTTCGGACTTTTTAATCTGTGGGGTCATGCAGGTTTTTGGGTCATGCTGCGTTCCAGACAGGGATATTCAATGTCCAAGTTCAAGTAAAATGTTGGTTCAAAATAATACTGCCATCTGGGCAAAAACCTTATTTAATTGTGGGTTGATTGCAGGTTTAAGGGTTTCATGCTGTGGTACATGACAGGGATGTGATATGGTGTAGTGACTTTTTTTCTGTGTCATTTTATAGCTGAGTGTTGTGACTAAGATTTGTAGGGCAGGTATCCATTTGACTGTTGTGGTGTTAATTCCAGCTTCTTCCAGCACCTGTTTGGGTGTTGTAAGAATGGTGGTTGTTGCTCTCCCATAGACTTTAATGGTATCAGAGATGATGACTATCGACTATCGAAAAAAAACCTTATCGGATGGTGGCCGACTATCGAAACCCTACTATTTTTTCGCCGATGTCGTGATAGCCAATCATAATCGCTCAACACTAGTTACGACATATTGCACACTGAAATGTCATATCTGTGGAAATATTGCAATATTCCTTGAGGGATGCTATTTTAAACTTCTTGTGTGTTTCCACTATACTGTACTTTTAACAGTGGCTCTGCAAATTCAACATGTAATCTAAAAACCAATCCAGCGGAATCTGTGCTGCAAAAGTCAAATGGTGTTCCTTTCCTTCTGATGCCTGCCATGTGCTCCAATAATTTGTAGCAGTTCTAATTTGTAGAACATTTCAAGTCGTTTAGAGAAAAATACAAACCTAGCACACTGTTACGATCCTGTATCTTGTCTTTGACCCTGCGAGCTGTTCAGTGTATGCTGTGCCTGCCAGCACGGCAAGAGTTAATCAGCATTCCCAAGGAGAACTATATAGTCTAGACTCTTGTTTTACTTGGTACCTGAGATTTGTGTGCACTTAGCTTGCTGAGCTATGGTGCTTTGTTGCTGCACTGCTGCCTGTCCAATGCACGGCGCCACGTCTGCTGCCTGTCCGATGCCACGTCTGCTGCCTGTCCGGTGTCTGGTACCACATCCGCTGCCTGTCCAGTGCCATGACTGTCGTTCCGAATCATGCGGTGCAAGATAAAAAAGGTCCGGAGGGACCCTCATAAAAGGGGGTTACTGTTACGATCCTGCATCTTGCCTTTGACCCTGTTGGCTGTCCTGTGTAGGCCATGCCTACCAGCACAGCAATAGTTAATCAGTTAATCAGCACTCAGCGGGCGTCAATCCCATTCCCTTGGGGAACTATACAGTTCAGGCTCTTCTTTTACTCGGTTGTCGCAGTTTTTTTGGACTTAGATTGCTGAGTTGTGCTGGTTTGATGCTGCACTGCTTCTCTGGCCATTCCTCTTTTTGTTCTCCCTGGACTTTATTTCTGCCTGTTTGTTGTTCTGCTGTTTTCCCCTCATGTCCCCAAGTATCTATTCCCCTGTGTTTTACGTTTATTTTTTGGACTTGCATGTCTGTATCCATCTGTATGTTGTACAATAAAAGTCCTTCTCTAAAAACATCATAGACGAAAAAAACCTAAAAAGCCTTAAAAACTGCAAAACAAAAACTCTGTTAAAAGTGTGTTTTATTTTTCACTATTGACGTTCAGCTAACATCTGCTTGTAGTATTCTGGTGGCAAAAAAGACATGTTAAAACGTTACCAAAAACAGCATTTTTTCAGACAGTGCTGTGTATATATTCATCTTACAGCCAAAGCCAGAGGTAGATCCAACAGGAAGAAGTACAGGCTATTCCTTTATATTTCTCATTTGTTTTGATACCACTCCTGAGTTTGGTGCAAATATATGCACAACAAATTACAGCAGCAGTTTAAAAAAAACACTGGCCCTTATTTATTAATGTGGTTGCAGCAGAAAAGTGTCTAAACATTACCAAAAGTGGCACATTTTTAGCACAGCATGTCACAGATACATTTACTATGGGTTTAGGACTCTTTTTGCACACTGCTTGACACAGGGGCTGGGCTTAGCCAAAACAGGGCGTGGGTTTCTGAGAAAATAGGCATAGCAACAATGTGACACCCTTTCCCCAAAATTCTTGAATATAAAGAAAGCCAAAAAAAATCTGATCTAAAAAGTCAGACAAGTCTAAACCTGCACCAATTTTAAACAATCAGCATGAGCGACTGTGCTAAATTTTTAGACTGCCTGTCTAAGTTTCCGCAATAGTAAATGAGGGCCACTGTGTAATTGGATTTACACTTGACTTTTTTTAAAATAACACTGTTGTTTGTCTTGAGTTTTTTGAGGCCTCAGTGCCAGAAGTGGTAAGCAAGGGTGGGGTGAGTTAATTCCTTTCTTTTTATTTCCCATTCTTTTTGAATATGTTTCTAACTTTAATTAAAAAAATTAGTAAAAACTGCCTCAAAAACTTGTGTTTTTACCGAAAAAAACTCAATGTGTGAATCTACCTTAACTACAGCTATCAAAGAAAACAAGGGTGAGGCTGCTGTATTATTGAGAATAGTATCCCCACACCCACTTCTATCCCCGTCTCCCCTGCCTCTCACACCGGCCAGGGCCTGGAGCTAGAGCTTCTTCAATTCATGACCTGGTTGTGTCCCATATTTTTATTCAGCAGTGTTGACAGCCAAGCACTCTTCTGTTTCTTTCACATCTACATTAAATAATTATGTGTTTGCACTTTCTTTTTTAACTGAAGTCATCTGGGAAATGTTCATTACCTTCAGAGAGCATTTTTATCTTCAGTTTACAAATACACCAAAATATTGCGAATTGAAAAGGCGAAAACCAGAAACTTTATCTCACTTATCTAAGTATTAACTCAATGTGAATAATATATATCCAAGACTGCAGATCTGTATGAAAGCTGACCTTTCTACACAACGAAACAAGCTACAGATAGTTGTTCTGGCTAAAAGTGCTCCTACAGGCAAAGGAATGTGTTACGAGAAAGGATTTGTGGCATTGGAGATATAACTAATTTACTGTGCTGCTTACAGTACAGCAACAGCAACCTTAAATTTAAGAATTTCACACACATACAGTACATTATTTTTGCATTTTTTAACACTTGAAAAAAATTAATTTTAAGTATTTTTGTGACTTGTTTTGTTAGATTAGTAAATTTTTTTACCGCCTGTAATGGTAGGCCTGAGATGTGGATCCACTCGACCACCGCAAGCGTCAGTACAAGCCACGCCATGGAGTGGAATCTAAGTAGGTCTGGTATAATCCATGGGCCCCCCGCCGATAGGCGGTTTGAGCCTTGCTGCAGCGGAACACTACCAGATCGCTACCCATGACGCAACTTGCTTGCGGTGGCAGCCGAGGTGCCGCAAGGTACCGAATCATGAAGCAAACTCGTAGTCGGGGACAGGCGGGGTTTTTCAGGACGGGTGGGCAAAGGGGTTTTGGTCAAAGGAGAGGCAAAGGGAAAACGGTACACGGGAATACAGGAATACTTTCGAATGACCCCCTTTCATAGGAAGGGCACTATGTTTTGGCAGGGAAGTCAGAGGCAGACGGGGGCAATTTAAAACCACACCGGGCAAATACCCAATTCTGGCTGCTGGCCCCTTAAATTACAAAAGGCCGTGTGAAGCCCCTGGGGTTAGGGGGCTTTCCAGAGACAGACGGGGAAGGAAAGGACGGGTGGGGAGCGATCGCAATACAGCGGGGACATGGGTTCCCATACTGGGTAAGAGCCACAGGATCACCCGTGCCAAAGTCATTTTTCAGGTTCCAAAGTGAAGCCTTTGGGGAAAACGGCAGAAAAAAAACACTGCATGCAAGACATATTGCATGAAAGAAAGATGACACTGACCAAAAAAACACCAATATTGTGCTATAGACGTTAAGGAAACATCTGGCCTTGTATTAGCCTAAAAAAAAAAGTCAACTTTCCCGGAACATCAAGCAGACTCACAGAAAAAGGGTAGTCCTGCTGGATTTCTGAAAAGGTTGGCAAGTCCCCAACCACCCCATTAGTGTGGGGACAGAAGTGTATGGGGTTTGGGAAAACATCAGGATTGAGTTTCAGTGAGCTAAAAGTCGTCTCTGCCACATAAGAAACCAGTAGTATAATTAGAGATGAGCAAATCGATTCTAATGAAGTGGAATTCGTTTAGAATTTCTGGAAAAACTTGATTCTGAATGAAGCAGAATTTCCTGGCGATTCGAGGTAATGAATATTTTTTTCTAAAATGGCCGTGAGCACATGCCGTGACATGGATCAAAGAACTATGGGAGAAAGAAAGGAACGCCCTCAATGCCATGACATGTAGGCATGCAGCCAATCAGCAGCCAGCCAGCTTCTGTGATATCACAGCCCTATAAATAGGGCAGCCGTGTTAAATTCTGCCACTTGTCATTGTGTCTCATATGCACAAGCATCTCTCTGCAGCAGCACTAGATTGCACTCTGTGCAAAATGCTTCCGATTTTAGAGTTACTGTGGTGAAATACCTTTCAAAGACACAGGTGTGTGTAATATACACACCTGTTCCTGCATCAGTGTTTTTTATTTTGGGATATTGCAATCTGTGGCAAAGAGTTAATTTTTTTCACTTATCGGGGGTAACTCTGTGTCAAATCAAGTACATGTATTTCTGCCCTACACACGTCTGAAATCCACCCAGTTCAGTCTATAGGGAACACAGAAGACATGCAAATATTCCATTTACTTGTCATCTCTGTTTTGGATCAACTCCTGTTACTTTTTGGATTTAGCAATACTGATGGATAATTGACCGATTGAAAGCGAACACTGATGGATCAAAGGAAGGGCAAAATGATCAGTGACGTCAATGCAAAATTACTGCTGACATCCTCTCCACTCTTTCGGTGGGGGGGCTCTACATGTATCAGCGTTAAAGAGAACAGGTTCCGTCATAATCTGTGGAATCATCTGACGACGGTGTAAAAGGAATGTGTTCTTTGATGCTATAGTGGGATCTTGGCCCTGAGCTTGTTTCTTTCCAGCTGGTGCTGACATTACCTGGTCAGGCGGCATTCCCACTTCAGTTATTTGGTCAGTTTTGCCCCGTAACTGCCCAGGTAAGTGAAGTGTGAAGCGAGTTTAAGAGCGGCGCCTGTCATCTGCGTGTCATACTAAAACACAGCATTGTATCAATACCAAACCAGGCTCCCTATGCATATTTCAGCATGGCACAATGTTCTACAACACCATACAGGCTCTCGGCAGCCAGGAAATAATTGCTTTTTAATGCAATTCGCAGTGAATAAATTTGGACCGAAACAAATATTGGGGGGAAATTTGGCAAATCTGGCGAATTGAATTTTTGAGAAATTTGCTCATCTGTAACTATAATAACCCGTAATAGATGGGGGTCATAGAAAAGATTTTGCGTTGGGGCCCAGTAGCTTCACATTAAGGTAATTACTGATGAATTATCTATAAAGGGTCTTTTTACACATGAAAATAAATTTGTAGAAACAAATGCTGGTTGACATGATAGCAAGTTGTTTTTTCAAATTTTTTTTCTATGTTCCTCCTGTCTCCTTTACTAGAAACTAGCAGAAGCCAGTTTACATTATGAAGTAATATAATGCTAAGAAATCTTAATTTCAATGCCATTACAAAAGATTCAATCAATGACAAATGAGCGACTTCTCGCTGATTGTGCAATCTCTGAATGTGTAAAAGGTCTTATTGCTAATTAACCCTTGATCATCTGTCATAGTTTGTTAATAACAACCAAGTCACAAAGAAAAGAGAGATGTGTGGAGCTGTCGTCTTTCAACAAAATCAATGTCTCACTGAATTAGAATAAAGGGGTTTTCTTACCACAATAAATAGCTTTTAACATGTAGGGAAAGGTAAATGAAGACTATTACCAAATACATTGCTCTTTTGGTTTTGCTTTCTTCAGGAGATAAAGGAGATTTTATCTACTGCTAGTGACACAAGTTTTTTTAGGTTACCGACCATCTCTCAGCTCTCTCTCTCCTCTCTCATTGCTTTAAGCTGCCGTCCAACCACTCCCTGCTGACTCATCTCTGGAATATGAGCTTGTTTATCTAAGTTAATGACATGTTTTAATCCTTAGAGCTCTGTAGCCTTGTGCACTACTAATTATAAGCCTCCTGCACTCATGTCACTCTTTTAGGATCTGATAGGAGCAGCAGAGGTGATATGCCAATCCATACTGTAAAACCATCCACAACCTAACCAGGAAGTGGGAGCCTGAAGCTGTCTGTGGTTGTCTAAAACAGCATGTTTAGACAACCCCTTTAACTTAAAAGTTTTCCATTTAAAACATGAGTTTTAAATGAGCAAATCAAAGGCTAAATAGGTGTACCAAATTAGTTGTCTAATTGATTTCTCAGAAACTTAGGGTGCTTTCATATAGCGCAGTTTTGGTGCAGTTTTAACTGTGCTCCTTTTAAACTGCCTTAACAAGCTTCTTTCAGTTGTCTAAATTGTTCAGAAAGGTGTTTCAGATAAGTAATCGATGACTGTGTTTGAAGTCTTGTGGATTACAAACACACTAATTGGTTACTCACTTTCCAAACAGTTTAGATAAGTGAAAGAAGCTTGCTGGTAATAAAGACAGTTTATTTGGAGTGCAGTTAAAACTGCATCAAAACTGTGCTGTGTGAAAGCACCCTAATGATTAGAGAACAGCAGCTTTAACTGGCAGTTTCCAATTTGTTAACAACTGTATAATTTTGCAAGTAATTGCCAGTTTTACCTGCAAAATAAATAGGTTCCAGGCCAGGACAGGGCATTTGGGTGCCTTAGACACTCTCCTTCCCCTCCTCCATGGAGTTTTCAAATGCCTGACTCTGATTAGGCTCACAGTGCGTGCAGCTGCGCCCTCCCCAGCCAGGTAAAATAGAAAAAAATGCAATTGCAAGTGTATGTAACTGCCAGTATTCACCATGTAAGGAATGGGCTCAGCTCATGATTTTGCTCCATACTTGACAGGGATAAGGTGGCATATTTGGTGGTCACCTAACTTTATCTACCCATCACTATGGCCCTGATTCAGTTAAAAATTAGTTTGAAAGTAATTTTAAAACCCTGACTTGGAGCTGTTTTCGGCCTTATCATGGCCCCTCTGTTTAAACTATTACTTTGAAATTTATTGAACATACAGATTGGCCATTTGTTATCTGTTTGTTAAAAGCTTATATTAAAATAACAACCAAAATGGCTGTTACAACCAAACCGAAAAATGGCAAAAATTATGTAAGTAAATAAAACCAAATCAACCAGACTTTTGCTCTTACTTTTGATTAAAAACCAGGTAGATAAATTTATTTTATAGTAATGTCATTAAATAAATATAGGATTAGAACCAACCTTAGTATATACAGCAGTATGTGCAGAACAAATACCAAAGTTAGTACATACAGTACCAGAACCAAGGGCAACATGTATGAACGGGGCTGTGCCAGAATTCTGGCCTTAAAAAGCTGTAGTAGACCAATTCTATTTATGTATGAACAGGCATACTCCAAACTTTGGCGCGATAAGTGCCTCAGTACCGCACCAAAGACACTTTTTAGCGCTCCAAAGATATGGAGTGCTCTGGGGGCGTTGCATCATGATTGTAGGATTAGACACATTTATAATTCTTTCACGCCAAACCTAGACACAGAACAGTTAGAACAGCCAGACCAAATTAAATGTGGTCTGCCTGAACCAGACTTGTCGTATTGACACTAAACTGCGCCTGTATGTATGAACTGCAGAAGAACAGGTTCATATATTCTGGCGCAGTCTATACTATCGTAAAGCAATTTAGAACTGGTCTATCAGTGCCAGAATTCATACATGACGCCCAAAGATCATAAATATAAACAGTACCACACCCAAGCTCATTAACACCAGAACTTGGTTAATTACATGTTACAGCTGGAGTAGTGGATCCTCCGGATCAAGACAGATGATGGTGTAAGCCGTACCAGGGAGCAGAGTCTAATGGGTCACGGGTTTTACGAGAGCCTGCCGTAAAACAGGTTGGACTTGCTGCGGCAAGCGAACCCTCAGGTTCCTACTTCTGGCATGACTTGCCTGCTATGGCGGCTGAGGTATGACATGGAACAGAATTGCAAGGCAGGCTCGTAGTCAGGGACAGGCAGGAAAGTCAGGACAGACGGCACCGGTTCGTGGTCAAGGGACATAGATGGAAGGTACTGGTACAGGGGATATCAAGAACACTAGGAAATGCTTTCTCTCAAGGCTATAAAGGCACTATGATCCAGCAAAGGAAATATGAAAAGGCAGGGTTATGTGCTGTCAGAATTCAGTGATCCCCAATCAATAGTGCGCTGGCCCTTTAAATCTGACTGAGGTGGCACACATGTGTCCTAGGTAGCGGGGACGTGCACACCGGCAGGCTGAGACATTGAAGGGAGGGAGGACAAGTGAGCAGTCGCTAGCAGGGATGGAACTGCCAGTGCACCTGCGGCCCGGCATGCAGGTCAGGGGACCACTCGGACCTCGGACACGGATGTGCCCACAACCGGAGTGGGGGTCACAGGAGCACCTGTGTCAGTATCCCTCCCCACTCCTCCCCCTCTTTCTGGCCCAGGGAAATTTCAGGAGTAACGTATGGTCCAGGATGTTGTCCTCTGGCTCCCAGGACCTTTCTTCTGGCCCGAACCCCTTCCAGTCAATGAGGAAATGTCGCTTCCCCCGGATACTTTTCATGGCCAGAATCTATTGACCAGGTGCCGAGCCCCCTCCAGGAGGTGGCGCCACTCTTCCTTTGGGGTCTTGCCTTTGGGGCTCTTTTGCGTGAGGACCACCCCAGCCCCCATGGAAGAGTCATCTACTTCTAGGAAAAAAAAGGTTTCTTGGTATCAGGTCGGGACAGAATGGGGACAGTGGAAAACACTGACTTTAACCTTGAGAAGGCTTCTTTGGCCGCTGGTGGCCAGAGCTTTGGGTTACCATTCTTCCTAGTGAGCACCACAATCAGTGCCACCACCATAGTGAAATGGGGGATAAACTGGCGGTAATAATTAATGAAACCCAGGAAATTCTGTATGGCCCAGAGACCGACGGGCCGGGGCCACTGCAAGATGGCAGACAACTTTGCGAGGTCCATCTGCAAGCACTTGTCTGAGATGATTTATGCAAGAAACGGAAGACTGGTCTGGTGGAAGAGGCACTTCATAGATGCCTAGGTACCTGGTGCACATGGATCCGATGGGACTGTGGATCGGGCTAGAAAACCAGGATGTCATCCAGGTAGACGACTACGCAGGAATACAGGAATGTCTCTGAAAATGTTGTTCACAAATTTCTGGAAAACCGTTGGGGCATTGCACAGAATGAAGGGCATTACAAGGTATTCAAAATGTCCTTTTTGGGTGTTGAAGGCCGTCTTCCACTCATCACCCTTATGGATCCGAACAAGATTATAAGCCCCCCACAAGTCCAATTTGAAAAAAGAAATCTGGCACCCCGGAGTCGGTCAAAAGAGCTTTTTTAAAGGTAGCGGGTACCGATTCTTCCAGGTCCAGTCAAGATTTGTACCAGCATGGTCAGACATGGTGAGGAATTGCTCACACCTAGGGACACCACTCCTACGTAGCCTAGGTGCGTGTTTTTCCCGGACGTTGTGGGCAACCCCTGCAGTAATGTCCAGGACTGGCACAGTAGAGACAAAGGTTCTCCTGATGTTGTTGGAACAATTTTTGCTGGGTCATATGGGCTCTATCCACTTGCATGGCCTTTGGAACACCAGAGCAAGACGAGGTAGACGATGCATTGCATTGCAATCCGGGTGGCCAGGTGGATCAGGTCAGTCAAGGTAGGAGGAGGGTCTCGAACAGACAGCATGTCCTTAACTTGGCTGAAGAGACCCTTCTTGAACATTGCTCTTAATGCTGCCTAATTCCAGGATAATTCTGAAGCCACGGTGCGGAATTGTATGGCATATTCTCCAACAGGAGTCCCCGTAGGTTCAATAAGTTGGTTTCAGCTGAAGATTTGAAAGCTTGTTTCTCGTAGAAACTAAGAAATTCATTCAGGAACATAGGGAGGTTCGCCATAACAGGATCGTCTCTGTCCCAGAGAGGGGTAGCACAGGTCAGGGCTTTCCTGGAGAAAAGACTGGCCACGAACTCCACCTTGGACCTTTCGATATGAAACTGACTGGCTATAAGTTCTACATGCAGGATTACTGGGTGATGAAGCCCCTGCAAGCCTTGGGGTCCCCATCAAACTTTGTCAACATGGACAAATGTAGTTTTGGACTGATGAGCACTGCAGAAGCCGTAGATGCTGAGGGAGCCACAGAAGACGGCTGCTGCATCATGGCAGAAAACTGGATCAGCTGCTGGGACTGCTGGGCCACAATGGTGGTGAGGACAGTGATGCTCGGCAGAGGCACCTTTGCGGGATCCATGGCCAGACCGAACTGTCATGGCTGGAGTATTGGATCCTATGAACCACTACCGGCGATGGTGTAAGCCGCACCATGGAGCAGAGTCTAATGCGCCACTGGTGTTCAGAATCCACTGCACGACATGCCTGCATTGGCGGCCGAGGTGTGCCTACCCCCGACTCATTGTCGGGGGTAGGCAGGAAGGTCAGGACAGGCGGCAAAGGTTCGTGGTCGAGGGGCATAGATGGAAGGTACTGGTGAACGTAATATCAAGAACACTAGGAAATGCTTTCTCTCAAGGCTATAAAGGCACTATGATCTGGCAAAGGAAATATGAAAAGGTAGGGTTAAGTGCTATCAGTGTTCAGTGATCCCCAATCACCGGTGCACTGGCCCTTTAAACCTGACAGAGGCGGAACGCGTGCGTCCTAGGTAGTGGGGATGTGCACGCCGGCAAGCTGAGACATCGCAGGGAGCGAGGGCAGGTGAGCAGCCGCTGGCACGGATGGAACTGCGAGTGCACCAGTGGCCCAGTGTGAGGGTCGCAGAAGCAATGTGACATTACATAAATAAAGTACCACAGAAATATTCACCATCTAACACAGTACAACTCATTATCTCCCTACAGAATAAATAAATTACTACAGGACTAATCAGATACAGTCAGAAGCAAAATAACATTTAGACTGACTGACTCACAGATGACGTCTTTTCTGATCCTTTTCTTTTGGTCTTCATCTGACCCAGAAAGTTCAATAACAGAGTTTGCTGCACACTTTTGGCTGCTCATTTTATTATATCTGTATCCTTAAACAAACTCATCCAAGAGTCGCATGTTACCCCCCATGAATAAAATAATGCTGCAAACTATGCCCCTGAATTAAGCAGTGCTATACACTGTATCCCTGACATCCCCACGGCAAAGGACAAATATCGTTTGGTTTATCCGACGGATATTTGTCCTGTATTAGTGCCGTACTCACGGACGCCGGGGGAAGGATATCCTCTCTTGTATGGGCTGCATCAGCTCCTCAGGTCACTATAGCTACAGACCTGTTTGATCTATCCTGATAGAGTGCCAGCACTGGTTGCTATAGCTACAGACCTGGCTTCTACTGCAGCCTAGTGGAAGCAGGTAAACACGCCCCTGAATTCAAAGTGAAACCAAGAAAACAGGACTGAGGTAAGATGAATCAATGTAGTGAGACAACCCCTTTAATGGTTAATTACCTGGGCCACTCCCTGGCTGGGGTGTGATATTTATAGTCACCTGTTTCCTGCCTCATTGCCTTTGATTTAATTTTGTTTCCTTGCTTATGTCTCTTTGCTGTTCATTTGTCATATTATGTCAGTTATTCTTCTGCCTGCCGACTCTATACTGCGCGATCTCCTGGTTTGACCTCGGCCCACCTGACTGATACCTTTCTGTTTTCTGTTGGGTCTGTGCCTGTTTGTCGTCCATCCGTTTGTCATATGTCTATTTGTCATCCATCTGTTTGGCCTCTGTTTTGACTAGGGCTTGTCCAGGATAGGCATGAGTGTGAGGTCGCCCTTACCTGGACAGTTGGTCTGCACAGGCAGGGTAGGCAGGGAAAAACTAGGGCGTCCCTGACACAGTCACATTACACTGGACAAAAAAGATTTTGCTTCCTGAACACTTAGGTAATTTGAGCTGCTGATCACGAAAATCAACTTGACATTTTCATATCACATTTTCTGAAATCTTCTGCTTGAGCATTTTTTTTTCTCATTTTTTCAGGCTGCCCATGTATTGTCCACAATATATGTGCTGTTATGTAATTTATAGGCAAGCAAAGGCCTGCATTACTTGCATTTAATTGAACTTGCAAAACTTCAGTGGAATTTTTACAGACTAGGCACACCTAGACATGTCTGTACGCTGCCTGCAGAGGCATTAAAATCTGATTGCCAAGACTCTGCAAGTTATTTCATATCTAAGCAGCTTCAAACTACTACAGTATGAACAGTCGCGATACCTTCTGTTACATTTGTGGAGTGTACACGCTTAAGCCTCAAAGATGCACCATGGACGCTCTCGTCATGAAAGCCGATGAGCTGTACGTTGGATGCAAGAATGGTGATCAAGACAAATCCTGGGCTCCTCTCATCTGTTGTGCAAGACGTGCTGTTGATATGAAAGGTTGTCTGAGAAGCTTTTACAAGTCAATGCCGTTTACTGTCTCAAGATATGGCGGGAGCAGAAGAATCATGTGACAAACTGTTACTTCTGTCTAACCAATGTATCTGGTTTCTCTGCTAAGAATAAGAAATCAATTGAATATCCCAATCCGCCTTCAGTTATGAGACTTGTGCAACATGATGACACTCTTCCAGTACCAGAGCCACCAGAGACATGGAGCCCAGAAGAGGTAGCCAGTGAATATGTTGCAGTCCATGGGTCAGAGATGGGTAACGATGCCGATTCAGACTTTGAGCCATGTATGTCTGGTAAGCCTCAACTGGTTTCAAGTCTTCAAGGATGGCATTTGCGGTCACCTGCTACAAAAGTTTCAGTCTTTCGAAGCCACCAAGATGACTTAACACAGTTTTTTGAACAGGTTAACAACCTGTAATTATGCATTGACATTGACAGGTTATTCACAGCTTTGGGGTGTGAGCATGAGCTGAAACTCTTTATTGACTAATTAGTGTTAAGCCTCAAGGCTATTTTGTTACACAATGGTAAGGTTCATGCCTCAATACCTGTTGGCTATATTGCACACAGAAAAGAGACATACAAGAACATGCATGGAACTGTTGTTGAAACACATCAAGTACAGCAACATTAACTGGAACATCTGTGGAGATTTAAAAGTAGTCGTACTGCTGCTTTGATTTCAGCTTGAATATACCAAGTACAGCTTTTTCACTGATGCTGGGACAATCGTGCTAAGCAGTCATATTACAGTAGAAGTAAGTGGCCAATCCGTAACCAGTTGACTCCCAGGCAGAAAAATTTTGCACATTAATGCACTTGTGGACCCAATAATGATATATCTGCATCCTCTTGTGAAAGCAATCAACAAGGAAGCAGAAGGTTTTCATTATTTGAGACAAATTTTCCCAAGAATAATTGAGGCCAAGTTTAAGGAAGGCATATTTGTAGGTCAACAAATCCGACACATCAAGAATGAGAAGCACTTTGAAGAGCTGGTGGTGGGTTCTGAGAAAATTGCTTGGAAATATTTCAAGGATGTTTGCAAGAATTTCTTTAGAAACTATCAAAACCCAAAAACTAAAAATTGGGTTGCAATCCCCTTTTGAACTTAAAAAGTGATAAAAGCAAAGTCTTTGAAAATTCATTTTCAGCTTCAATTCGGAATTTTAACAGAAAAAGGAACAAATTTACTCAAAAAAAACACAACACAGGCCATACTTACAGCTTAATGGGCGGGCTAAAACTGAACCCATTAGGGAGGCAACACGGGCCCCGTCTACTTGGAAAAGATAAACGGGTACAGGTGATTGCTGACAGTAGCCAACCCCCCTCCCACAAGGGAAAAATTTAATTGAAAAAAAACTGACAAAAAATTGTACCTGTTCACCCCAGTATGCAAAAAACCCCAAATATAATACTTTGGGGAGATTGCAAAAAAGCAAAAAATACAGATAAAAAAACCACTCACAAAAGCCTTTTGCATGGGGGGGGGGTGGAAAGGTGTTGGGGGTAAAAATTGCATACGATAAGGCGATACAAAGGGGTTGCCAGTAATGCAGATTTTTGGTGGGCCCATCCGGCTTACAAAGAAATTATGTCACTACTTTCGATTGGGGGGTTTCCACACTTTTTTTTAGGTGTCAACAAAAATACAGACAGCCTCTGCCCCCCAGCACTTTTGGGCAAAAAATGACAACGGAAAATGATAAAAAACTTATTAGTTGATACATGGCCATATACACAAGCTGCAACCCCCTTTAAAAAGGGCTCCTCTTACTTGTAGTTTTGCGTATAGGGGCCCACAGGTATACGCACGGTATCAATTTAATTGCTTTTTGGATCATCAATTGTTCCCAGTGGAGGGGTGTGTGACTTTTGTCAGAAATTCCCTGCCCCTTTTATTTTTTCCCCAAGTAGCAGGGGGGCCAGTGTTGCTCCTACGGGGTTTCCCCCCCTCTAGCCCCAGCACTGAGCTGAAAATATGGCCTGTCTTATGCAAATCTTGGGCAGTCAGTGAAAACATGGCAAAGGTTTCACCAAGATTTCCACGATGGAAAGAATTTCAAGAAAAACAAAATTCATAAATGCTAGCTGATTATTGCGGGACACTTTACGGATCCCCCGATTTTTTGCCGGAAAAAACACTTGAAACAAGCGGGGGTAACATTAAAGTTTCATAATCAGAAAATTAGAAAAAATTACTTTCCGCTAGTCAAAGGTGTATCAAATCATTTTAAAAAATTTTCAAAGGACAAAATTTTTCAAAAAAAATGTTTTTCCACTTACAGCCTTTTTATAAAAGGGGTATTCATTGGATCCCTGAGTAAAATATCAAATAAAAAAAAGTACATTTTAGAGCAAGAGGGAAAAGGGGAAAAGGGGTTAAAATAGAGACGTCCCTTCAAAATAGGGACACTTGGGAGCGGGGCCGGGGACAAGACTTTTTGGTGCCCGGGGAAAGAAAAGGGCCAATGGACAACCCCCCCCCCCCCCCCCCCGCTCCCAAAATTCACACCCCCCACACAATTTTCCCTCACCCCGCCTAGGCCCCGTCACAATTTTCTGCACATTCCCATAGATCCCATCCATCTCCCTCAAATCACTGCGGATAAAATTTTTGCTTTTTTTCAAAATCGCTCCCCCTTAAAAATGTAAGCCTAAAAGTCACCAAATAACATCGATACATGGGCAAAACTACCAACGGGAAAGGATTTTTACTAAAAAACATCCTACAAAAACCAAGACCCTAAACTATTACTACTTAAGGATCAAAATCCTCCAACCCCGACCGAAAGCGACCCCACATGTGACTATCAGCGTACCAGGGTCTGATACAAATTTTCCACCGCCTACAGTGACCTAAGTGGAAAAATAGTTGTTTTTAGATGCTCTGCAGAATGTAAGTGATTCACTGAGTTACATTTTTTGACTTACAAAATCTTTTTTTTGATCAGGTTGTTCACATTTCCCCTTTTTTCTCCCTCCGGTTTCACACCTTCATGCTGATTGCTCCCGGCCAAAAGGGCTCCCCACATTTCCAGTATCTCCTTTTAAATTTTAAATAAAAAAATCCCCGCGTTAACAAAATATTTTCCCCCCAATTAGGGGTATTTTAAATGCCCTCTCGTCAGGCAGGTTTAAAAATATATTCTCCCCAGTCAGGCAGGGGTTTAGATAAGGGGCACTTTTAGGGAGGTGTATTAGAGGATGAGGCAGGGGGTTAAAAAAAAAGCTTTAAAAGGGGAGGAAAGATATAGGGGCCACAAAGGGAGGGTTAATGCTATAGGGGCTCAGGGAGGTATATAGGGGTCAGGCAGGTATATAGCTAGGGGCTCAGGGGGGTATATCGGAAAAGGGGCCCGGCAGCAAAGGGGGTCAGGCGGTATTAAGGGGCATGAGGCAGGTAATAGGGGCCAGGCAGGTATATAGAGGCTCAGGAGGCATACAGGGGGTCAGGCGGCATTATAGGGGTCAGGCAGGGATTATAGGGCTCAGGCAGGCATATAGGGGGGCCCGGCAGGCATATAGGGGCCTTAGGAGGCTTATGGGGGTCAGGCAGGCATTTAGGGGCTCAGGCAGGCAAAGGGGGTCAGGCAGGCATATAGGGACCAGAGGGAGGGTTTTAGGGCTCAGGCAGGGATATAGGGGCCCAGGCAGGGATTTAGGGGTCAGGCAGGGGTAAAAGCGTCTCAGGGAGGCATTTTGGGGCTCAGGCAGGGATATAGGGCTCAGGCAGGGTATAGGGGCTCAGGCAGGGGTTTTTAGGGGCCAGACAGGGTATTAGGGGGTCAGGCAGGCAATAGGGGCACAAGACAGGTAAAAAAAACATTCTACTCCCTTTCCTGCTTCCCCCCCCACGTGCTCCCTTTTGGTCTTCTTTTCCGCCGCCCGCCCTCCGGGCCACGGGGCCTTTTACGCGCTGTGGCCGATGGAGGCCGTTCGTGACATCACTTATGCGGGGCTGCCCCCAGGGGCACGGGCCCCGGCGGTTCTCAGCGCTGTCAGGGCCCGCGGCCCCGCTGTGTCGGACCCGGAGCCGGTCCACACTGTCTGTGGAGCAGGGCCTCGCTCCTGCTCCCCAAAACCCTCGCGTATGTGCTCCAGCAGACACAAAAATACAGATCCGCCGGGGCTTTCACCCACGGGGCGGGGCCCGGACTCGGCGAAAATTCGGGGCCCCCTGTCTGCCCCCTAAGGGACAGCAAGGGGGAGGGGCCCTAGGTGATGCCAAAATGTCTCCCGCCCTGCTTGGGAGGTATGCACATGATGGAAAGAATCACAACCGAAATGAAGTGTGAACTTTCATGGCACCTTCATTCTCCCACTGTAGCAACATCTCCCTTTACTACTACAGTCCAATCAACTCCTCTACTGTAGTATAATCTCCCTATGCTCCCAAACCTTTTAAAGTGGGTGAGGAGGGGGGGTCCGGCCCCTGTGGACGTGGACCCCCGAATCTTTTTAACTTAAACACGCCCACATACGCACGTAAAAGTTTAAAAACAATGGCGGAACAGAGAGCACAGCATCCTGCCCCATTGACTGACTTCTCATGTGAGCTGGAGGCAAGCTCTACGGATCACAGGAGTAAGCGGTACAGGCAGCAAGATACAGCGATGTTATTATGCCTCCTGCACCGCTGCATCTCCTCGGCCAAAAGCCTAAGACTTAGGCTCTTGGCTTTTGGCCTAGAAGATGCCGGGAGCAGTGTCCCGACATATATGGCATGACACACATCCTCTCACCAGGAAACAAGCCCCGACTAGCGGGTTTTTGGGAACAGGGGAAAAGGGGGTAAAATTTTTATAATTTTTTTTTTCAATCATCAGAGGGGCCTATATACCTACCTATCTACCTAGAAGGGGCATATATACCTACCTATTTGAGAATTTATACCTACTCATCTACCTACAGGGGGCATATATACCTACCTACCTATAGGGATTGTTTACCCACCTATTTACCTACAGGGGATGTACCTATTTACCTACAGAAGGTAGGTATTCTACCTACTGTGATGTTTTAGGGTGGAATCACCTTGGCAGAGACGAAGGACGCCTCTTTTGTGGGAAAGAAATGTCCCGGAGGCTGAATTTAAATAACTGACGGGGATGTCAATTTTTGTAGGGGAGCAGTAAAACAAAATAAACTTTACAGCAAACAATGCCTGTCCAGCACTAACTAAACATCCACATGTTGTCTCTACCAGCTGTTGGGCTTCTCCCAGCCACCTTACAAAGTCCAACACCCTTCAACCCTCTTTTGCTCAATACTGCTTGTCCTCTCATAACTAGTTTGCTGTGTCTCCAGCCAGGAGGCAAAAAACAGCATTCAATACCCTCCCAGTTTCCTTAAATAACCACCTATTGAAACTAATTAATCACCTCTATCTGCTAATTCATCCATATAAGGGATCTGGGAGATATATACCTTCCTTCCAGCACTATACCAGATATGTTTCATGCTTCGGGCCCATGGTACTGGGCAACTGGCATAGAACAACAGTGCACTCTCCCTGGTCTGTGTTCTACCGTAAAGTTGAAGGGCTGCAGCACTAGACACCATCTTGTCACTCTACTGTTTTTCTCCTTGTTCAGGTACATCCACTTTAGAGAGGCATGGTCTGTGACTAATCTGAACCTCCATAGTAGATAGTATTTGAGTGACTCTAAAATCCATCTGATGGCCAAACATTTCTTCTCAACCATGGCATAATTTTTCTCATGCTCGTTTAACTTCCAGCTCAGGAAGATTACGGGATGTATCACCCCATCGCTGACCTGTGACAAAATGGCTCCCATACCCAGTAGGCAGGTATATAGGTTATATGTTCCCCAGTAGGTAGATATACAGTATATGTAATAGGGTCTCCCAGTAGATATATAGAAAATAGGGTCGCCTAGTCGGTATATGGATAATAGGGCCCCCAGTCGGTAGATAGGTAATTGGGTCCCCCAGTGTGTATATAGATAATAGGGTCCCCCAGTATATAGATAGGTAATAGGGCCCTCAGTATACAGAGATAGGTAATATGGCCCCCAGTATATATAGATAGGTAATAGGGCCTCCAGTAGATATAGATAGGTAATAGGGCCTCCAGTAGATATAGATAGGTGATATGGCCCCCAGTAGATATAGGCAGGTGACAGGTCCCACAGTAGATATAGGCAGGTGACAGGGCCCCCAGTAGATATAGGCAGGTGATAAGACCCACAGTAGATATAGGCAGGTGATAAGACCCCCAGTAGATATAGGCAGGTAATAGGGCCCCCAGTAGATATAGGCAGGTGATATGGCCCCAGTAGATATAGGCAGGTGACATGGCCCCCCATAAAATAGGCATTGCAGGGGCCCCCAGTAGATTTGGCAGGTGATAGGGCCCTCAGTAGTAAGATGGGATATGGCACCCAGTAGATTAGGGAGGTGATAAGACCCCCAGTGTATAGGCAGTAATGGGCCCCCAGAGATTACAGGGGTATTGGCCCCGTGATATAGGCAGGTGACAGGGCCCACAGTAGATATAGGCAGGTGACAGGGCCCCCAGTAGATTTAGGTAGGTGATAGGGTCCACAATAAGTATAGGCAAGTGATATGGCCCCAAGTAAATATAGGCAGGTGATAGGGCCCCAAGTAAATATAGGCAGGAAATAGGACCCCCAGTAGATATAGGCAGGTAATAGGTCCCCGGTAGATATAGATAGGTAATAGGGTCCCCAGTATATATAGATAGGTAATAGGGCCCCCAGTATATATAGAGAGGTAATAGGGCCCCCAGCAGGTAATAGGGAATATTAAAAATAATTTTAAAAAAACAGTGCTCACCTTTCCCCCGCTCACTGAAGTTCCCGCTAGGCTCTGTCTTCTTCCTGGCACAGGCGGCGTGACATCATCATGCCACACAGGCAGCGTGTGCTGGATATTCTGGCTCACCGGAGTACTCTGTGGAGCAGTGAGCACGCACTTTCTGAAGCTCTCAATTCTATGTGCGTCCAGCGAACGCACCTACAGTCGAAGAGACTGTCGGCATTCCAGGCCCACAACAGCATTACCCTACTCCTCACGCGACTTGTTTGCTGTGACAGCCAGGTGCAGTGTGGTACAGAATCGGTAGGCAACTCATAATTGGAGACAGGCAGAAAGGTCAGCAGAACAAGACACTTAGGAACGATTTCTCTAATGGCTCTGCTAGATCCAGCAAGTCAGGGAGTGGTCAGAATATATATTATCCAATTACCGGGACACTGGCCCTTTTAACTTTACTGAGCATCTGCGCAGTTGTGGGAGAATACATAAGATATTTGAAGGAGAAGACTGGGCATAATATAATTAATTTCTGGGGGAACAGTATCTAAAATAATCAATTTCAATGGGTACAGTATGTAAAATCATTAATTCCAGGTGTGCAGTGAGAATTATAATTATTTTCAGAGGGTATAATGTGTTAAATAATTGCAGTAATGTACAATTTTATAATTAAGTTTAGGGGTACAGTATTTGATATAATTAATTACAGGGTATACAGATATTATAATGAATTTCAGGATGTACTCTGTGCAATATGTGTCACAGTAGTCCTGAGTAACTGCGTAGAGTACTATGGATCCTTAGGTCACCGCGTAGGCATAACCTACACCAGGAAGCGGAGTCTAAGAGGCCGCTTGTCTTCACCTGTGCCTGCCGCAAAGCTGGAAGGGCTTTGCTGCAGGGAACCCAGGGTTGCTACTCCCAACGCAGGTACAAGCGGTGACACCCAAAGGACAAAGTGTAGACTCCTGGCGGAAGCCAGACATGGAGCAGCGAGATGGATGGAAAGGCAGGCAGGTTCGGCAAGAACAGCAGGTGGCAAGCGTAGGTAGGAAGGCTAGCCGTAGCAAGAGACAGCGGACGTCAATGAGATAGGATTCTCTAGGCTAGGGAATAGACACCAACAACTGGGCGTGGAGAGCAGGAAATGGAATCCCTAAAAAACCCCACCAAACGCGCATTGGACGCACATAATCACCTATTGCACACTGGTCCTTTAAATCCAGTGAACTGATGCGCACGCGCCCCTAATGGCCGGTAGGGGATGTGCGTCTCACAGGAAGACGACGCAGAGGAGCGTGCCTGCTGAGGAAGGAAACAGAACAGGAGCAGGTGAGTATAGAGCAGGCAGCAGGTGGGAGCGGGCACGAGCAGCAGCCCTAAGCACAGTGCTGGGACCGCCGGCAGTCCAGTAACAGACATGCCCACGGTTAGTGAGTTGGACCGCGGCACAATCTGTTACAATATGATTAATTTCACAGTGTTCAGGATATATTATTAATCATTTTAGTGGATACTGTGTGTAAAATAACTAACTTCAGGGGGTCCAGTATGCAATAGACTTAATTTCAGGGGGTACCATGTGATTAGGTGTTTTTATTTTCTATTCTAAAAAAAAATCTTCCCATAAACATAACTTTTAATCATTCTATTAAAATATGAACACTTCACAGTAATATTGCTACACAAAAACAAATCATAATGCAATTCATGAAAACAGTATTTAGAAAACATGGCAAGAGGCTTAATGACCCTTAACACCCTTAAGAGGTTTTTGAGGGGTTTTCTTACTACAAAGATTAGCTTTCAATATGAAAGAACAGTTAAATGAAGACTTTTTCTAAATACACTGGTCAACAGATTTGACTTTAGTCATGAGATAACTGACATTTTATGTGCTCCGAGTATACACAGGTTTCTATGGTAACTTGCATACCAGACCATACTCTGTTATCTGATTAGCTGAGAAAAGCAAAGAGCAAAGATAGACTGATGAACTGAGCTCTGAAGAAAACAAATTATCTCTAACAAAATTAGCTTCATTTTACAGGTAAAGCCATTGTATTCAGTCTTCACAGTACAAGTACCTTATGTTTACTGAAGATAAACATCTCCTGCTCTTATCAGCATAAAGGCTCAGCTCGAAGTTGAATATGCTCATCACTGCTATAGAACAATTTTAATTAGGTACAGACAAAAGCAAAAAAAGTAATTCCAACATTGTATTGCACATGTGTTTGCGTATGCATTACTTTTCATTCTACATTACTATGGCAATCATAAAAATGTATATTTTCCTATTTTTAAACTTTGTGATTTAAAAAAATATATATTTTATTGTTCTTTCACCTAAACCATGTTTTTAAATGAATGAGTGGTTATCAGCTCCTGTTAGGTATCGCTAACAGCAGCTTATCTCCCATGGGAACAAATGCATGGAAATGTTGAAATACAGTGTAACATGAACACTTAAGTAAAGTCATATATACATTACATGACTTGTGTTGTATTGGTCCTTAGTTACAGCTTGTAGTATAGCCCAGAGCTGCCTTTAAAATTCTGCAGGATTCCAAGTTGAACTCTCTTAGCTTTTATTGATGGCTGCACAAAACTGGAAATTCACATTTAAGAAACTGTTGCCTTTTCGTCTCTGTCTAAACATCTGATTAAGGCTATGTTCACACAGCACAGGACAAAACACTTGTCCAGAATCCGATAAGTATTTTACACTCAGTTTTTGTTTTTTTTGTACTGGTTTTTGTCCTGGGTTTTGGATTTTGGCCATTCCACTTAATTGAACAGTAATATAATACGCCGTTTTCAAGTGAAATATAGAAGATTATATAACATATTCTAAATCTTTTGACCCGGTTTTTAAAATCCGACCTCAGAAAATCTGAACTGTGTAGGCTACAGCTCTATTGAGGTCTATGGAGATGATTCACAGTCAAATGTTTGCAGATTCTAATTACCATCACTGTCATCTAGACGTAGTATAACCCTCCTACAGCACTATAGAAGCATGGCAATTCTTTTTTTCATATCCTCAGGTAGTTCTTTGCCATGAAGTGCCATATTGAACCTCTAGTGAACAATATGAGACAGTGTGAGAGTGATAACACCATATTTAACACGCCTGCTCCCCATTCACACCTGAGACCTTGTAACAATGACGAGTCACATGACACCGTAGAGGGAAAAAAGGAAATTTGGCACAATTTCTACATTTTAAATTAGGGGTGAACTACCTTTTGTTGTCACTAGTTTAGCCATTGATGGCTGTGTGTTGTGTTATTTTGAGGGCACACCAAATTTACACTGTTAGGCCATGTCTACACAGCATTGGTTTTTGGTTGGATTTTTAAGCAGATTCAGTATTTAGAATCAACAAAAATCCAACTGTAAACCAGTTCCCATAGACCGCAATAGAAAATCCGAGTTGTAGTCTACACAGCTTGGATTTTCTATTGTCGCATTTCTACACTGCCGGTTTATTGAACATGCTCTATAATCCAGCACATATTCTAATACAGTTCAATGTATTAGGGGCAGCTGAAATCTGAAAACTGACCACAAAAGCCGAGATATGGTGATGTTAAAATACCCCCGGATTTCCAACAGCATTTTAACATTACCGTATAGACATAGTCTTATACAAGCTGTATACTGACTACTTTACATTGTGTCAAAGTGTCATATCTTCAGTGTTATCCCATGAAAAGATATAATACACTATTTACAAAACTGTTATGGGTGTAATCACTTTTGTGAGGAGATAGATAGATAGATAGATAGATAGATAGATAGATAGATAGATAGATAGATAGATAGAAAGATAGATAGACAGACAGACAGACAGACAGTCAGACAGGACTGACAGACAGACAGATGTACAGGAGATATATACATATAAAGAAGTAAAAATGAAACATAATATGGTCAGCTCACCTGGTCGTGAATGCAGTGGAAAAACGCCCGAACTGGTAGAAGACACCTCCCCAAGATAAATCCATAAGACAAAGAAAATGTCCAGCGTGAAACCAGTAATCTTCCAAGTAGAAATCGTTCCATAGCTTTATTAGAAAAAGTTTAAAAAACTCCAGACATAATATCAACAAAATCGCATCTGTGCCGACGCGTTTCTGAGCGATGCTCCTTATTCATGGCATAACATTTCAAACTATATGTGTTGTTTGAATACCCTAGTTCCGGGACACGTGATGACAATCACGTGATCCATACACATACAAACAATAATAATAATAATAATCTTTATTTATATAACGCCAACATATTCCGCAGCACTTTACAAATTCAAGTGTAAACGTACAGACATTACACATTAAAAGTTACTTACAAATGAGACAAAGGTGTGAAGGGCCCTGCTATGAGACAGCTTACAATCTATTAGGGTGTATGGGTGATACATACGGTAAAAGTGCCAAGTTTACATGGTCGGCCATGTTTCTCATAAATAGGGGGTGTTTTACATGAAAAATGGATGAACTGCCACCCTGACAGTGCATCTATATACAGATAAGGGCCTGTGAGTGCCCTAGGTGTAGGGATTGACAGATGTGTGTGATAGCAGTTAGGGATCTTGGTACGGCCAGACGAGAAGATGTATTTTCTGGGCCCTCTTAAACTATGGAGGGTTGGTGAATGTGCCTGATCGCCGCAGTAGCATATTCAGAGAATTGGTGCGCATGTTGTGAAATATTGGAGCGGGCAGGGGAGGTTCGCGATGTTTAATGAGTGTAACCTTATATAGCAGCAGAGAGGAAGAGAGCGAGTCGGGTGGTAGACAGAGGACGAGGGGGGAGAAGTTGGGGGGCAGCCGTTGTTGGAGAGCTTTTATGAGTGAGAGTGCTGAGTTTATACTGTATCCTGTACTGAATGGGCAACCAGATGCAGTGTCTGACACAGGGTAGAGGCAGTAGTATAGCAGCCTATGAGAGAAAGATGTGCCTGCTTTGCAATTTCAGGACAGATTGGAGAGGGGAGAGTCTTGCAGAGAGGTAGGACCGAGAAGCAAGGAGTTACTGTAGTCAAGATGAGGAAGTATGCAGAGCAGTTATTGAGTAGTTTGAGTTGTTTCACGGTGAGAAACGGACGGATTCTGGAGGATGTTCTTGAGGTGCAGGTGAGCAGGAGCGCAAGGGATGGATATATGGGGTGAAGGTCGATAAGAATCTAATATAACCCCCAGACAGCGGGCATGCTATGCTGGAGAAATGGTGGTACCACATACAGAAACAGAAATAGCAGGGTGGGGTTTGGTTAGTAGATGGCAGAAAGACAAGAAGTCAGTCGTAGTAGGTTTAGTTTCAGATGGAGAAGGACATGATGTCAGAGACAGCGGACAGTCACTAGTGTTTGTAGCATGGCTGGAGTGATGTACGGGAGGACGGTGTATAATTGGGTGTCATCTGCATAGAGATGGTACTGGATAGCCAAATCTATGATGGTTTCGTCAATGGGGGTGTGGCCAATGAAAAGAGGAAAGGACCTAGAAACTGATTCCTGTGAATGCTCCAACAGCAAGAGGGAGAGGAGAGGAGATAGAACCAGAACAATTGAGACACTAGAAGGAGCGATCAGAAGGTAAGATGCAGAACCAAGGGAGAGCGGTGTCATGGAGGCTAATGGCGCTGAGCATGCTGAGGAGAAGGTGGTTATCCACAGTGTCAAACGCTGCAGAGGATCCAAGGAGATGCAGCGAGGAGTAGGATTACCCTGAGATTTTGATGTTAGGAGGTCCATTGAGACTTTAACTAAGGCGTTCCGTGGAGTGTAGGGTGCGGAAACCTGATTGCAGAGGGTCAAGAAGAGAGTTAGTAGAGATATAGTGGATTAGGCGAGAGTTAGACCAAGCGTTTCCAGGAGTTTAGAGATGAAGGGCTGTTAGAGACTGGTTGGTAGTTAGCAGCACGGACGGTCAAGATGAGGGCCTTTTTTAGTAAGGGGGTTTGATGGGGTCCGTCGTGTTTGAAGGAGATGGAAAGATCCCCAGGTGGAGAGCGAGAGGTTACAGATTGCAGTAAGGTGAGAGAGGACAGTGAGAAATAGACTGGATGAGGTGGGAGGGTATGGGTTCTGTAGAGCAGGTGGTGGGGTCGTGCAGACAGGGAGAAGCTGGACACTTCATTCCTCTGTCGTCGCGGTTAAGGGACTGAGAGTAGATTAGAGGACGTGGCAGGAGGGGATGGGTATTACTTGGGGACTGAGATATCTTTAGCCGGATAATTTTCAATTTTCTCTTTGAAGGAGTGGGCCAGGTCTTCAGCACTGAGGGTCAGTAACTGGGGCCTGACGCTCTAGCCTTAGGAGGTAGTGGAAGTGTCAAAGGAGGGGTTTTAGGGTTGTTGTTAGTAAGTTGAGATGAAGGAGGTGATATAGATTTTTGTTTGCAAATGCAGGGCAGAGTGGTATGTCATGCGCATGAATTTGTTTTTTATTATTTTGTGGAGTAAGGTCTGAAGGTAGCTTCGACTTTCTCCACAGCGTCAGCACACCTGGAACAGCGCTGCATGATGGCGTGTCTGAGGTTGTGTGCTGGATGCGGGCGTCTGTCTCTGGGTGGTGCGGTGTCTGACGTGGTGCCAACTTGTCCAGCGTGGTTGTGAGAGATTTCATATCGTAACTTTTGACGCACTGGTCAGGACTGGAGAGGGAGGAGATTGGGGGAAGTGAGGACTGTATCGGTGTCTGTGAGTTCACTGTGTATTAATGGTGCGGATATTTCGGAATGTGTGTTGAGAGGTTTGTCGCAGAGGGAAGGCTGAGAATTAGAGATAAGGTTGTGGTCAGAGAGAGTATAAGGAGGATTAGTGAAGTTAGAAATTGATGAGAGACGACAGAAGACCAGATCAAGAGAGTTCCCATCCTTGTGGGTTGGAGAGTCAGTAAACTGCGAGAGGCAAGAGAAGAGAGTTAGTGGAAAGAAACTGAGAGGCAGAAGGGAAGTCATGGAGACAATGGGGCATCAATGGGGATGTTAGAAATCACCCCATGATGAGTAGTGGGTACTTTCGTGTGGGAGGGAACGTCGAGGGAGCCAGGCAGCAAAATGATCATAGAAACTGGCGGAGTGACGCCAGGAGGGGTCTGTAGACACACTGCGACTCTGATGGAAAATGGCCGGAAAGAGTCTGAGGGGTGTGGACCTCAGAAGGACGGAAAGTGACGTGAGGGTACAGGGGGGGAATGACATGGTAAGTGAATGTGGATCGAGAGAAGTAGCCGACTCCTCCACCCGGCCTGTTCTCAGGTCTGGGGTGTAGGGGTGAGTGGGGCCCCCCTAGGTGAGAGCGGCAAGAAAAGCGGTGTCAGTGGTGGAGCCATGTTTCTGTGGGGCCAGCGGGTTTGAGGGAATTGGGGGAAAAAAAGGGTATGAACAGCAGTGAGTTTGTTGCAGACGGATTGGCTTCCATAGAGCACATTTAAAAAAGGGCAGAAAAAGGTACAGCGAAATAGCAAGCAATTTATTTTAATAAGCCATATTAAATTTAAAAAAAGCGATTTTAATAAACTATATTAAGCTGGGAATTATTCAAGTATTTATTAAAATTCGGGTACCCATTACAAATTTGAAAAACCCCCCGGCTTCGCATGCTAGCAACTTCTTTTTATGGTCTCCGCCTCTCACGGGTTTGGTAACCCTTTCAACGCCCTTTAAGGAAGGTCGAGTTCTCTTGAAAAGTTGTCATGAAAGTGCCCGAACACCATGAAACTCCTCATTTAAAAAACTTTTTGGCATTGTTAGGTTTCAAATTGTGTTTTGAGTGAACAGTGACAAAACCCAAAATATTGTTTTTGAATGTTTGATGTAATCAAATTAAAACCGAGCGGTATTTCAGTTAATATTGAAGTATTAAAAAAGGAAAAATTGAGAATAGAGTGACTCTTTCGATTCGTAAAATTTGGTTACTTTTCTATGATCTCACATGGGCCCCACTTATGCTTGAAAAAGGTCGACCCACTATTTTTTTTTTTATTTCAGCCCGTTTTTATTCCCACCCTTTTTGGATTTTTCTTTTTTTAAACCTATTTTGTGTTTGACTGGATGTTCTGTCCCTTAATCTATACTGCAATACTGAAACTTATGTTCAAATTGTATATTTAGTTATGATTTTGCCAAAAGTCTCTTTAAGGACTTGTATGCCTTTGATTATTACATCCCTACAACCCCTTTTGTTGTTCAGAAAATGTAATATTTCCCCATGGGCATTTTTTTTTTACTTGCTTGAAACACACTCCAATAATTGACATGCTGCATATTTGTTCAGCACCCAGAATCACATGGGTTTAAAATATGCAAGTAAAAAACTTGTTGTGTGCCGATAGCACCTAGGATACTATATATTACCCTACAGAAAGATAGACCCCATTTTAGATAGGTAGCCCCAGTTAAGCAGGTAGGCCCCCAAATAAGCTCGCTTAACCCCCTTATTCAGTATCTAGGTAGATAGGCCATCCTTATTAGGTATAAGATTTCGGTAGGTATGGTAGGTTAGGTTGGTAGGTATGGTAGGTTAGGTTAGGTAGGTAGGTAGGTGGCTACATAGGTGGGAAGGATCTACATTAGGTAAAGGGGGGGGGGGGGGGGGGGGTCCCCCAGTGGCCAAGGCCCCAGGTAGTACATAGAGAATGCTCCATGTTAGCTGTAAAGCCCCAAGTTGATAGGTAGATGGTAAAGGCTGATGAGGCTCAGTAGGTAGTAGGCAAGGTGCCCAAGTGAGTAGATAGGTAGCCAGACAAGAAGTTACAGGTCAGGTAGCTAGGCAGTTGGACCCCCAAAATACTCGCTTAACCCCACCCCTTACTTCAGTATCTAGGTAGATTGGCAACCCTATTAAAGCATTATTTATTGCAGTAGGTTGTAGTTAGCTTACATAGGTGGTAAGGCACCAGCTGGCCCAAGGGCCCCAGGTGGAGTAATAGAAAAATGCTCCAGGTAGGCTGGTATCACAATGTAGGTAGGTAAATAGAAAGGAAATGACGGCCTAAGGTAGGTAGGTTGGCAAGGTTCACATGTAAGTAGGTAGGTAGTCTAGACTTAGTTACAGGTTGGTATGTAGGAAGGTAGGTAAGCTCCAGAAAAGGTAAGCAAGGGCTCCAATGTAAGGTTTTTAGGCCACAGGTAGGGTGAGTAGTCCTCCATTAGGTAAGTTAGTATGCGCCAGATAGGTAGGCCTCAGGTAGGCTGATAGTCCTCCAAACATGGTTGTAGGCCCAAGGTAGGCTAAGTAACGGCCTCCTGGTAATTAGGTTGGTAAGTTTAAGTGTAGGGTAGGTAAGCAGTAGGTAGGGCCCCGACATCGATTGTTTAGTTGATGTTTACAGCGGTAGTTTCCCATCCTGGTTTGAAGTGTGTCCTTTTCCGGACTGTATGCTTCAGCTCCTTTTACAAGGAGGTTAAATGGTTTTATTCTGGGCTCATAGAGACCATTGAGTATAGTCAACGCTTTGTTCTTAGCTCGTTTCTTGATGTTTTTTCCCTGTGTGTTTCTGTTGACAGCTCCATGACCTGCAACTGAGACCAAGCTTTCTGAGACACTGGGACAGCACCATTTTTCTCCAAAAACGCTACTGGGATTGTCTTGAGATTTCATTGTAACATGCACCGATCCAAGAATCTGTGCTAGATGCAGCAAAGCACACCACTAATCATAAACCAAGCCTCTTCCATGTTTCACAGTAGGTACAATGTTATTTTCTTTGTATGCTTCATTTTTGTGTTCTTGTGAAATTAGAGTTGATTTTTCTCGCACAAAAATAGCTCATTTTTTGGTAATCATCTGTCAATTGGACATTCTCCATAGATGCTTTGTGACTGTCAATATGCCTTTTTGACTATTTCTAGTCTCGAATTTTTATGATTTGCTGTTCAACATGGGGGCTCCTCCGTTGGTCATTTTTCATTAAATGGGGTCCAGGTTTCCATGAGTGTATAAGTCTATTACACCTGAGAACCCGACCTGTAACAGTGAATTTACTTCCTGGGAACACTTCTTTAAGTTCACTTTGACAAAGACAGCGATGGATGTGATCTGACATTACTGTACCCTGACCTTAGAGTTCACCTCTAATATCTTTGAAAGTTGTTTGGGTTTCTTTAGTTACTATTTGTTTTATCTGTCTTTTCAATTTGTTATCAATTTTTCTGTTGCTACTACGTCCAGGGAGGTTGGTTACAGTCTCATAAGCCTTAAATTTCTGAATAATGTGTCACTACAGTAACAGGAACATAAGCTCTTTGGTGACTGTCTTATAGCCTTTAACAAGTTTGTCTATAATGTTCTTTGTAATCTCCTGCGACAATTCTCTCCTTGATTTCTTTTGGTCCATGTTTAGTGTGGTACGCGCCATTATTCCAACCATCAGTGTCTACTTTCCACCCTTTAACCCCTTAACGACCCTGGATGTATGAAGTATAACGTCCCCAGGGACCGCTATTTGGGGACTTTGCAGGGGGGATAGCTCCGCGACCCCGAAGCCCACAGCCGCCGTGCTGAATCGCAGATAACTCCGGCACAGTAACTGCACAGGCGGGTGGATCCGGACCAGCTGGCCGATGTTTAACCGTCAGGTAAACCGTGGCGTCTGACTGAATGAAATCGGTGCCTGCGCGCTCTGATCGTGACGGTCATCGGCATCAGAGCAGCTATGTTGCGCGATACGACGAAAAGGACCATGGCTGGTGGGGAGCCCTGTGTGTAGGCTCCCGCTCACTTACATTTTTCCCCAGTTTTGCCACCACTTCCGGGCCCGTAGTCAGGAAGTTGGGAAAAACGCCATCTTTTGTACAACTTATGCATTGCCTAATGCAATGCATTTAGGCTGTATTAACTATCGCGCTCACCATAGTGGTCATAGCAACATAAGGGGGACTAAATGTTTCAGTAAAAAATAAAAATTAAATAAGTTTTAAAGTCAAAAAAAAAAGTATTAAAAGTTCAATCACCCACTTTTCCCTTTTTACAAAATAAATTAATTATAAATTATAAAAAGTTAACACATATTTGGTATAGGCCTGCGTTCCGAAAAAGTCCGATATATATAAATATAACATCATTTATCCCATACGCTAATACACCGTAGAAGGAAATAAAATTCCCAAACGGCAAAATTGCGTTTTTTGGTCTTTTACGTCACTTTTTTTCAAAAGATTGAATATAAATTGATATCAAAAAGAGTCGAATGCTTTCCAAAACTGCTAGCGATAAAAATGTATCACTCAGCCACGCATAACTGCACCTCTCACATGACGTCCGTTAGGTGTTAGTACAAAAAAGTTATTGGTCGCACAAAATGACACCGTGGCGCAAATTTCAAAAATAGAAAATGTTTGGAATTTTGTCCTAATCAAACTCCTCCTGACTGCACAACTGCAATTTTGGACTTGGGAACCCAATTTAATGATTGCTATGAGTCCGAGCAGATTGGCACCATAGTGATCACATATGTATCACCTATCCTGTGAACAACTTCAGGGATCCCGTGGGGCACAGGTCTCAATGTTTTGAGTCAGAAGAGGGCCTTCACAATCTGAGATTACTTTTAATGTAATGGCTGATCAGTGTACAGACAGTGTGACATGGGAACAATAGAACAATCAAGCATTATAATGTAAAAAATTCCCCATAAAAAAAAAAATTATGCGGGATTTGCCATTACATTTGATCTGCAAATTCAATGGCTATCAAGACATACATGATAGAAAAAGCACATTTCTGAATTAGGGTTATTAGACTCTTACAACTTTTTAACACCTGGAAACTTAATAAATCTAAATGCATAAATCACTACATGTAAATGGATTCCCTGCTGAAAGAAATATAATTATTCATGCTTCATACGCCTAAAATACAATAGAGGAATATGTTTGTGGACAGACAAAACCAAAAGATTTAATGTGCGCAGTGGAGTGAGAATTTACAGTCACGAGTCAGACGGTATACAAAACTCACAATGAGAGGAGGAATGGCACATTGATAGGGCTTCTTGTGAAGCAGGAGTGGGTTGACAATACATTTTAGGTGGAGAGTGTGAGTTTGTAGGAGTTGTTTCAGGCAGCCTGTATTGCTTATAAGTGTACCATATTTGTGCAGAAATAATGCAAACATGCTTTTACACGACATCATTATGTGTTTTACACAGTTTTTAAACTCTTATGCTCGTTGTCGACTATGGAGGCATGTCTCTGTATAAGGGGGTGTATGTTCCGTGTTAAGGGCTGGACCGGTAGCCGAACACCAAAATATTCTGGAGGCAGTTAGTGGTATAAAGTAAGACAACTTAATAAAAAGGGTGTTTAAAGTTAGAATAGTCAGTTCTAACATGCGGCAGAGTTATCACTCTATGATAAATGTGGCGCATTGTAAGACTGTCATAGTCTTAACCTTTTCACTGTCTACAAGTTTAGGACAGTATGATAAACCTGCCCCATTATATATCATTTCACCTATATGATGCTTAAAGGGGTGGTATCAATATACATTAAGTTCTTCGAATAAGGGGACATTGAAACTAAAGAAACTTTGCAATTGGATGTCATTTGCAAAGCATGTCTTGTTTTCTAAATGTCTCCCTTATCTTTGTTTTCTGATAAACACTGCTCCACAGTGCTGGGCAGATTCTACCTCATTTCATTTCATTGGCTGACGGCTCTACTAATTTACTTCCTGTCTGACCCTGGTCATATTCACGGGAGCGGTATTCTTGACTCTGCTCAGCTCAGAATATGGGCGGAACTTTTCAACTCTGCACAGCCAAACATCTGCACAAAGAACTCTGCAGTGCTTCATACAATCAGAAAACAGCAGGACTGTTGCCTCGTGGTGCCTAATGCTCCTGCGTGTTAACATTGAAGGGAGACAGATTCGTGCTGCTCTGGTTGAGTAATAGAAGTACTGGATTCAACGCGTAACAAACCTCCAGGCGGTGAGGAGGTGATTAAGAGATCAGTGCTCTGCGTTCATAGAAGACTTGTCTGGACTGGAAATTGAATGGAGGTTTGCTAAGTGTGAAATCAGCCAGAGCACAGAGATCCAGTCTCAGTCATGTTTACATAAGGTAACCAATGCAAATTTCATGCTGTTTTTCTGATTGTAGCCAGTAGCTGAAGTGTCAATGGGAGCAGTTAGCTGTCATAGAGTGAATTTTTTGTCGCGCCTTTTACGCGCAAGTGAGACATTTTAGGCACGGGTGGCTCTAATTCTGCTGTTTTCGGATTTTAGAGACAGCTGCAGTTGTCTTAGAGGTGGCAGCAGCTGTATAAGTGATTTTTGTTTGTCGGCACCCATTATATTAGGAGTGAGGTAAGGAATGCTAGACTCCGTGAAACTTGACGGTCCAGGGGCAGAACAGAATGTAAATTGATTAGAGCCCTCTGCTAATGAAATTGCTAGGAAGTGGGATACAACTATACCGAACCAGGCACTGGAGAAGTTTTTGTTTACAGCTTTTTGCTTATTGACATCCAATTGACATTGTTGCTTGTTTTCTACTGGTCACCATTTCTTCGGTATGGCCTTATTTTTATGTAATGATACAACCCTTTAAATTTGGGTACATAGTGGTAACGCGGGTGGGTTAATAACAAATATGCATGTTTATTCATAAACTTTGCTTTTTCTTATGCGGTTATTCATTTTTTTGTTGACAGTCAAAAATACCACAAAAGGATCTTTGTATGAATACTGTATCGAAGTAATATGTCTTTGTTGGCTGTAGCATCAGAGCTCAACTTTCATTTCTACAGTGTCTAGTAAATATAAATGCTGTTTTCTGTTTGGTTTCTATGGGGTAAAAAAATGATAGTCATACTGCTATGACAGAATTTCTCAATAATTGATATCTCAATGTGTTATTACCCAGGCTTATGTAATCAGTTTTTCACTAGAGCAGGACATTCGGGAAGCATTGATTCTCCATGAGACTGAGTTCACATGGGGTCATGTTTGAATGTACCCACAATAACATGCAACAAATCAAAATGCTTGTGTTTTTTTTTTTTTCTAGAATAACCAAAATTTTAATTAAATTATAGGACAGTTGCAATGCTAAAAACAAATGCATACATTTTTGATACAAAATAATTTGTAGGCATTTTTTTTGCATGCTTTTTTATGCATTTTTTTTGAAAGGCAGCTGTTTTTCTACATATGCAACATGTGAACCATACTCATTAATATGCAACTATGCCAAAAGAGTTGCTACTTCTGCTTGTCAATAAGGGAATAAAACCTAGGGGACTTTGTTATGTACATGTTTGTAAAATAACGATGCTATAGTTTTATTGCTTCAGTACGGCAATTCCGGCGCCAATACTGCTACAACAGGTAGTGCACTTTTACAAAGGGGAGGTTTACCTGAGCCAGGATTTGTCGTTTCTGACCTAGACTATGCGCCCGATTTATGACCCTCAGTAGACCTGGGTTCATAGATTCTAGGCGCCATTCTGTACTTTTATTATGCGCTTTAAAAAATTGGCCATCTTAAGCAACAATAAATCTTTCAATGTCTCCCTTAATGTTTTCATTACAGTCGGATTGGCTACGTTCAGTTATATGTATAGGTGTGACATTGTAAATTCAGCATTAGTACTAATTTAAAAATTAACCTAATTTTTATGTAATAGGTTTACTAAGGTTTATCCAAGCTATTTTTGTAATTACTTAAGGTGCAATTTGTCTAATATTCCATGAAGTCATGATAAGAAGTTTAATTTGTTATTTGCTGACTTGTAAGCAAGTACACAATAGATATGGGCTAATATGACAATGTCACTTTATATTACTTAACCAAACTTTTAGATTTTATTAACAAAAAGCGGCAGTAGCTGCACTCAAAGTATGTTTCATAATCCTATTGGGTTATCATGGAGTGGTCTGTACTATGGCTATGCCACGTGAAAGAGTTGTTTTCCTTTATGGTATATTCGCTTCACCGTGTGGCCATTCATTTTTTAGGAGAACGGATGTTACTTTAAAAATAGATCTTTACAGGATATTCAAAATACTTATGTTGAACTTCATGGGAGGGGGGACGGCATTAGTCAGAATATAAAAATATGTGGTAAGTTAAAAAGAGCTTCTGGATGGACATTTGTAGGAGTAAGCCAGTGGCTTATACTAAATTGAATTGGATTAAGCTTGCACTTAATTATAGGAAACACTTACATGGTTTTTACAAGTTTTTTTTTTTTTTTATGTAAAAGTAAATTTTAACGAGACTTTTAAACAATTTTTAACAATATAATATGTGATCAGCAATGCCTTTTATATGATGGATGGAGATAGTTTCTCAGTTTTATTTCTTGATAAGTTCTTTAGGTGTGTAAGTTGGTTTTTTAACTTTTTGTTCATTTTATGTAGTATAGAAATGTAGGACTCTTTCTAAGAAAGTTAATAACCCAACTGTTTTTTTAAAAGGAATTTTCTGTTTTTTTAAGAAAAATAAGCTCTACTTTTTTTGCAAAAATTATCACGTACATTTATTTAGTAGATCTGTGTCATGGTTTTGGCTGCTCAATCCCACCATTTGGTGAATGTATTCTAAGCTGCATTACAGTGCTTTCGATTAGTATATATGAAGCACTCTGTCTATATTATACTGGGGGTGGTTTCATTAATTATCTCCTATAGTTACACAGCATTTTATAACTATGTCCTGATAGACATGAAACTACAATTAATTTCTTACAATAGATATGAGCAGTTTGATACATCCTGCACTCCTGGGTTAGACATGTTATAGTTCTCTTCTTTCCACTCACCCTATTAAGGCTCATGTATTATCTTTCTTTTAAAACCAATGCATTGGGTTTTTTTTTTATCCAAGTTCTTCCAAGAGACCATACTTTTTTTATTTCTTTCTACGAAAAAGACAAAGAACAATACTGTACTATTTATTAATGCCATTTAAAATAGTGATAAATGTGCTAGTGTGCTGTTAATTGTGTATTTTTTTGGGGGGGTCATGGTAATAGATTCACTCCTTTGGCATATATTGAAAAAGTCTATAGAATTAGGAGGTTGTACGATTAGGGTGATACCACCAAAAAAATTACTTTAAAAAAAAAAATAATAATTTTTACATTTACCATTTTCTGCAACCAATAACTTTATTTGCTTTCACATCTATGGACCTAAGTGAGGTCTCTTTTTTTAGGCAGGCTGATCTGGTAATGTAGTTTTCGTAGAATAATTTTGGGATACTGTTTTGGCATTGGGATTTTTTTTTTCTTACAACGGTGTTAACCAGGATAATATATTTTTTATTTTTTATTTTATTAATGTTTTATTTTATTAGATCATAATTTTTTTGACCAGGCATAAAAATCAATTTTGTTAACTATTTTATGTCTTTTTGTATTATTTGTAAAATTGGCAAATGGAGGGTATTTGAATTTTAATTTAGTTTTTTCCTTTTTTTATCTTTTAAAACTTTTTTTTATTTCGTACCTTGTATTCCCTCTAGGGTACTTGACCACTGCGTGGGCACAACTCTGCTTGTTCAATGTTATGCGATTTTATTCTTGATGCTGTAATTATGTACCAAGATGGTGTTCCTATACATCCTTTCTAAGGCTAGAATAGTATTGTGACTGTCTTAAAATGTCAGCTCACAGATGCCTTCATTAGGCTTCCCGTTCTGCCATGGCAACATTTGGGCACCTGCAAACTCATCGCGTAAGGGGGGCAATTTGGGAGGAAGGATGAGGTGCTCACATTAAATGTGTCCTGGACAATATGTATGAAGGACTTTTGGCACATTTTAGCCAGAATTTCAAGCCCATTTCTCTTAAGTAAATGAAAAATATAGACAAACTCTTTACTGTTGTGCATGACAGACAAGTATTTAGCGATTAGGTTTAATGGCTTTGTGCCCTTTTCCATGGTATCAACATCCTTGTAGGGTTGTGAGGTACTTCAATCTGCAGCCAGAAAGATTTCAAAATAAGCAGGTATGGGCAAAGAAAGTCATGACACACACTGACCGCACAGGTCATTGGAACTGATTTTTTGGGGGGGTACTTTTAGGCCGCGGTCTAGATGGCTTATTCTGGGACTGATTCAAGCCGTACTGCGCACCGTTTTTTGCGGCTGCAGTACCGCTGGAATCCGTAACAATGTCATGTAGGTATTCCACAGTTCTCATAGAAGAACAGTGGTTACCGTCTCTTCTCCCGCTCGGCGAATACGCCGAGGGCGGGTGGGGAGATAAGGTGACATGCACACTATTAGTAAGGCAGTGTTGCGCCGTTGAACAGAATGAGTTGTCTATGGGGCCGGCGAGCTGCCGACAAACCCTACCACCAGCCCTGCGGCGGCAGCCCGGCGTAATTGGGGGGACGGATTTTCGCACCGGAAATTAAGCGTACTGTGATCATTGCCTTACTGTGTAGACACTAAGGGTGAATGTATTAATTTTTTGAGGTGCCCAGCCCAAAGTTTTTTGCGCGCAATTAGTAGCGTAATATGTGGCCCGAATCTATGAACTGTTATACTGCGGGACTTAGTGTTTGCGCTTTTTAGCTACTATTAGCAAGACAATTCTGGATCAGGTAAATACACTTTTAAAGTGCTATTACATGTTCAGCAGCTTAATGCGCATGGATTTTGCCCTATGAAGCTACAAATGTGTAGCTTTGTATGGTTGTAGTGCAACACGCCTCGAATGCACCCCCGATCTCAGGCAATAATTACAAAGTGCGCAGGCAAAATTGCACTTTTATTACAATTTCGGGCTGCGCCCATTTTTGTTCCCTATGGGGACACGTTAACTCGTGTATGGGGCTCTATTAATATGTTAGAGCAATTAGTCCGCCACCTATTATTTCTAGGGGCACTAGTAATAAATAATAGCACTAAGGGGCACTAAGGCGGGACTCTTACTTTGTGTAGGGGCAATAATGGGACTACATTCTGTGATTGAGGGCACTTAAAGGACTACTTTTAGTTGTTAGGGGCACTTTTACGTATGCAGACACAACGGAGAAAAAACTATTTCTTTTTTATTACCTCTAAGGGCAGCACTATTACTATACGGCAACCCAAAAAGGGGGCACTATTTCGTGATGAACTATAGCCATCTTGGGTACTGTTTGGTACTATTTGTTTGTGGGTAATATTGTTATGAGGGTACTTAGATATGCAGTGGCAGGCACAGTACTGGGGTATGGATAGTATTATTAAAAAGAAAACAAGATGAAAACGTCGAATATCCCCATAGGACACTGCGGCAGCAAACATAAAGGAGTCTACTTGCTGGTTTGGGTTGGTTGGAGATAACAAGGAAAAGTTTCACATCTTTTTGTCAGTGAACATGTATACTTCGAAATCGTTACCAATTGGTCACACATCCACACATCTTGCAATTTGCTTAACCTTTCATACGTGCCTCATGTAGCCCTAAAAACTAACTTAATCAGACTAGATGAAACTCAAGGTTGGATTTCCTGCAGCTATGTTCCCTATCTTACAGAAACTTTAAATACATCAAAAGTATTGCTACTGCTTGCAAATTCTACCCATGCTTGTTAACATCGTCATCATTCGTCTGTGGTCCTGTTGTTACCCAGCATGGCTCATAAGAATGGCACACCAGTGGGTCTGTAAGAGGTTTTGCACAGTACATAATACTCCCCATTTTTCTCCTCCTTAACTTCTCTCCGGTTACAGTAGTGCTAGGATAGGCAGAACAGGACAGGCAGAGTTGGGATTAGGATATTTGTTTATCTCTCAAGAAGACGGTGACTAGGGAAATCTTTTCCCCTAATACTGCCAGCTAAATCCTTTGTTTTTGGGAGCTTTGAGGAAATGGGGGAAGTGCAGTTTGCATGACACTTCTCGAGTCATGCCTAAGTTTCATAATGAAGTTCTACAGTTCAATAACCCTTAATGCTTTTGTTATTGAGCTTGCTCTTCCAGCCAGTTTTAGCTCTCACTTTCTGGTTTAGGGACTGTGGTGGTTCTACCAACAAGTTATTGACCCATTAGATGTGCTATCCTTAGCTGGAGTCTGTTAGAGAGGTAATTGCTAACAGAAGGATGCAATCAGTATGCCAGAAGGCTAACAGAGATTCTTATGGGTTAAAGTTTGTAAGTAACATAAGCTAAAACAAGCTCATGTTTTACTAATAAGAAACAGCAAGGGAGTGATTGTCCCCGTGTCTGACTGGCAGCTGGTGCAATGAGAGTAGAAAGTGTGGTCGGTAACTTTGGGCTAGTAGGAGAACAAGATTTTACTCTATCTACTACAGCTACTGATAAAAAAGCAAATATCTGAACTGAAGTGTATTTTTTTTATTTTTTTTTTTTTTTACACTTTGCCTTCATGTTTATTAGCTAAATAATTGTGGTATGAATATCCTTTAAGGAAATTCTATGTACACCGAGGCTCACTTTCATATATTAGCCAATAGTTCAACATTGGGGGAATTGTGTATGAAAAAACTGTCTAGCAGTATGACTGTCTATTGTTGGCCTAACACCATAACAACCAATCTGTGCCCCAGATTTTCTTATCATATAGTGTCTGGAAAATTATAAGCTGAGTTCTGTTTGTTTGCATATGGGCAAAACAAAGACAGTCTTACGGCTAGACAGTTTCTTACTTAAGGACCTTGGAGGTCTTGTTTTGCCACATGATCTTAAAGGTAGAGTTTTTTTTGTTCTACTACAAGGATTGCTTTTTATTGTTTAAAGATCTGCAAAACAAGTCTACTTTGCAATAGTGTCCTTTAAACTGTGTCCTACCTATTCCTATATGTCCTCTTGTTTAGGGCTGCATCAGCTATACTTGTCCTATAGCTACTGAATGGACTTCTAATGAGACTCAGTAGAAGCCTGGTAAAATACCCTGAAATTTCAAATTGAATACAAGAAAATAAGGACTGAGGTAAGATGAATTAATGTAGTGAGACAACCCATTTAAGTTACCTTCTCTTGATGCTTTAGATGTTCCTGGATAACATCATAAATGGTTGTGCCATAGCAGACCACAGCAATATAGAGCTAGAAGCATTTTTTCAGAAGTGAGAGAACAGCAAATCTCTGTGTAAAATATTGAAAATTCAATGTTTTATTTCCACATGAATTCACCTGCAGTGACTATTCACTAAGGGGCACAAGAGGAACATGTGAGTCAATGAAAACATTGTATGCTCACCCGCTATTTATTCTCCTCAGCTGTTACTGCTTGGTTGCTTTTTGGCTAATCTCTACAAGGACAGAGCTCACCAGGAACTCAAAGCAATAAGAGGTGATTTCCATTATAGCTAGGGCAGAATAATTATAAAGTACAAATTACAAAACCACCAGTAAGAAAAAGATTAGCATGTAGCTGTCTCACCTGTACTAAAATAAATGAGTCTTAGTACGGTGGAGTCGGGGGATCACTTTAAAATGTGAATTCAGAAAGACCCTTCTATGGAGAAAATTGAGAACTTGTAATGGTAAAAATTGAGCTTAGTCAATCTCAATATTTATTATTATTCTTGTCTATAAAAGGCAATGAATAACAAATGTGAAAATTAGACACAGCAATATGCTGCACATAGCAGATATAAAAGGAAAAAAATAGACAAATCTAAATATACCAGAATTAAAGGGGTTTTGTAAGACCTTCAAGTAACCTCCATACCACAATACCAGTTACAGATGCAATCCATGAACATCATTAGGGAGGGACTGGGGGTAATGGTGAGCTCGGATTGTGTTGTGTACCGGTTATGGTGATGGACAGAGGAAGTTTGGGTTTATTTTTATTTAAGTAACAGTAGGAGGTGGTTAGGGAGGAGGGTTTTAAAAGGCTGGAAAATAACTGGGCCCCGCGGAGGACGGGTAGGCCAAGGTGGCGTCCGGCAGCCTAGGGCGCCTACCCAGCCTATCCCTTTGGGGCTCCGTCAGGGCCCGACCCTCAGCCGGCCTCCAGGCCGATTGCCGTGGGGCATGAAGCGCACGGCGGTTCTCTGTGAACGCTTCTGCGGAGCAGAGTGCAAGCGCTCCCTGCCCCGAATGTCAGTGTCGGGCCCGTCCCCGAGGTTCTGTTGGATCCTCGGTGAGCCGCAGGGCTGAATCAGCGGGGGCGCCGGGTCCTCTTAGCGCTGAGGGACCCGATCACGGACCCGTGCGCCTCAGCAGGCAGCGTCGCGGATGATGTGATGTCATCGCGTCGCTGACCTCTCATCCGGGCATCTCATGCGCGTCATAGGCGTGCGCCGAGGAGATGCCGGTTGGTGGAGCGCGCGGGGGGTGCCTGAAAGAGGAAGAAGAGGAGCGCGCAGCCCGGGAAATTGGGTAAGATATTAATGTTGTTGTTTTTAAGTGCCTGCCTGTGGCCACCCTTACGCCTGCCTGTGGCCACTATTATGCCTGCCCTGACACCGGCCCCCTATATTCTGCCTGCGGGACCATATATTCCCGCCTGCTGCCCCTTTAAGCCTGCTGACGGCCCCCTTAATGCCTGCATTCGGCCCCCCACCAAATTACGCCTTAATTTGGCCCCCTATATCACGCCTGCCGGCCCTTTTATGCCTGCTGCCGGCCCCCTTATTTGCCTGACTGCGGTCCACCTATTATGCCTGCCTCGGCCCCATTAGGCCTGCCTGCGGCATTACCCTATATTGCTGCATGCGGCCCACCTATATTGCCTGACTGTGGCACCCTTTATTCTGCCTCTGTGGCCACCATATACGCCTGCCTCTGTGGCCCCCTATATCTGCATGTCGGCCCACTATAATTGCCTGCCTGGTGCACCTATAATGTTCCCCCCCCCCCCCCCCCCCCCCCCCCCCCCCCCCCCCCCCCCCCCCCCCCCCCCCCCCCCCCCATTCCCTGCTCATGGTGCCCCCTTATAGTCCTGCCTGAGCCCCATACGCCTGTCGTGGTCCACATACGCCTGCCTGAGCCCAATACGGCGGGGGCTGCCTGTGGCCCCTATTATATGCTTGCCTTGTGGCCCCCACTACGACTACCTGGTGCCCCAATACTGCCATGCCCTGGTGCACCCCATACGCCTGAAGGAGCGCCCAAGAAGCCTGCCTGTGGCACCATACGCCATGCCCGTGGCCCCCTTACGCTGCCTGTTGGGCCAATTTCGCCTGAATGTGGCCCCATACGCCTGGCCTGTGGCCCCATTACGCCTGCCTGTGGCCACGTAGCTGCCTGTGGCCCCCACATACGCCTTGCCTATGGACCCTTACGACTTGCCTGTGGCCCAAGTAGCCTGCCTGAGCACCTGTACGGCTGCATGTGGCACTTATATTGCCTGCTGTGGCCCCCACATACGCCTGACGGGTTGCCCCCTTACGCCTGCCTGTGGCCCATACGCCTGCCTGTGGCCCTGACGCCTGCCTGGTGGGCCCCCATACGCCTTGCCTGTGGCCCCTTTACGCTGCCTGAGCACCTTTACGACTGCCTGTAGCTCCCATATCGCCTCTTGACTGAACCCCTGAGCTAATTATATTTGCCTGAGCCACTAGATTTTTACTGCCTGAGTGCCCCTATATTTATATACCTACCTGTCTAAGGGGACAATATCTGTATACCTGCCTGAAGGAGAGGGCTTATCTATATACCTGTCTGACTAAGGGGACTTATATACCGATAATTAAGGAGTTACTGGAAATGTGAGGAATCTAAGATTATTTGTGTCCAATTATCCTATGGACGAGTCTTGGCCGAGAGCATTGGCCCTGAAGGTGTGAAACTGGATGGAGGAAGAAAGGGAAAGTGACGACGTGGATCAGAAAAGACGTCTACGGTGAGTCACTAATGTAACTGTCAGGGTAATCACTTATATTTCTGCAGAGCTACATATCATACTAGTATATACCATTATGGTCACTGTATGGGGTGGGTTATATGTCTTCAGTGCTGTGTACAAGCTGATAGGTCACATGTGGGGGTCGCGTCTTCGGTCAGGGTCTGGGCAGAATTATTTGAGCCTTAAGTTGTAATAGTTTTGGGTCTTGGTTTTGTAGGAGTGTTTTTTGTAAAAATACAAATCACTTCGTCGGTTAGATTTGACTCTAATGTATAGGTGGTATTATTTAGTGTGACTGTTATTTAGGGGTTATTGCACGGTCATACGGAGGGGAGCGATATTTGAAAATGCAATTTGTCTGGGCCTGATTTTCATTGTGCAGTGGACTGCTGAGGTGATGGTCAGGAGCTATGTGGAACGTGCAGGAAATATTAGTGACAGGACCTGGCGCAGGGGTTTGGAGGATTTAGTTGTTGTGTGTGGGGGGGCGGGGCGTATTTTTTGAGGGTGGCGAGGGGGTTGTGGGCGCAAGTGCTGTACTCGACTAGGCACCAAAATGCCTTGTCCCAGACCTGTGGAAAAACCACTAAGTTAAATTTAAGCTGCACCCCTCTTCTGTCACCTTCTTGGAGGGTAGTTACTTTTTCAGTATGTCCCGACCCTTAAATAGCCTTGAAACATGACTGGCTATTTAAAGGGAACCACCAGGTTATATATATAATTTGATGTTAAATTTCTGAGTAAAACGCAGAGAAAATCTGTGAAAATGAAACTGAAAGTACTATTTACCCCGCCAACATACAGTGATTGACGGTTTTCTATGTACAGTTAAATTGCATGCGGGAAAGCTGTAATTCCCTGTTGTGGGTAGGGTAGCAGGGACATAGTCAGTCTCGTTAGGTGTCTGTGATATTATTCTGCTTTTTACTCAGAAATTTCTGCTCCAAATCATAAAATCTTATACATCAGAGTGCTCAGCTTCTCTCTCTCTATCATATCCCGCTCTCAGATGGGGTTGCATAAACCACCTGACAAGTTCACTTTACAGGGGTTTTTCTATCTGATTATTTTAGGCCTATGGCAATTCCTACTTTGCTATGAGCCTCAGAGAAAGATGAGATTGCTGCGCTTACACTATTCCCCACTTTCGCGGGAGTTCTAAATATAGCCTAGAAATAATTAGGAAGAATGTCATCTGCCTTTTTCCCTAAGTGGTCTCTAGGGCCTATGAGCGCCCCAAAAATAGCAAGACAAAAACCCCCTTTTAAAGCCAAGCCAAAATCTCCCCCAGAAGAGAGCACCACAAGTGAGCATTTTCTAGTGAAATCAAAAAAATAGGATATCACTGAAATTGATATCAATTTTTAAGTCAAAAAAGGAAACCCATTATTGTATGAAGGGTTTAAGGGGGCGAGAAAGGGATCGCCTAGGGCCCTACCTCTGCCTGTCCCTAAGGGGCAGTCGGGGGGCCCGAACCTCGCCAGGCTCCAGGCGGCTCCCGGGGGGGCCTGAAGCCCCGGCGTCCCTGTATGTGCTCCGCAGTTGCGGGCTTGGGTCGAAAAAAGGGGCGCCCCGCTGGAAATCATGGGCTGGGGCCCGGGGGCCCCGGGACCCAACCCGGATCCAAGGCAGCGGCGCGATGAAATGCCTCATCACCCGCTCCTGTCCTCGGCCACTCGTCTGGGTTTGGGCGCCCGGGGAGCTCCCAAAGGGAGCGCGGACTGAGAGGAAGAAAGGAGCGGGGGGGAAGCAGGAGGTAAGTTTAATGTTGTTATTTTTACCTAGAAGCCCCTATACCCCCTAAAAATTTCCCCCCTTTGCCCTAGCCCCCAATTACCCCTGCCTGACCCCTATATACCCATGTACTGAGCCCCAAAATTTAACCCCCTGAGCCCCTTTTAACCTTTGCCTCCCTGACCCCTTATACCCTCTTGACCCCCCCTTTATCCCCCTCGCTGCCGACCCCCTAATACCCCGCCTGAGCCCCTATATACCCCTGCCCCCAGCCCCTATATACCCCGCCACCCTTTTCCCTGACCCCCTTATCCCCCTCCCTGCCCCCTATTTTAAACCCCCTTGCCCTTGGAGCCCTATATCCCCCTTGCCTCCCTGAGCCCCTAATACCCTGCCTGAGCCCCTATACCCCCATACCCCTGCCGAAACCCCCCATTATTAATGCCGCCTTGGCCCCATATATTACCCCTTTTCCCCTTCGGGGGCCCTTTTAAAACCCATATCCCCTCCCGGGGCCCCAATATCCTTTATACCCCCTTTGGCCCCTAAAACCCCCCTGCCTAGCCCTTTAAACCCATAGCCTCCCTGAGCCCTTATTCCCTCCGAGCCCCTAAAACCCATATCCTGCCTAAACCCCTATATCCCCTCCTCCCCCCTTTTTTAACCCCCGACCTGTGACCCCTTTTTCCCCTGCCTGACCCCTTTTAAATACCCCGCCCAAACCCCTGCCTACCCCAAAATATACCCCCTGCCGAACCCCTATATACCCCTTCGACCCCCCTTTAAAACCCCCTCCCCCTTAGCCCCAAAAACCCCCTTTCCCCCCGCCTACCCCTATATCCCCCTGCCTGAGCCCCTATATACCCTTGTTTTGAGCCCCATATCCTATAGCCTGTGAGCCCCATATACCCCTGCCTGAGCCCCCTTTTTCCCCTTTATGCCTCCCCTGAGCCCTTTTAAAACCCCTGCCTAGCCCATATCTTTATGCCGCCTGACCCCTATAAAACCTCCCCGAGCCCATATTTTTAAAACCCTCCTGGTTCCCTTTTAACCCTGCCTGCCCCCCTAAAATACCCTTTGCCTAGCCCCTATCTCTAAAACCTTTTGCCGGGGCCCTGTTTCCTCCGAGTGCCCCTTTATTTATATACCGCCTGTCTAAGGGGGCAATAAACCTGCCTGACTGGGGAGACATAAAAATTTTATTTAAATAAAATTTTTTTATAATTATTTAAAAACAACCACATCCTATGGAGGGCATATTTTTAACCTGCCTAACTGAGGGGACCATATAGCTTCCAAATTGAGGGACTTTTATACCTGTAAAAAGGGGGGACTTATATACCTATAAAAAAGGATTACGGGGAAATGTGGGGTTTCTGATATTTGTGCCCAAAATCTGAAAAGGACGAGTATCCCGGGGGGCAATCAGCTGAAGGGGGGCCCGGGATGGAAAAGAAAAGGGGAAAGTAAACGCCGATCAGAAAATATGTCTCCTGTGATCACTAAAATTAAACTCAGTGTAAACTTTTTTTCTCAAGCCTCACATAAAATAGTATCAACCACTTTTGGGCCCCTGAGGGGTGTATATGTAACAAGCCTGGCCAAAAAACAAATGTGGGGTGTTTTTGTCGGGGTTGCGGATATTTGACCCTTAATGTAATATTTTTGGGGTCTTGGTTTTGAGGGTTTTATAGGGTAGATTGTCCAGTATGGTGGTTTTTGTGACTGTTTTTTTGGGGTATTACACCCAATGGAGGGCGATTTTAAAAAAGAAAATTTTGTCTTTGCTGATTTCATTTGCAGGACTGTGAGGAGATGGAGGGATCTATGGGGAATATCAGAAAATTAGTAACAGGACCCGACGCAGGGGCAAGAGGAATTAGTGTGGGGGGTGCAATTTTTTGGGGAGCGAGGGGGGGTCGCCATTGGCTGTACTTGCCTAGGGCACCAAAATGCCTTGTCCCGGCCCTGGTATAGACTCATTACAGTATGGATTGCAAGGTTTAATATAATATATTTGTGAGCCCTATAACAATTTTTTGAGATGCACTAGTATTTTGGGGTTTCACCCATCATCAGTACAGAACAGGGTTACTGTAGACTATATTACACTTATAGATGATTTTTTTTATTGAACGTGTTCACATTATACCCTTTTCTATGAATTTAAGATCTCATTCTTGCTAAGGCTACATCACACAACACTGGCCAAAATATTTGTCAAATTCGGAATCTAAAAACCACATTGTCTGCTGCATATTTTGACCAGTTTTTCAATGTGGATTTTAGTTGTTTTTTCCCCGCTGGATTTGCAGGCGAACAATGGGTCCCATTTATCTCTAGTTGATTTTAGATGCAGATCCAACATAGAGATGTTGGGATGTCTTTTTTGACTGCAAATCCGGCTGAAAAACTGAACATATATCAAGTTTTTGCAATCCCATCTATTGAAAATTTGAGTTGTGTGGACTACAACTCAGATTCTCAATTGAGGTCTGTTGGGATGCTTTTACAGTCTGAATTTTGTGGTTTTGAAAACCTAAATCTCCGAAAAAACAGACTATAAAGCCAAGACATGTAGACAGGTCCTAATGTTCTTTAGAAGTAATTATTGTGATTATACTATATTAGATACATACATTTAGGAAAGTGAAATATATTCGTATTTTTAGATGTAAATTATTCCTCTGTTATGTAGCAAGGCATGGAAATGTTATTTTTGCACAGTATTTTCAACACTGCAGAATCATACAGTTGAACCGTGAATGAGATTTCACATGAGTGGCTATCAGAAAGATGGTTTATTACTATTAGTAAGTACCAGCTGAGGATCGTTGTATGTTGTTGGTATGAGAAACTTGAAGACAGTCACTGTGTTGATCGCTAATTCCTTGATGTAGAAGATCACTGTATAGTGGGGCAGTCAGATTGTGCTCAAAATGAGGCTATACATTCGAGAAATAATATTCTTCTTAATATCCAGACCAGAAACAGTTATCATTATGGCTGCACATAGGGTGGTCAAGGAGGCAGGTGAGACTCTTGCTCTGTAAACGAAGCCCTAGACACACTTTTTTACTCAGCTTGCAGAAGTAATGAGTGCACTGCAAAGGCAAGATGAATAGGGTATGTTGTGTTACATTCTCTCTGGAAAAACGACAAAGTGTACTGGCTTCTCATTGGGACAAAGGTTAGGGGCTGTTAAAGAGGACATGTGCCATCTACTGACTTGTCAGTTTAAGCAAATACTTGTATTCCCTACGAAATAACAATATTGGAGCATCTTCTCATATAGCTCTGTAGTATGCTGTTCCTTCTAGAAATGTTTAAAGAATCAGTCAGCTGGGTGTTACCATTCCAGTATCCAGAGTGTCTCTGCACTCACTGACTGTCAGCACTGACAGGGCAACATCAGACTGATGGGACACACAACCTATTGGTAACACCCAGTTAACAAAGTCAGTAATGAATTTCTAAAAGGAATAATAGAGGAACAGTACAGCCATAGAAATATTATTCTAAGGAATCACAAGTATTAACTAAAACAGATCTATCTAGAATGCCCCACTGACAATGGTAATGCATAAACCTAATGTAATTGTATTCATACATTTCCAGGAGAAATGCAGCACGCCCAAGGAGCAGAGGAGAGGATGGGAGTCGTATGGCTTACTGATGTGGCGTTTGCTCACAAAACCTCTCATGCATCCCAGGCAACACTACATTGAAGAGGGGGTCTACATTGTGAATGATGGTGGTAGTAATCCTCTGGAGCACACTCTGAAGGCGATCTCCCCCTCAACTGCCTGATGCAGGTGGTGTGTGAGATGCTCTTGTTGTTCAGTGCAGAAATTACAGGTAGGAGACAAAGGGAAGATCGGTATCAAAATAATTTTAGGCCTCTTTTCTTCCATGGCAAGATTGTATACACGCGTCAGTGGTTGGCATTCAAGTTACAACACAGTTCTTCCAGTCGCAGCCACTCAGTAGACTAAGGCAGGATAATGTTCCTAACCAAAGTCCCGTGCCTGCATAAGCTGACCTTTCTTTTCAACTCCAAAGTGGCTTCGGGGAATTTGAAGGATTAAAGCTGGACCCTGAACCCAGAGACAGCACAACCTGTGTCAGGCAGAGCCGATGATGGCGCCGTCGGACAGCTGGCCGGGGTATAGAGTTTAACAGCCTGGATACCCTGAAGGTGGATATCAGTGGTAGAGAGAACAGCTCCCCTTGGGGAGAGACAAGCTCTCCAGAAGAGACCTAGAACATAAAATTTACCTAGCTTATATAATCTCCTACTCTACCCCCACCCTTGTGTTGTTATGTTGATTCCCACCAAAGCTTTGAGTGACTGCAGCTAGTTACAATTCTGCAATGAATATACACATTTTACAGACATGTTCAAAAGCCGTTAGCTGAACACAGAATTGAAGTAGGTCAACAACATTATAAAGAACACTTAGCATTCTACCTATAGTGGCAATTAATCAGGATATCATGTCAATTACTAGAAACATAATTAACTCATTAGTAGCATATTTGTAAAAAAAAACACAACACCTGTATACTACAGAAACAACAGAGAACAGTCCACAGTTAAAAAATACATATTAGAAGAGCTAAGATGTCCTCTTTAATTATTTGCAAGCAGTCATTTTTCTACCTTAAGTTGCTGTTACAATGTTATTGTCCAGTATTTACGAAAAATGTAAAGCCATAGCCAGGGTAGGCGGTATGGCATCAATGTCTGATGGATGCATGTCCCACCTAGGACCAGCACGCGCCAATCTGCAGAAACCGCCATGTTCCCTGCCGCCGGTGAGACAGTTAAAGAATCATTCCAAGGACAACAGTCATGAATAGCGAGGTATCCATGTTATGAAAATAGCCAAGCTCACCGTGTCCCACCAATCAGTCAGGAAATAAACAGAAGATCGACTCAGAGCCACCACTGTTTTGTTTTGAATTTTTTTTAGCTTTAGTACCTTAATTTGACAACACTTTTAAGGAAACAGAGTAGCACAGCAGGTATGTATGCAAACTTCCACTTGTTAATTAACACTTCACATACAACAGGGCTGTGCCTACGGTTAGGCGAGGGGGGCAACCACAGTGACACTCACCACCTGCACTGCCCACCCGGCGATTACTTTCTGTCTGTGCATGGACGTTTTAAAACGACTGTGCAGAGTTAGCAGCTGTATAGTTAGTTCTACAGAGAGAAGGCGGAGCAGTTCGTTACAGTCCTTGCCTTCCCAATTGTATATACAGCGCTCATTGAGCACTGTATACACACATCAGCATTGCAGGCTTTCATCAAACCCCTGCAAAGCTGGTTCGTCTAAGTAACAAGCTTTCGGTCCAGGATATCACAGGAGCAGTAGTCCGGTTTAAGAGGCACGATGATATATGTGGGCTGGTCACATATGTTTGTTGTAACCATATAGCTATATTTTCTATGGGTATTGGTTTTTAAGGCAGGTTACTGTGTGTTGAATTTTTGGTGACCATATTGTTACATTTTTTGTGGGTTTTTTTGGTAATTGTTTCAGAAATTTGGGTATAACAGGGACAGCCTCCTTCAGAACGCCCTTTTCAGGGTGATTACCCAGCCGGTTGGGTAGGACTTTCTAGGATCTACCCTTTGGGGGCACTTTTACTGTTAGAGGCACAAGGGGTTTATTATTACCATTTGGGGCACTGTAGATTGGGAGTTTGTACAGAGGTAGGTATGGGTAGGGAAGTGCTGAAAAAGTGAAGATCTAAGATGTTTGTTTTTATAAATTCTACAGTGAAGAGTCGTGGCCGGAAGAAATCGTCATGGTGGTTTGTGACAGAGTACAACTTATCAGAGAAGAGAACAAATCATCTGAGATGTCCACTGTGAGTCCCTGGATATAACTTTACTGTAATCACTTATATTTCTGTAGAGCCTGTGTACAACTGGTTTCTACCAATGTATGGTCACTGTATGGTGGTAATATTGGTTGTGGTATAATGGTTCATATTCAGTAATGGTAGGGTTTATTATTCAGTCAATATGTTGTAGTGATATGTGCTCATGGTGTGGCAGTATCAGTAATATTGTCCCTGGGATTCTGGTTTTGTGTAGCAGTGTTATTTGGTAACTGAATGCACTTTATTTAGTCAGTTTTTATACATAGAACATTGTGTTATAGCCTTTTGTATATTCAGACACTGGTTGGCAAAGTTTAGTAGTATTGCCTCGCCATTTTTCTTAAGCATGGGATGTGTTAAATGTTCACTTGCTTACTCTCCCAGAATATGAATCACAGAAGGAGGGGTCTCATGAACACCCTGTCCCAAAATGGGCATTCCAAAGAGGATTGGGATAGGCTATGGATGTTTCCACCCAGGAAGTGGCAATTCTGTTACAAAAAAAACATAAATGAGATAGTTGGCAAGTATGGTTACTGTTAGGCCATGTTCACACGGCTTATGCACGGCGTAATTGCGGGGATGTATTTTGTCCGCAATTACTCCGTGTGCTCTGCAGCTGCGGCAGGGCGGGGGGGGAGGCGGGGGGTAGCAGCTCACCAGCCCCATAGACATTCATTATTCATGGCGCGTATAACGGCGTGAATAAATGACATCTCACTTCGGCGAGCGGGGAGAGGAGACGTAAACCATAGTTCTCTTTGAGAACTGTGGATTACCGTAATGTCTGGTAGCGCAGTATGGCACGAAATACGGGACGAGATATGTCCCAAATTAAGCCGTGTGAACATGGCCTTAAAGGGAACCTGTCATATAGGTTATGCCACCCTTGCTGGGGACAGCCCAAGCTAGTGACAGACATTGTAGCAATATGTTATATGCTGTTTGGCCTCTAGGGGTCTCACTTCTTGTAAATGTGTACTAAAAGGACATTGCAACTTGTTGATTCACTGGTCAGGGACCTGATCAAACACATGTGTAATGGCAGCTAACACCTCATGTAATAAAGTGCCTGAAGGCATCCTCTGAGTGTGATCCATCATAAGCAACAACTAACAGAACAGACATGCTGTTTCCACTGCTGTGTCTCTTATTCTGTAACATACAGTAGTTTCAGAGCATTTAATGCTCAAATCTAGAGCAGTTTAACCATCTGCACAGCTCAGTCTCAGAAAGAGGTCCGCTAATTCATGACAGGGTTAGCCCCACCCACCTAAGGCTAGCCCTGTCCACATGCTAGTTATTCACAGGTTTCTATCTATTGAAAGTGTAAGGTTGAACCAACTGTGAGTGGGTGGGGATAGCCATGGGTGGGCGGGGCTAATGCCTGCTCATGAATAAGCTGGACTGCAAACTGACAGATTTGAGCATTAAAGGGAACCTGTCACACGGAGTATGCCCCCCTTACTGAGGGCAGAACAAGCTAGTGTCAGACCTGCTGTTGGGGGGCGGGGCGGGCGGGAAGGGGGGGGGCGCTGTGCCCCTATTTCGCTAAGATGCAGCATTTGTAAGAGCATTTACCCTCAAATCTATTCATGAAGTAGGTGGTTAGCCCTGCCCACTGCGAAAGGCAAGCACCGCCCCACTGAACAGTATTCACATGTTGTCTTACCTATTCAAAGTCATAGGTTTTACTGTCATGTTCAAGAAACCAAAATGGAGGCAGCCACCTCCTCCAAGCTCAAAATAGAACATAAATGGTTATTGCATATCCACAAACATTTTTGAAAAACAAATGAACATAGGTATAGCAGCAGTGTGCGGCTGTAGTATATGAACATACATATTTCCAAATAACAGTGGCCACACTATAAACTTAGAGCACACATTATATGGTGGAAAAAAAAAAAAAGAAAAAGAAAAAAACAGAAAGGAAAAAAAAAAGAAAAAACATTTCATGATGGGTGGGCGTGGATAGGGGTGACCATCCCCCCCCCCCCCGCTCAGGGTGTGTTGGGTTGGCCGGCCCCCTCCCCCCCCAGGTCCCCCCCCCCCGTTGCCCACGTCCAAATGCCCCCCCCGCCATACTGCAAACACGGCACCGGCCACTGTTTTTAGCTGTTCACCGATCCCAACATTTGATCAACCCTCATTAACCGCCCCCCGTCTTCAACGCACCTCAATGGCAGGTGGTCCTCCATACAAATGATACCATCTCATATGGGTCCTAATTCAGACCTCCACAATACCAGGGACATGCGAAAGAACCAGCTTACAAGTTACAGTGCACTGATTCCAAACGCCCTGTCACGGTGGTGGTAGTGCAAGACACACCAAAATAGAGGGTCAGGTGCAGTGGTCCCTTGAAGTTCGGGGGTGGCTCTTAAACCGTTTTGATCAAAAGTGTGACTGGGACCCTCAAAAAAACGTTTTTTCTGAAACCCCTAAGCATAGCATAAAATGCTTTTTTCAAAAATTCCTATGTTCCCATTCATATTGCTCTAGATTTAAGTGATGCCACTGTTTATTGGAATATGTATGTATAACTCCAGCGCGCACCAGTTGCACCTATGTTTTCTTTTTATTCAAAAATTATTTTGGGATTTCATAGCCATTTATTGTTTCTATTTTGTATATTTGGGAGGCGTGGCTGCCTCCATTTTGGTTTGTTTGCACTCCACCCACCGCTTGACAGGCTTTTTAATCAGTGCAGTGTAAACTTGTAAGCTAGTTCCTTCAATTCCCTGGATGTGGAGGGTCTGATATAGGACCCAAATGAAGGTATCAAGAGTGTAGGCCCACCTGAGCCTTGAGGTCCCATTGACGTTCGACGGTGTCTTAAACATTTTGATCAAAAGTTGGAACTAGAACTCAAAAACTTTGCTGTATCCTAGATAGCACAAAATGTTTTTTTCAAAATTCCTCAATCCCCTTTGAGAGAGTGCGCTAGTTTATAGGTGTGCCACTGGTTATTGGCATAGTATGTATACTACAGCCGCACCAGTGTTTAACTAATGTTCATTTTTTTATTTTTTTTTTTAAAAATGTTTTTTGGATATGCATAACCATTTATTGATTCTATTTTTGAGTTTTGGAGGAGAGGCTGCCTCCATTTTTTTGGTTTTCATGCACTCCACCACCTTGACATGGCTTTTTAATCAGTGCATGAAATCTTGTAAGCAAGTTCCTTCATTCCCTGGATTGTGAGGTCTGAATAGGACCCAAACGAGAGTATCAATAGTGTAGGACAACCTCCTTGAGGTCCCGATGAAGTTCGGTGTGGCTTTAAATAGTTTGGATCAAAATTGTGACATGAGAACCTCAAAAAACTTTTCCTGTATCCTCAAAGATAGCAGTATGGTTTTTTTTCAAAATTCCTATGACCCCTATGAAAGTGCTCTAGATTATAGTGTGCCAATGTTAGTGGAATATGTAATTATACTACAGCCGCACCAGTGTTGAAACTATGTTCATATTTTTTCCAAAATGTTATTTGGATGTGCATAACCATGTTATTGATTCTTCTAATAGTTGTGGTGGGCATGGCTAAGCCTCATATGGGCGGCCATTGAAAAAAAAACGACTCTTTGAATACTCTTCTTTATCTGGCTGAGAAACTAGCAGATTGAGACATACGACACGAAAACTGCAGCAACTTGCAGAATAAAGGAAAAGAGCGTGGGAAAACAGCATGTCTGACACTAGTTTGTTCTGCCCTCAGCAAGGGGGGCATAATCTATGTGACAGGTTCTCTTTAAATACTCTGTAACTCCTGCATCTAATAGAATAACGGACACAGCATTGGAAACAGCATGTCTATCACTAGCTTGTGCAGTACTCAACAATGGGAGCATAATCTATGTGACAGTTTCCCTTTATCTCAAAGTTTGCTGAATGTATGTAGAAAACTATTGTATGTCATACTTGCCAACCCTCCCAGATTGGGCAGGGGGATCCGCCAAAGTGGGGAGTCCCCTCACAACCCTCTGGAAGGGTTGGTTAAATCTTCCACAGTTGAACAGGTGCTGGAGTTTCTTTGTATTATAAGCGTTGTGTCTCTTGACGCTGCCCTGAAGCCACTGACTATGCAGCGTGGCGCAATGCTCTGATAGCTTCCTGCAGAGGCAACTATCAGAGCCACGGCCATGGAGGCAGGGGCGGGGATGCGCGAGAGCCCAGAAGCTCTGCCCGCTCTCTCCAGCAGAACCGGGGGAAGACTCCATGCTGCTGTCAGCAGAACAGCTGAATGCATTACCAGGGACTGTGTGTGGGGGGAAGGGGTGTGTATGTGTTTGTTTGAGAGTGTGGGGGAGGGGTGTATGTATTTCAGTGTGCAGGGGATAGGAGTGTGTGCATTTGAATGTATCGGGGAAGGGTGTGTGTTTTTGTGTGTTTGAGTGTGCATTGAAGGGGTGTGTGTTTGAGCATGTGGGGGAGGGGTTGGTGTTTGAATGTTTGGGGGCGGGTTGTGGGTTTGAGTGTGCGATGGAGGGGTGTGTGTGTGTTGAGTGTGCAAAGTGGTAGGAGTTGCCCACTTGTCTACTGCCCTTTGCTCCTGCCTCTGCCCCCTGCAGTCTGTGTCTGGTGGTCTTAGGGGGCAGGAGAAAGGGCCACAGGGGTAGAAGTTGCCTTCTGCTCCCGTCTCCTGCCCCTTGCGGTGTGTCTCCAGCGGCTGCAAGGGGCTACATACAGACCGCGGGGGGCAGGAGTTGCCCCCTTGTTGCACCCCCTTCTCCTTCTATCCCTGCGGTCGGGTTGGTGGCTAAAGGGGGAAAGGAGCAGGCGCGGGGTAAACCTGGCGTTTGCCTATGGCAAAAGCCTTTTCACATCCAAAAAGCGAGAAAATACACCACCCCAAAATTGTCCCTATATTCCTATGATGGAAAGCTGGATGTCCCTGTGAGCGATGGGTTCCCCCTTTCCTGGATGCGGGTTTGGGTATCCGTTTTTATGATGTATTGTTAATGTTTTTTTCAGGAACACTGTCCCTTTCCATTCAGAAAACCACCCGCAGACCCCATAAACCTTCACAATAGGGGTGTTTTGACGGTTTCTGCTTTTCCCAGTACCCCTTTTTAATTAGGTATTGGGGTAATATGACACGGGGTTTAGTTCCCCTTGGGATACAAAAATTGTGGGGGTTTTCCCCAAGCCTGAGCGCTAGTAACGGATAGCCCCCATTACTAAAAATGAAGTTAAATAAAAAAAACAGATACAAATTGCACAAAAAACTTTTTATTTAAATAAACACTCCTCAACATTAGCCCTCTTTCACCATTTTAATTAAAGTACTCCTCCCCTCACACCCCACCATTGTGCTACACTAGTCCCAAACACAAAAAAAACCCCCACCATCACCTATACCTCCCAAATTACCCCATTCCTCTCACCCCACCATCCTCCATTCCCCCTATCACACAAAACCCTTTTCCCCTGCACATATCACCCCATAACCTCCCATCTATTACCCCTCCCCTTCACTTCCACCCTATCACCCCATTCCCCCTTCCCTCATAACCTTTTCGGGGTGCACCATCACTCAAACCTCGGACTTACCCCCCAAAGTGGATTTTGTACAGATGGCCACGGGTAAAAAAATGCAAAAAAAAACTGAATTGTAAGAGTTTGTTTGTAAATTTTGCGGGGACAAGTTGTGGCTGGGAAAACATCAGGCGGCGGAAAAAATGGAAAGAAAAAGAGAAAGAAAGATTCCAGTCATAAAGATGGCCCATGAGCCCAGAGTAATTTCACGTAGTCAAGCCTGCAGAGCCTGTATACACTGAAATCAAACCCCGTATAATCACGGTATGGTTTGAAAAATTTTTTAGTTTTTAAATGTTTAGGTTCAGGCACCTTTTGTTGTATTTCCAGCTTCCCCGGAGGCTGTATAGGGCCCCCAACCCCAAGAAAGCTGTTTGACACCAAAAGCCAATTTAGCTCCCCAGTTTTGCACCGTTCGGTGAAGAGGGCATGACTTTTTGTGAAGGGGGTGTAGCTCAACAAAAAAGAGGGTAGTCATGAACATTTTGGGGGGAGCAACTTTCAAAAATTGGGGAAATATGTTGTATTGTAAAATTTTTTAGATAACTATTTCAAAACCTTCAACTCTCTCCCCCCCCCCAACACCTGCCCATCCTCCTCTCAACAATATTTCATCTTCACTTCCTAAACAATCAACCTTATCAGGAAAGCTCACCCACTCTGTCCCCCCACCTCTATACCCGACAATGCCTTTCCCCCCTTTAAACCCGCTTTCCAAAGTTATCATGACAAGACCCTACACACTAAAATAAATAATAAAATGTTAAATATCAATGAAAGTGTGCTACATTTGTAGTTCCCCGGGGGCTGCTTTTGGAGCTCTCATTCGCTGCTCATGTATCGCTGCTTTAGGTCTAACAAAAGTATTTCTTGCTTCATGTTATTTTTTTTACATCCCACAGGTACCTGTCAATCTTTTCCCATTTTTATCTTTTGTGAGGCTGTTTTTGCATTAAAAAATCCCCCTTGCCGAGTAGAAACAACACGCAAGAGAAATTGGGTCTTTTAAAACAATAATACATGTCAAGGCTTCTTCCTGCTATCTCAAGTGATTTTGATTATTCGAAACTTCCACCAAAAAACAATCTCCAAATGTAATAATCAACCAAAGTATTTGGGGGCTCGCAATTGTCACAAAAAAAGAAAACAAGGTTACTGTAGAAGGTCCTAGAGATTAGGAAATGTGCGCTGTCATTCTGATTAATGTCATGTCTCCATTCTGGTGATTTAATAGTTTATATATAGCTGTGCTGTGTTACTGGAATTCATTGTTTTCATCTTTTTGGGAATCCTGGGGGAAAATGTTTGGCAACCCTTTAAAAGCTTCCCATTTTATACAAATTCCCTTTTTCAAAAACTTCTCTTCTTTTTTAGGTTTCCAAAACTTTATACGACTTTTCTGGTTCAGATGTACTAGGCTAATTATGATAAATGAATCCTTAGAGAAATAACAGCCAGAAACTGTATATACAAATCCCAGAAGACTCCTTTCACCCGCCAAGGTAGTCCATGATCTATAAGCAACACGAGTTAAAAAGTAATAAATAAAAGATTATGCCGGAACAAAGTAGTGAAAACCAACAAAAACTAATAATCAAAAATTTGTATTTAGCACACAAGCTGTGAGAGTCTGGTCTTACCACAACATGCCAACTGAAGATACTTGAGAAATATCTTGCAATCATTTGCAGATTCTGGTTGCTTTTTGTATAATGTAAGTCGGTTTTAGTTGAATACTACAGGCAGAAGAAACAAAATAGAAAATAAAAGGGAGTTAATAAACTTTACCTCATCAATAACAGTGCACAATGAAAAGCTCACAACGTGCACCGAAAATGTCTCGATTGGGGTCAGTGGTCGGGGGGAGGCCAAAATTGTGTCCTTTTGGCCTCCATCTTCAGCTAATATACGTCAGTATACTATCTAAAAGGAGAACTATAGAAGAACACAGTAGATTACGCTATTCCATTCAACAGGATCCATTAAAAACATGTTAAACAAATACCATATGGGTGATGAATGCCACTGTTCACAGCAACATTCAATGTATGCATCAGGAGCTTTTTCTGGCATATACATTAATAGTAGGCAATAATTGAGGTGTGAACACTTGCTAAGTGCTTGTAAGGTTCATCCCCAATAATACTATTACTCTGGGAATACGATTTAAACTTGTAACCACTACTAATGAGGGTAGGAGAGAAATTCACCCATAATTAAAATTCCGAGTAGAATAGGAGAATAGCACTTCAGAGTAATTCAAAAGAGAAACCAAATCATTAAATTTAGTTGGTTTATTAAAACATAACAAAAAAGGGAAGCTACGCGTTTCGCAGAGTATCGCCCCTGCTTCCTCAGGCATATGAAAGAGAAAACAACCGTAACTTTTAAATGTTCCAATGCTGAAAGCGAGGCTTAATTGTTTAACTATTACAAGGATGATACTTTTTAACACCATGGTAGATTAAACATATACAAACATAGAGTCTCCAAGTGTAAAAACATAAATATTTAAAATACATTAAAATCACATATAACAATACAATTACAGCCAATATACAAAAAATTGAAAAAAAATATATAAAAAATATGTTTAAATTTAAGTGTAATTTTGATATTTTTTTTTGAAATTTGTAATTTTTTTTTTTGTATATTGGTTGTAATTGTATTGTTATATGTGATTTTAAATGTATTTTAAATATGCAGCAGCTCGTCACCGCCCAGCAGCAGCCGCCACTTCCTCCCATGGCCGCCCCCGCTCCGGCAGCGCCACTGACTCCGTTGGGACCCAACCTTCGTTTGTCGCTGCCTGCCAAATTTGACGGCGACCCCAAGCTCTGCAGAGGATTCCTCATCCAGTGCACCATGCACATTGAGTTAATGGGGGACCAATTCCTGTCTGAACGTTCCAAGGTGGCATTTGTGGTCATCCTGTATTCCGGGAAGGCCCTGGCCTGGGCTACACCTCTATGGGACAGGAGCGATCTGGTGACTGCGGACCCGCATTGCCTTTCCTTTTTGAATTCCGCAGTTTTCTTTGAGGAGCCAGCACGGGCATCTTCTGCGGAGACGGCCCTCTTGGACCTGCGCCAGGGCGAAGCCTCGGTCGGAGATTATGCGGTACAGTTTTGCACCCTTGCATCTGAGCTGTCTTGGAATGACGCCGCCCCCGGCGCCACCTTTAAGAAAGGCCTTTCCGCAGGGTTAAGGACGCCCTTGCAGCAAGATATTTGCCACCTCTCTAAGTGAATTAATCCATCTGGCCACCCGCATAGACGTACGCTTCGCAGAGAGGCAAGAAGAGCTGCGCCAAGATCGCGACCTGGCGCGACCCAGTCGTCTGCCACGCCTGGCCCCGATGTTCCAGAGGCCTCCACTGCCACTTCCTTTACCGTCTGGGGAAGAGCCCATGCAGGTGGATCAAGCCCACATTTCTGAGCAAGAATTATCCCATCGGCGTCCAGAAAAACTGTGCCTGTACTGCGCCAGTTCGGATCATTTTCAGAGGAGCTGTCCGCTTCGCCCCCAACGTCCGTGAAATTTCCCGGACCTAGGCCATGTTGGGGAGACCCTCCCCAGTGTTTTCTCCTGGCGACAAGGTCTGGCTATCGGCCAGATATATCAGGCTCAAGATCCCCTCGTACAAATTGGGCCCCCGGTACATAGGACCATTTTGAAATACTCGGTCGCATCAACCCGGCTGCCCATAAACCTTTGGCTTTCCCCCCCACAATGCGTTTCCCAACTCCTTCCCTGTCTCCTTTTGAAGCCTGTGGTTCTGAACCGCTTTTCCCGAGGATCCCCCCACTTCCGAAGCAGATCCGCCCAAAAACCTTCACTGTAAATGAAATCCAGATAGAAGACCTAAGGGGAAAAAGGGGGCATTTCCTGATCGACGGAAAAAGGGTTTGGCCGAAAGAATCTTTTGGGGGCCGGAGGACAACATTTGGGCCGTGAGTTGCGAGAAAACCTCCATGCCAGGAAGAGGGGAGGGCAAGGGGGGGGGTACTGTTGCGACCGCGCGCAGCCTGCAAACTTGGACGCGGGCACCGCCGCGGCTTGGCCCCACCCGGCTCTGCCCCTACCCCTCGCGGTACCACCCTATTTTAAACCCGGGCCTTCCGCCCCCTCCCTGCCGGATCTTTTTGCCTTGCCTATTTTGGAAAACGTTCCAGTTGTCTCGCTGATCTACCGGGAAACCCTACCCTTGCTACCATCTTTACCACAATCTCTGCCTGCGCGACCTTCCTGCCGTCCCGACCACGAACCTTAGCCGCCTCCCGACCTTTGCCCGTCCCCGACTCAGCCTGTTTTTTACGATTTTGCACCACACAACTTCGCTGCCACGCAAGCAAGTCCCCATCAGGGGGAGCCCTGGGGAGGACCCGCCACAGCAAGTCCCCCCCGCTTTGCGGGGCTCTGGTGAAACCGGGGCCTACTTAGATTCCGCCCCTGGCGGCTTACACCATCGCTTGATTGGTCCGTGGATCCACTTCTCTTGGGGGCCCTTTTAACATTTTTCAGACTGTGGTCACGTGGCGCGCGGGACGTCACATCCCCGGCCGCCCGCCTGAGCGCGAGGCCGGGAGAGCACGAGCGGAGCGAGCGGGCAGGGGGAGCGGGGACCGAGGTGGTAAGTTGTTTTTTTATTTTACCTGCCCCCAATGCCGCCTATGCCCCCATATCCCTGCCTATAGCCCCCATAACCCTCCCTATACCCCCCATATGCTCCCTTACCCCCATATGCCCTCCCAAAACCCCCCTAGCCTGCCTAACCCATATCCGCCATCCCCCATATCCCTGCCTATACCCCATTGCCTGCCTATGCCCCTTTTGCCTGCCTATACCCCACAGCCTGCCTATAGCCCCCATATCCTGCCTAACCCCCCATATGCCTCCTATCCCCCCCATAGCCTGCCTATACCCCCCATATGCCTGCCTATAGACCCCAATCCTGCCTATACCCCCAATGCCTGCTATAGCCCCCAATCCTCCCTAACCCCCTACCCTGCCTATACCCCCATACCCCTGCCTTAGCCCCCATATGCCTGGCTTAGCCCCATATACCTGCCAAAACCCCCATATCCTCCTTCCCCCCACATGCCTCCCTTCCCCCCATATGTCCCTTTAAAGCCCCCTATGCTGCCTATACCCAATCTCCCTATCCCCCTTTTCCTGCCTATACCCCATTGCTGCCTATAGCCCCAAAGACTGCCTATCCCCCCACATCCTCCTATCCCCCCCATATCCTCCCTATACCCCCTTTGCCTGCCTATAGCCCCCAATCCTGCCTATACCCCCATATGCCTGCCTATACCCCCATACCCCCTATACCCCCCAAGGCCTATACCCCATATGCCGCCTAAACCCCCAATGCCTCCTATCCCCCATATCCTGCTTAAGCCCCCATAGCCGCCAATACCCCCATATCCTGCCTATACCCCCTATGCCTGCCGCCAATACCCCCCCCCAATGCCTGCCTACCTAACAGCCCCTTAAGCCGCCGCCTATACCCCCCCCTATAACCTCCTGCCTAAAGCCCAAAAGCTGCCTCCCCTATCAGCCCCCAAAGGCCAGCCTGTCCAGCCCCATACCTGCCGTCAGCCCCAATGCCTGCCGAAAAGTATGCCGTAACCGTATGCCGATACCCCCAAAAAGCTGACCAAAAACTGACATGCAGCGCCAAATTTTTCAGAAATCTCCCCAAAATTTTTAGCAAGATTTTCTAGGCAATTTGTAAAGGACCCCTGCTCTTCCTTGTGAATAGTTTTGTCCTGTTTAAGAATATATTTCTTAGTGGAGGTCACGTAACCCCTGTGAAAAACACTGTGCTGAAGGATTTGTCTCTGCTATTGCAGGACATTAATTTGGCTTATTCTTCTTGCCATTGAAAGACCAGAACCTAACGCAGATCAAAAGTCTTAAAGGGTATTCCCCAGTCATTAGCTTCAAAAGGAAAAGAAAAGGGAAATAAACATATTCCCAAAATCATTTCTTTGATTTTGCTTCATCCCAAAGATAAAAGAAATACTACCTGTTTTTTACAGACAGCTTCCTGGTTACTGCCACCGTGTTTAGCCACCCAACTCACTTTAGCAATAAACATGCTCGAGGGTTGGAAAAACCATGGGGAACAAAGATAGGAAACCCACTGATTTTAAAATTGCTTGTATTTTTCCGCATTCAAGCTTTTGAGGGGCTGAGCTGGGGCTGAATTTTAGTTTTTGGGTACAATTTTGGGGTATTTGCAACTTTTTGATAACTTGACACACTCCATGTTGTCTGAGAGGCGGGATGACCAAAAATATTTTTTTTTAGTTTTTTTATAGTGTTTTTTTTCTACAGGACAAATATGGCAAAACATATTGCTTTAGTTTGGACTTTTCCAGAAGTGATACCAATTACATTAGTTTTATTTATTTTTATATTTATTCTTTTTTAGATAAACAAGAAAAGGGGATTGAATTTGATTTTTTTTCACCTATTATAATACAAATTATTGAAACTTTTTAAAAATGTTTTTAAAAGTAGGAAAACATAATAGAAATATAAGATTTGGGATCCCCGAAACCTACGACCCCACAAAAAGTTTTGTAAATTTCTCCATTGGGAAAAATAAAAACCCCAACCTATTAAATTTGCGCAATCACGTTTTTTCAGTCATATCCCATAAAAAATTTTTTTGGGGTTTACCAGTACATTACGTGGTGCAGAAAATAGTACCACTAAAAATGGTAAAATGTAAAAGCAAGCTTTTTATAAAACTATGTCAATGAAAAAATAAAAAAGTTATGGCTCTTAAAAGGTGGAAATGAAAAAAACTAAATCTGAGAAAAGTTGTATCATTAAAAGGTTAAAGAGGACCTGTTGCGCCTCCTGACTTGTCAGCTTTAATAAAAAACTTTGGTTCGTTGTATTTTTCCCTAAAAAATTAGTTTCTTTTTTTTTAGAATGTTACAACAAATTTTACTGTGATGGTCATTTTTGCAACCATGACAACGGGAAGTGCAGTTACCTCTGGCTTCCAGAACATACATCCTACATTATATTTCCAGCTACTTCAAAGATGGCCTGTTGTTGCTTTTGAAAAAGCATTCACTTCAAATAAATACAAAAATGCTATGGGCGCAGCCTCAAAGAAGTTTGATGGACAAGATTGGAATGAGCTCGAATGCCAGCCATTGCACACAGTGTCAGCTGAGCATGTGCCTAAAAAGTATGGCAATTTGTGCAAAAAGCTTCCTGACTGTGGCAGAAATGTACATCACGGGTTGCAAAAGGCTTAAAGTACAGCAAAGTACAAAATATATTAAAAAAAATTAAGCCACGTGGTTAATGGAGCCGAATAAAAAACTCATAAGTATACTCTATTCATGGGTGGTGTGGCACCATTTTTTCAGCTGAATGCAATTTAAGATAGTAATTGCCTATATGTGGTATCAGGACTTAACGAAAGGGAATTACAGCCCCAAAATATGTTGTAGTATTTCTTCCAAATAAATGACTTTCTGTTTTCACAGCAGACTACTATGTATGTTTCCGGGAAATGTGTTGCAAGATGTGTTTATGAAAAAGATACTGAATATCAGTGTCCATAAGTTTTGATTGCAGCCATCAATTAGGAATACAGGAAGCTAGAGAACCACTCCTTTATGTATATAGCACATTCATAGCTATAAGTTGCTGTATTTTTAATTAAAGGGGTTGTCCAGTTTTGTAAAATTATCCTTAAATATGGACCTGGGGATATTGGTGGACAATAGTCTTAAATTCAGTAGCCAACGCCAAGCAGATGCTGCCAAAGCAAAGCAAATCATGGGTTTCATTAAAAGAGACAGAAATGCTCAAGACAGGAACATAGTTTTGCCTCTGTACAAATCATTGGTGAAGCCTCATGGAATATTTTATCCAGTTCTGGGCACCAGTATATAAGAATGACATAGCTGAGCTATTGCGGGTACAGATGATGGTGACCAAGTTGGTTAAGGAAATTGGTGGATTGCAGTACCAAGATAGACCATCAAACTTAGGGTTATTCAGCTTGGAAAAGAGAAGGTTTAGGGATGTCTAATTACAATGTAAAAGTATTTGAAAGGACTGTACACAGATCTCTTGTATGATCTTTTTACACATAGGCCTATTGTCATGATCATGCCCGACAAACTCCCAGCTTCGAGTTCTGGTCGCTGGGGACGGCCGTTGCGACGAAAACCATGGTTTTTAACATAATACCTTGAATTCTTAGTTACCAGTGTGAACTGAGTCCTTCCTTCCCTGTGTGTTAATTGATTCCTGGCCAACGCCCGTGGCCAGGAATCCTGCAACACCCTTTTAGTTGTGTTCCTCTTTGATTAACAGTTTTGTTTCCCTATCCGGTTTTGTGTTCTTTCCACCAATCACCTCTGCTCTGTGTTCACTGGTTCCCTATTTAAGGATTCCCTTACCTGTCCCCTGTGACTGTTATATTGGGTCCTTACTATACCTTTTGCTTGTTGTTCTCTTTGGATTTTCTGGTTACCTGTCTTTGCTTGGTTACTGACTATTCTTCTCCTGCTGATTTTGTACTGCATTGCCCGACAGTTACCGACTTGGCTCGTCTTACATTTTCTCTTCAGTCTTCCGATTTGGTACTGCGTTTCCCGCTTGTTGACAACCCTGCTTGCCTGATGTTCCCTTATTGTGTTTTGTATTTGTTTGTCAGTGTCTTGTGTTGCCACGTATTCAGTATAGTGTTCAGTCTTCTGGTTGGGGCCGACCTTTGAAGGAGTCGTGTACCCCCAAAAGGCAGGGACAGTGGTTGGGACCAGCGTCAGGGCCTCACTTTGTCTGTGTCTTCTCATGTGTCCCTGACCGGTCCCTTACACCTGTAATCAGGACAAGGGGGCATGCTCTACGTCTAGAGGAAAGAAGGTTTCACGATCATCATACATGCGGGTTATTTACTGCAAGAGTGGTAAGACTATGGAACTTGCTGCCACAAGAGGTTGTAATGGTGGATTCGTTGGCTAAGTTCAAGAAGGGTTTAGATGCCTTTCTTAAAATATAATATTGCTAGATTATGGAGATAGGATGTTGATCCAGGGATTATTCTGATTGCCATATTTAAAGTCGGGAAGATTTTTCTTCTTGTATGGGGCAATTGGCATCCACCTCAAAGGAGTTTTTGCCTTCTTCTGCAACAACACTAGGTTTGAACCTGATCTACTATGTTACTATGTCCTTTCAAAGTCAGAAAGGATGCATAAATTTCCAGTAATAATAAGAGATAAACACCACAATGCAGAGTTTCTTGGAGAAGACAACCCAGGATTGTTATTTTAAGGGAAATGCAAACAATTAATTAAACAGACATGCCACAAGTACTGAGTCACCTTCTTTAATCCTGCTACAAAAAGAAAGATAAAAAATGATATAAAAAGAAAGTCCCTCTGAAGTACTTACCACTTAATACAGCCATCTAACCTCAGTAAGATGCTCTATGTATTGCAGAGAACATACAGAATAGATTCTTTCAAACTCTCAAAACACCAAAATCATTTAGAAGTTGTAAAATTTTCCAGAAAGGACCTAAACAGAGATCCAGCTCGTTATGGTTTATTTAGGGATTATACTCATAAGAGTGTATGGGCTTTAATGTCTATAAATTCTAAGAGAACATTCCTAGTGACATTTATGGGAGGAGATTACAGAAAGAAGAGTTTGTTTAATACTAGTCTTCTCCCCATGGATAATAGAAGTAGAACGACAAACCTTTTCTGTCTGTCATCACCTCTACTGAAGTGGTATCAGGCTACATAAAAACAAAAAAGGCAAATATGTGGGAGCCCACTTTATGGCTTCAGCTTGTAGAGATTAAAAGCCTAATAAAATGAGTTAATTATAGGCCAGAAATTTTAATTTGCGGCTCACACATAAACCTTAAATGCCTAGGCACATTTCTAAACATCTTCCTCTTCTGAACTACAGCTTCTAAGCAAAGACAAGATGCATCTAGTAGTATAGAAATTTGTACTTTTTTACAATGATTATAATGAATTAAGTCTCGAAAAGCATAGAATACATTTATGCTAATGAAGCCATGCTGGGTATAGTAATATAGGTTTCTGGACAGCAAGCCAGGTAGTGTAAATGTACACTATGTAGGAGTGTAGGTCAAAACTTGGCCATTAATTTTCATATGCTAATGGCCCCTGAGTGGTTAATGTACAAAACAGAAATTTAAACCAACTTTAATTATAGCCTTCCATATTTTAATTATAATAATGCATAGAAAGCAGTGAATGGGAAACTGTAGCTTAATCAAAAAGGAACAGGTAAGTACATGGCAAAATTCTGAAGATAAATTACAAGAGATTTTATTACTTAGCTGCAGTCATGATCAGTGTCTATACAGACTTTATAACACTTCAATCTCCAAATCCTAATTATTACTATGTCTCTTTTATAGAAATCATTATAAAGCATATAATAAAGTTTTCTACCGAAGACACTATGGCAGATTTATCAATACTATCTAACTCTTAGACAGGGTTATTACTGGGGGGCGGATAAGGTGGCCCACTCACCAAGGGGGGCGCCGCCCCATCCGCTCAGAAAAATGGTCCAGCAGACAGCATCTCACCCTGCTTTGCCATGCAGAGTTAGCAGCTGCACACTAACTGTGCTGTGCAGCTGCTTCTACACGGAGAAGTCAGGGATGGTTCATTATCGTCCCTGCCTTTCCCATTGTATATACAGCTCAATGAGCACTGTCTATATACAGATCAGCATCGCAGAGGGCAGGATGCAAGACTTTCATCACCGTCCCTCGACCTTGGGTCTCCTAAGCCAGAAGCCTATGCTTCTGGCCCAGGAGATCCCAGGAGAAGTGTCTCGACTTAAGCAGCATGATGACATCACATCACTTATGCTGGACATTATCGCCTGGAGCAAGCTGCAGGATGGGGTGAGTACCTTTTTTTTAAAAAAAAATTTTTAGCCTTTACACCTGCCTACCCACCTACAGGGAGGCTATATGTACCTACAGGAGACTATATCTACCTAAAGGGGGTCTATACCTATCTACATAGGGGGCTATATCTACCTAAAGAGTGCAATATCTATCTACCTATAGGGGGTCTATATCTACCTACCAACAGAGGGCTATATCTTCCCTCCGGGGGTCATAGATCTACCTGCAGGGTGCATATATCTAACTATAGGGGGAAAATACCTACCTACAAGGCTGCTAGATCTACAGAGCCCCTGTAAGTAGATGTAGCCCTTTATACAGAGGGGCTATATCTACCTACCTACAGAGGGAGTATATATACCTACAGGGGGTATATACCTACCTACAGGGGGCTATATATACATACCTACAGAGGCCTAAATCTACCTACAGGGAGGCTATAGTTATCGACCTATGGGGGGGCTATAGCTAACTAAAGAGGGCACATACCTACATGGAGGCTATAAATACCTATCTAATAACGGCTTATACACATATCAAAATATCAAAATGGGACAGTGTATATAAACACAAATCAGCAACATCCAGACCAGTGTGCAAAAACGAGTTCCTTCCACTTGCAACAAGTCCTCATACAATTGCAACACAACAGACTTGCTAAGTAATCCAATTTTGGCATATTTATTTGTTTGCAACGATTCAGGGTATTAAGTTATAAAAAATACTTGCATTTTGGTCAGTCGTTAGTTCTTTGTACAATCTTAAGGGTGTTTAGCAATGTCCATTGGGAGTCCATAAATAGGAGGAAAAACAGTCAACAAGACAACCACTTTGCAAAAAGTGTGTTATCGGCCGTTTTGGTGACTGCTTTTCCTCTTATTCATTGTATAGAGGTAGGAATTGGTAGGAAGCTACTGGAAAAGTGACCAGACTAGGATATATGTTTGCTAAATTCAACAGTGAAGAGTCGTGGCCGGGAGAAGTCAGCATTGTGGTCATGGCCAGATGAAAAAGAAAAAAGGAAAAGAGAAAGACGACATGACAATTAGTGAAAAACGTTCTCCTTGTGAAGTCATTGGAGTATCTTTTACTGTAATTCACTTATATGGTGCAGAGCATCCGTGTAAATCTCGGTATCTACCTCTGTATGCGCCAATGGATGGTGTTATATTGGGTTTTGGTATATATGGTTTTGTTTTTAAATATAGTCCATGGTGTATTATTCATAACTGCTTGTCGGTGGCGATCATGTGTTTATGATGTGGCAGCATTATTAAGCCACTATATGATGATAATATGAGGTGGTATTATTCAGCCACTAAGTTGTAGTGATATGTAATCATGGTGTGGCAGTATCATTTGGTCACTATGTGGTGGTGATATGTGTTTATGATGTGGCATCATTATTAAGCCACTATGTGATGATCATATGAGGTGGTATTATTCAGCCACTGAGTTGTAGTGATATGTAATCATTGTGTGGCAGTATTATTCAGTCACTATGTGGTGGTATTATTCAGTCACTATGTGGTGATGACATATGATCATGGAGTGGCGGTATTTGGTTTTAGTGGGATTATTGGTAATATTAGAATTGGGATTCTAGTTTTGTGTAGTGGTGTTATTTGGTAATTGTATGACTATTATTTAGTAGTTTAAACATAGAACTTTGTGTTATAGCTTTTTGTATATTCAGGCACTGGTTAACGGTAATTTAATGTATCGCAGCAACATGTTATTGGGGGGAGGGAATTTCTTCACACTGCCCTGAGTGCAATATAGCCTAGAAATGGCCCTGCTCTTAGACAATGTAAACTTAGATTAGACAGTCTTACCATGCACTACATTTATCATGGCACTAATAAATCTGGCGCATGTTAGAACTGTCTAATTGAACTTTACACCTGTTTTTAGTTGACTTACTTGATGCCTCTAACTACACGAAAATTTTGATGCATGTTTTTTGGGACGTGTCCCTTTCTATGAAGTCAACTTGACCACATCCTTTTGTGGGTCGAGGCACAGAAGTGTCTAGAAACTATGTAAAACACATTATAAATGTAATGCAAGGTATGTACTCCATTGTTTCTGGCACAAATCGTACTAGAATTCTGGAAAACTGCCTTGAAAAGATGTGCCCCAATGAGACTGTAAATTATAGACTATTGTCAGTAGCCTCCTACAAACAGATTCAACAATATAAAGAATTGTAGTGACCAATATAAAGAATATAAAGTGATGTATTGAACTCATTTTAAAGGAATCTCCAGTTCAGAATGTTTTGTATTATTGTACATTAACCCCTTAACGACCACCCGTCATGTTTTGATGGTGGTCAGTGCAGATCTTCTGTCTGCAACAATGCCAAAAGACATCGTTGCAGACAGAGGGGTTTTGCAGCTCTCTGCACTGTAACTACGCTAGGAATCCTCCGATCCCCGATGTTTAAACCTTTGATTGCCATGTTCAGTGACTGCAGCATAATCAAAGGGCATTCCCCTGCTCCATCGAGTAATTGGTAACCCAATGGAGCTCGGAGAATGTCTGTACAGTCAGCCTTGGGGACCTAGAGTAGCCCCAGGGCTATCCATATAGTAAGCTGCGGATTCAGGGGATCATTTGTGACTGCAGCCTGTGTCATACTGACACAAAAGATAATGTATTAGCATACATGAATGTGTTAGTTATCCTAGATGGATTTCAAAAATGAAAAAAAAACATAAAATATACAATAAAATAAAAATATTTAATTAAAAAATTAATGTGACCTTACATTACACTAAAAAGACAAAAAACATAAACCATAAAACCATGGGACCGATGTTACCTGCGAAATTAATGTAACAGGGTATTCAGTATGAAATGTGAATGGTGTAAAGAAATGCAGAAAAACACTTTGGGTGACAAGTTCTATTAGGGCTACGACTAAATTTTTGTGTATTTTTTTGAGCCAAAAAAACTGTTGACGCGTTATACACCAGGCACAACACATTTGAAAGCGTATAAAGTAGATGCATCAAATATGCTGACGATGATATGCTATGTGCCTAAGTTATGCTATGTGTGTAGATTATGTGCCTCAAATATATTATGCCAGGTATACCACACGGCAGATTTTTGGCAGATTCATTCATTCAGGCGCAATATACACTCATTTTATGCGTCTTAAAACTGGCGTGGTGGCGCCTCTTTCCTGACATGTCGCCTTTTATGTTCATGTTGCAAAAGAAATTTGTTAAAAACGCCGCAATAATTTATTTGTAAACTTAAACTATGCCCCCATAAATACAACTTCTCCCACATAACACAAGTCCTCATAGAACTGTGTCACTGAAAAAACTAAAAATGTTATGATTGTTGAAACGCAGAGAGGCAAAACTAAAAAATATAGCTGGTCATTAAGGCCTTTACAGGCCTTGTGCTTAAAGGGTTAAAAGAAAAGAAGAAGAGTTCATTTAAGTTTAAAGGGGTATTCCCACATCCCTGATTAACTTTAACCCCTTAAATGAGTTGTCTCACTACAGGCTTTCAGCCTACTTCAATGTGTCTGGCAGCAAAGCATTTCTGAATTGAGGGGCGTGCTTCTTGTCTGCCTCTTCTCCTCTCCCTTCCCCCCTCCCCTCACCACACCAACAGCTCTCCTTCTATATAGCAGGGGAGGGCGAGGGGGTTTGCTGCCAGAGTTTCTAACCCTGTGTGTTGCCTGCCTAGGTCTGCTGGCAAGCTTGCTGGATCAGCCTGCACTGTCAGATTCCACACAGACAGGAGAAGGTGCCTGATCTGATGAGTGTGGAGAGGTCTGTGAAGTGTGTATGCTACTAGCAGAGCAGGGGGATGCAACAAGTGTTCCTATAACCCCTGCTTAGCATACAAAATTCTCAACATCTCAAGCAACAACAAACAAAGCCTTGTCAGAAACAGACACCGGGCAGCTGTGATGGAGTTACTCATAATCACAATGTGTCACTAATAAAGCAGAGCAGGGAGGGTATGAACAGTTCAATTGCTCCCTTGGATCTGTTCTGTTATTATAGTCAAAGCTCCACAGACACATCATGATTATACACTCACTGGCGTGTCACATTACTGACCACAGATAGCCGTCACTCCTGCTCTCCTCAATCTGTGTAGAGAGCAGGAGGGGAGCAGGCACACTCTGGGTTAATCCACACAGAACAGAGACGCCAGAGCCCTCCCCCTCCCTTACCTTACAGAAAGCGCATACTGTGTGGAGGCAGCTCTGTTGCTCTGACCTGTATCAGAAACAGATGAGTCACCAGGACTGGCAGACCAGGTGAGATAACAGATCATCAAGTCAGCTGCTATAGTAGATTTTAGGAGCAGATGCAATACTACTAACAGGGATAACTCAAAACAGGTAGACATTTGTAATGAACATATATTGCAAAGCGCTGCTTGTTTTTTAAACGATCCTTTTAATTAAAAGCCAATCATTGTAGCGAGAAAACCCCGTTAAGGCCGAACACTGAAAAGTAGTTAGATGACCAGAAATTTTTTTTCGTTTTTGCTCATGCGTTTTCCAACAGTTGTAACGTTTTTATTTTTTCAATGACGCAGCTGTATTGTGGCCTCGTTTTATTCGAGACAAGTTGTACTTTATGGGGAGAATAGTTTTAAGTTAACTTATAAATAGTTGCATGTATTTTTTTCTATTTTTTAAAAAAAAAATACTTTTTTTTTCTTTTTTTTTTTACAACATTACTTTTCACACATAGTTAACTTGTTAGATTAATTCTACAGGTTTTTTCGGTCGTAGGGGACAACTATCACCCTATTATAGGTTTTTTTTGACGTGATGTGTAATTAATTTATGCACCATTATTTTTTAATAATTATTTCTTTTTTTTTCTATTACTTATTTTTTTATTCTTTTTTTTACACTTTTTATGGGGTTTTTTTCCTTTTTTTTTTTACTCCCATGAAGGGAGAACTGTTTTACATTTGTATTAGCATATTCATATATGCCAGGCATACTACAACAGCTGGAGGGCCGCAGTTTGAGTATGCCTGATATATGCTAATACATTCCAATCTGTGTCACTTTGACATAGGCAGTGATTAGGACACCACACAGCGTGTCCTAGTCACTGGCTTCATACACAGGCAGCTCTGGGGCCACTCTAGGTCCCCAGGCTGACTGTGACATGCCCGTTCCCCGGGTTCTGTCGGGTCACCGGAGTGTTCCGATCACCCGAGCAGGCAGGGGAAACCCTTTGATTGCGCTGCCGGCTAACGCAACAGCGGCAAATCAAGGGTTAAAGCACCGGGTTGCGGAGGTTTCCTCTGCTCCCCGGTGCCTGCAGGAGATGCTGTGGGGGGGCTGTGTAGTATAGCCCCGATACCAGCGCAGCTGCGGCGCAAACTCCGATGTCTGCAGCGATGCCAAAAGACGTCGCTGCAGACAAACGACCTGCACCAGCTGAGCACAAAGACATGTGAGCGATCGTTTTAAGGAGTTAAACATGTAGGCAAATCAAAATAAAGATTATCACCCAATACATTGCTGTTCTGATTTTGCTAGGAAAATCCCTTTAACATCGCAGTACAAGCAGCTTATTGTGGGTAACTTTGTAATTTAGGCAGTGTTATCGGCACCTCTGCTTTGTGACGCCACAGTCCTATGCTTGAACAAAGCCATGAGAGGCTTCAAGAAGATATTGTGCTGATCACTGTGCAGTGTCTGTAAAAGTCTGTGATTTTTCAGTTTCTTGTGTAACAAGTAACATGTCTGATGTAGGGAACAAGTATTCTCGAAAGTTTACCTTCCAATATACTCAGCCTTTAAAATGTGTCGCCTGATTTCTTAACTGTTTTACAAAACCATACTCATTGGCTAATGTAATCCTTCTAGAAAAACACATGCCTTTTTTGCAATGAAACAAGTATAATTAGAAACAGGAACCATAGTCAGATAGAAGCTACAGTCAGTGGCAGAGGAGCAGGAACACAAAATTTTTTAAGGAGTCATATGAAAGTATATGATTTATTTGTGTATGTAATTAATCTATGTAGTCATTGATCTCTGTCGGGTTACCAGAAGTCCCGATCACCTGAATGAGAAGCAGGGGAAAGCCCTTTGATTACACTGCGGTCACAAACTGCAGCAATCAGAGGGTAAAGTGCCAGGGAGGAGAGGTCTCCCCCACTACCCAGCCCTTGCAGATGTTGTGCTGGGAACAGAGCTGTGAAGTACAGCCTTGCTCACAGCGCTCAGCACCACAAACCCTGGTGTCTGCAGTGACGCCAAAAGACGTTGCTCCAGACGAACGAACTGCACCGCCCGACGTGAAAAGTCGGTGGGCGGTCGTTAAGGGGTTAATAGAGGCTATAGGCAGGCTAGAAACTCACATGCAGCTTGTGTAGTTTGAGGTGTGGTTTTAATGCAGTTTTTTGGGCTACAGCCAAAGGTGCATCCAGCAAGAAAAAAAAAGTATAACTCCAGTCTATACTCTATGTTCTTTCATGTAATTAAAACCACTGCTGGCGTTAGCTGAAAAGATGGCATTAAAAAACTGCACTAAAACCTCGATGTGTGATCTCCGGGTCAAAACTACCTCCAAGCTAGGAAAGTAGCTTAGTACAGAGCGTTCTCCCACTATAGCTTTAAAAGCAATTGCATACCCTGTCTCAATGGAAGGTAAACCATGGATTTACATTTCTGTACAAATGAATTGGCAACAACCACATTTTGCCAAACTCATCACTAATTCCTCAGAAATGCTCTTTTTTAAAAAGAACAAAACTGTATCACTATGCAAATGAACTCTAAACTCAAATTGGGCCACATGCATGAACCTGTTTAGGTCTAAAACTCACTTTTTTGCCTACAGGTTACTATGGGCAAAAGAGTGAGTTTTAGACCTAAACAGTTTCATACATGTGGCCCAAAGTCTTTTCTGTTTCTAAATACAGTCAGTGCAAAGGGGAGAGGTTCATGCTGCAGCCACTTTTCTGAGACTGGGTTCACACAGTGTTTTTTGGCACATATTTTGCAGCAGTTTTTATGAATCCAAACCAGTAATAGGTGTAAAATCTAAAAGAAGTGCAAGTCTTTTGAATGTACTTTTTCTCTCTGTAGACTCCCAGTTTTGACATATAAATATTGCTGTAAGATAAGAGTCAAAAAATACAGTGTGAACTCAGTCAGAAACCACTGAAAAAAAGAAGCCTGGGGAGATGCAGCGCTGGAATTAGGGTCCAACGGAAAATGAGTATAAGTTTATTTTATGTTATTGGGGCCCCAGATGCTGCTGCTTTGATTTTCTCATGAGATGGACGACTCCTATAAGGGGGTAGGCCCAAGATAGATATAGCTGAGCGCTGTAGCTGTCTATCAGTTCCATACAGATTGAATGCAATGTGCGTGTTTGACTGCTGCTGAATTCCAATGGGAGAGAGGGGACCCCCTTTCTTGTGATCAGTAAAGTTCCCAGCAGTGAGATTCCGAGCAATGACATTTATCAGCTATCCTGTAGACAACTCACATATAACTTGTAAACATACGCAGTTTGCATTTATATAGTAACCATTTTAAATCATTTATCTGTAAACCTGTTTGCAGCTAGCTGGTGCGCACAATGGTTCTGATAATTTTTAAAGCAATGATATCACTTTTTGCTCCATAATACCAACCTATATACAAGTACTATGACTTTGTGGCATTTATAATGTAGATGCAGACAATGATTGTTTGCTGCAGCTTTTCTGCCTATTTACAATGATTAGTAAAACTAATGAGTAAACTGATTAGTAAAAGCATAGATATGAATACAAAATATTTCAGCTGGTATACTACTGTGTTGTAAGTGTGTAAAGGGTTACTGTAAACCGGATCACTTATCATAGTATTGAAGGAGAACAGGGTGAGAAGAAAACAACTAAAACTAGATTTAAAAATGAGGCAATGGTAGGTGATGTGGATGTCAATAGTTTGACACCAGTTATAATTATATCTCAACATCGCCATCTCCTGTTGTAAGGTGAAAGTAAAATACATTAGAGACCAGTGAAAGAAAATAACTGTTACCATGCTGGAGTATTAGCTTTTAGCCCACCTATATGTTTTAGAAACCATTTTACCAGTCTGGAATTAATCTATTCTCTAATGTACTTTTGTATTGCGCTGTTCTCAAATCACATGCAAAGTAAGCAGTGCAGTAATCAGTAATTACTGCCATTGAAGGTTTCATTAGAAGCACTATGGTCATTTACTGTCACGGATGGCAGCAATGAGGAGCTCTTTAGAGTGGTGCTTAGAAATTTTAGTAAATATTACTGTACAGCATACCAAGATGATTGTCTACAATAGTTTTTTATATACATTTATAAAGGTTGTTTTCTACCTAAAAATAATTAGCTTTTAACATGTAGGGAAAGGTAAATGAAGACTTTCAATAAATACATGTCTCTTGACATTGCCCTAGTCAGGAGATAAGAGAGATTTTATCTGCTCTGAGTGCACACAAGTATCTCGAGGTTGCTGTTCCTATCTCCCATCCGGATTAGACAGAGAGCGGAGAGTGACGTCACCATGGTCAGAGGGAGCAGACAAAGTGTGCAGCAGTCTCAGCTCTAGAACGTAGTTGCGCTCATGTCTGCCTGCTCCTGGCCCACCGCTGCTTACCTTACACTGCTTCTGCTACGCTCTGTCCACTAGCTGCTGGCCAGAACATACATACCCACAGCCTAGGACCAGGGCTATATTTATAGGTAATGCTGCCCTAGGCTAAACTGAATTACACCCCCATTAACCAATTTGCACATCACCACGCACCTTTCAAACATATCATGCCACACCCCTTTACAAAAGCCATGCCCACTATGACCATGTAACGGCTCTAGAAGAAAGCTAATTGAATGGACTGCTGTCACCCAGCTTTCCTGGAGGTTGGACAGCCTATTCAGCATTCAGGAGTGCTGGGAGATACCGCCAAACTGAATGTAAACCATTACACTATAACCAATATTTCCATCATACAGTGACCATACAGTGGTAGACACCAGTGTATACAGGCTCTGCAGATTGTATATTACCTCCATACAGTGCCCATATAGTGGTAGACACCAGTGTACACAGGCTCTGCAGACTGTATATTACCTCCATACAGTGACCATATAGTGGTAGACACCCTTAGTGCAATGCACCCGTAGTACGGCTCGCAAATACAGTAATTCATAGCTCTCACTGAAAGCTATGATTACCTGCCGTTTTCCCCAATTTGTACTGCGCGCCAGAAGAAAAGTGACATGTAAAAGTCTATGGGAATCGGCCACACATAATGTAGCCATATAAAACATCTGGATTCAGTCTGATGGCAAATTTAGGATCAGGAATGAAGTCTTCCTTGGGGCAGATTGGTTCTTGCCTTAGGCTAGGTCTACACAGCAAAGTCAAAATACCATCAGAAACCCAACAGTATTTTAACTACGCCGAACTGCCGTTATTTTTTGCAAAAAAGTCAGTCAGATTTCGGATTCCCAGCTGCCCAGTACATTATGGCTGCAGGGACTCGACATTGTTCCTGCAGAATATAGCACATGTTCTATAGTCCACTGGACGTTTTTCGTTTCCCTCAGTAAAATATCCATGCTCTATAACGGTCTACACAGTGCCGGTAACAGTAATTTTTTCAGCAGATTCAAAACACAGAATACGCTGAAAAAATGTCCAAAATCCTGTGCTGTGTAGATTTAGGCTTGTGTATTCCAAAGCCTTAATCAGTAGGGGAAACTAAGCTTAATAAATAAAAAAAATGTCTATCTCCCTCCCTTCTTCCACGTTTTTCCCTCCCCTTGTTTGAACTTGATGGACATGTGTTTTTTTTTTCAACCGCACTATATTACTACCTAAATATTGGTCATACGGTTACTGTATAACACTGCTGTACAACAAGCTAATATCACTCTATTGTTACTGAACAAATTAATATGTCAAGACCAATATTATCAATAGTCCTGCTATACAAGTAACACTACCACATCATGATCACATATCACCACCACATAGTTACTGAATAATACCGCCACACCATGACCACTTTGTAAATGAATAATACTGCCATACCGTTTGTGAATATAAACCATTAGACTAGCCAGCTCCCTCGCGCCTTGGGAGTACGCGCATTGCCGCGAGCTCCCGAAATACACGATGTACTGTGGCGCATACACTTTACACACCGCAGTACATTGTGTGAACATACCCTCAGACTCCTCACTTTTCCAGCACCTCCCTGTTCCCACCTCTGTACAAACTCCACATGGAGAGGTCGGGAGCGACAGGGTGATAGGTGTACGGCTTTGGGGTGATCGGTGGGGGGGTGGAGAGTTTATGGGTTGGAGGTTGTGTTTCTTGTTGGCACTAGACCACATAACATGATAGTGGGGGAGGGGCAGGAGAAGGGTTTCAGGTCACAGCTTACAGGCACAATCCTGTAAAGGGGAACAGAAGACCAATCCCCCCATGAGATTGTGCTGCAGCTATGGCCTCTACCCCCGAGGAACATATTGTGTAGCCTGAACACCCTCTCCTACACCCTCAGAAGATAAACCGATAAACCGCAGGCATGATCCTCAGAGGTTGCAGGGGATGGAGTTCTCTACTTTTTCTCTAATTTTTGTACATTTTTTTTTACTCTACAGATCTCCCCATTGGACTATGTCGGATTGGTTAAATTTCTTTGATAAAATGGTCAATAGGAGATGGTGGCTGGGAGTAAATATTTAAATAAAGTGTTTTTGTCTTGTGTCCGTGTTTCTTTTACCATTTTTCAGACAGCAGCTTTCAGTTTTACCTAAGCTGATTATGAAAAGGGGGACTCACATTGTTTTTTTATTGTTTATTAGAAGCCTAAAACTAACGACTTAGGCTCCCCGCCCACTCTTTTCATAACCAGCCCAGGTAAAGCCGACAGCTTCAGCCTGATTTCCGAACGGGGAAAGGTTTCCCTGGATATGGCCCCAATTTTAAAAATTTACCACCCTAAAGCTGCTCCCAAAAGTGGCCCGGGCCAAAAACAGGTCGGATTGGGCCCCCGGGGGGAAACCGGGGGAACCCCCGGGGGGGCCCCCCCGGACCCGCTGGGGGGCCGGGGCAGTGCCGTCGCTCCCCGGGGCCCGTCCACGCTTTTGGTCCCTGAAGCCCGGGACCTGCCCAAAACGCCCACAAAGGGCCCCGGTACCCCGGGGGCCCTTTGTCCCCCTTCCCCCGGGGGGCTGGGGGTTGGGGGTGTCAGTGGAGTGCAGCCCCATAGCGCTGCGCCCCGTGCTTTTTCCCGGGCCCGGCTGAAGGCATTAGGCCTTCAGCCTCCCGGGGCCCCGGGGCCCCTACTGTTTGACGTGGGCGGCGGGGGGTGACGTCACCCCACCGGCCCCTATGCAGTGCAGCAGGCCCGGGTGGGAGCTCAGAGCGGCAGGAGTGGGCGGGGAGCCCGGTAAGTTTGGTGTTTGTTGTTTTTTTTTTTTTTTTTTTAAATATCTACCAAAGGGGGGGCCCCGGCTATTTAAAAGGGGGGGCCCGACTACAAGGGGGGGGTCCCGGCTTTAAAGGGGGGCCCTGGTACAAGAGGGCCCTGGTATAAAAGGGGGGGCCCCCGGGTACAAGGGGGCCCTGGCTTAAAGGGGGGTCCCCTGGCTATAAAGGGGGGCCCCCGGCTATAAAGGGGGGCCCCGGGGTATAAAAAGGGGGTCCCTGGCTATAAAAAAGGGGGCCTGGGTAAAGAGGGTCTGGTATAAAGGGGGGGAAACCCGACTACAAGGGGTCCTGGCTATAAAGGGGGGTCCCTGGCTTAAAGGGGGTTTCCCCGGGACAAGAGGGGCCCCCGGGTATAAAGGGGGGCCCCGGTCAAGGGGGGGCCCCGGGTACAAGGGGGGTTTCCCCGGTTTAAAAAGGGCCCCGGCCCATAAAAGGGGGGGCCCCGGTATAAAAGGGGGCCCGGTACAAAGGGGGGTCCCCGACTGAAGGGGGGGGGGCCCGGTTTCCCAAAGGGGGGGCCGGCTACAAGGGGGGGGCCCGCCCAAAAAAGGGGGGTCCCCGGTACAAGGGGAAACCCCTGGCTACAAGGGGGGTCCCCGGGGTCCCGGGGGGACCTGATACAAGGGGGGGGGAAACATGGCTACAAGGGGGGTCCCTGGCTATAAAAGGGGTCCCCGGCTAAAGGGGGGGCCCCGGCTTATAAAGGGGGGCCTGGCTATAAAAGGGGGGGGGATACAAAGGGGGCCCCGGCTATAAAGGGGGGGTCCCTTTATTTCAAAGGGGGGCCCCCCGGGTATAAAAGGGGGGGCCCTGGCTACAAGGGGGCCCCCGGCCATAGAGGGGGGCCCTGCTGGGAAGGGGGGGGCCCGACGCAGGGGGGTCCCGGGGGTACCAAAGGGGGGCCCCCGATTTCCCAAGGGGGGGGTCCCGGCTACAAAAGGGGGGGCCCTTTCTACAAGGGGGGCCCCGGGTTTTTAAAGGGGGGTTTTCCCGGGCTCAAGGGGGGGCCCCGGTACAAGGGGGGGCCTTTACTACAAGGGGGGAACCTGACTTCCAAGGGGGGGGCCCCGGTTTTTAAAGGGGGTCCCCGGTGCAAGGGGGGCCCTGGCTGCCCAAGGGGGTCCTTTGGGGGTTTGGGGGTCCCGGCTACAAGGGGGGGCCCCGACTAAAGGGGGGGGCCTGGCTAAAAAGGGGGTCCCCGGCTACAAGGGGGGTCCCCGGCTATAAAAAGGGGGCCCTTTATACAAGGGGGTCCCTGGCTACAAGGGGGGTTCCCTGGGGTTTTAAAGGGGGGCCCTGGCTGCAAGGGGGGCCCTGGCTGCAAAAGGGGGGGTTCCCCGGCTGCAAAGGGGGGTTTCCCCGGCTTTTCCCAAAAGGGGGGGCCCCGGTTTTTAAAAGGGGGGGGGCCCCGACTACAAAAAAGGGCCCCTCAATACAAGGGATCCCCGGCACCCCACCCGGGGGCCCCGGTTTCCAAAAGGGGGGCCCCCCGAATACCAAACGGGTCCCTGGTTTCCTAAAGGGGGGCCCCTGGCTCAAGGGGGACCCCGACTTTCAAAGGGGGCCCCTGGCTACCCAAAGGGGGCCCCCGGGTTTCAAGGGGGGGGCCCCGACTACAAGGGGGGCCCCCGACCCACCCAAAAGGGGGCCCTGGCTACCTAAAGGGGGGCCCGGGACTACAAGGGGGACCCCGGGGAAACCCACAGGGGGCCCTAATAACCCTACAGGGGGGCCCTAATACCTTTCAGGGGGGCCCTAACTACCTACAGGGGGCCTTTATACAATGGGGCCCTGGCTCCTAAAGGGACGCTTTGACTACCCGCCGGGGGGCCCCCGACTACAAAGGGGGCCCCTGGGTACCTAAAAAATAAAGGGGGCCCGACTACCTACACAGTAGCTAAAGGGGGGGCCCGGGCTTTCCCGCAACCCCTAAAACTAAAAAGGGGGGCCCCTTTAAATTTCCCGTTTTTCTACTAAAGGAACCCAAAGCCCCGGAAAATAAACCCCAAAAAGAGGGCCCCAAAAAGCCTGTATCCCAATTCATGGAAACCCCTTTAAAGCCTGTATACTCCTAAAGGGTTTTCCTAAATTTTGCAGCCCATATAAGGGGACCCTAACTAACCCCACAAACTTAAAATAACTGGGAAACCCCCCTACCTACAGGGTGGGGGCCTTGCCTATTTTGCCCACCTACCTAGGCTTGTTACCTTTCCTGGTAATAAAAATTGAGAGGGCAGCGCCCCTAGGGTTTTTGGGTTATCTCCAGGGGGCCCTTTGTCCTTTCCCCCCCCCTCAACCCCTTAGGGTTTAAAACCCCTAAGTTATGGTTGTACCGTTTTTCCCCCCCTGGGAAGTTTGTACAGAGGGGGGAATTTTTAAACCCTTTTAAAATAAAGGGGTTTAAAATTTTTTAAATTTTTTTAACTATTTTCCAAAAATTTTCCCTTTCGGTTTTTGAACATTAATTAAAAAACCAAATCACACCTTAAAAAAAAACACCCTCAAAAATTTCTCCTTATTTTGGGTTTTAAACTTTTAAAAAACAACTTTATTCATTTTTTTTCAAAAATAAAAATTTTTTTCCCCGAGTTTTTATTTTTACCTCTATTTTTCTAAAAAATTGGGGAATCTTAATTATAAAACCCCTTTTCTACCTCCTATTTCTCAAGGGATTTATTTTATTAAAACCCCTAGTTTTTCTTACCCTATTTTTCCAATTTTTTATTTTTAAAAATCTTTCTTTAAAATTTTTAGGTTTTTTAAAAAATTTGTAATTTAATTAAAACCTTGATTTTGTCTACCCCCTATTGGGGCCCCAAAAATTTTTTTAAGGTTTTAAAACCTTTTTACTTTGTCCACCCAAAAATTTTCCCAAAAATTCTTTTGTGGGTTTTAAAATTTTAAAACCCTATTTTTCTCCCATTATCCTTTTTCTTTTTTTTTAAAAATACTTTTGACCTTTATTTCTTAAAAATTTTTTGGGGTTTTAAGGTTTTTTAATTTTCCCTTTAAAGCCAGCGTACCCTTTCCCTTATTACCCTTATGAAAGGGTTTTTCACTTTTACCTAAACTTATTATTTTAAAAATTTTTTTTATCTACCCCAAACCCCAAAAACAATACAAAAAGGTTTTTTTTATTTAAAATTTGGGGGGGATTTTTAAAAAATTTTTTCGGGGGGTTTTATTTCAAATTTGTATGGGGGGGAATAAAATTTTTCGGGGGGGGAAATTTAAAATTTTGGGGGAGGGGGTATTTAAAAATTTGGGGGGAAAGGGGGGGATTTTAGGGGCCCGGGGGGGGTTTGTTTTGGGGGGGGGGGGGATAGGTTAAAGTCGGTGGAGGGGTAATTTTATGTCGGTTTGGAAAGGGGGGTATTGTATGGGCGGTGGGGGGGATATTGTTGTGGGTGGGGGGGCTATTGTATGTGGGTGGGGGGAAATTTTATGCGGGGGAGGGGGATTTTTGTCATGGGGTGGAGGGGGGTAGTGTATGTGGGTGGAGGGGGATATTGTTTGTGGGGGGAGGGGGATATTGTATGTGGGTGGAGGGGATATTGTTGTGGGGAGAAAGGGGGTATTGTTTTGTGGGTGGAGGGGGGAAATTGGGATGTGGGTTGGAGGGGGATGTTGTTTGTGGGGGAGGGGGATATTGGGGGTGGGTTGAGGAGGTAGTGTATGTGGGGGGGAGGGGTAGTGTAAAGGGGGGAGGGGGGGTATTTTATGTGGGGGAGGGGGATATTGTAGTGGGTGGAGGGGTAGTGATGTCGGTGGAAGGGGGGTTTTGTATGTGGGGGAGGGGGATTTTTGGTATGTCGGTGGGGGGGGGGGGATTTGTTTTGTCGGTGGAGGGGGATATTGTTGTGGGTGGGGGGGATATTGTTTTTGGGGGGTGGGGGGGATTTTGTATGTGGGCGGAGGGGGATATTGTATGTGGGTGGAGGGGGTTTGTGTTTTGGGGGTGGGGGGGATAAGGGTTTTTGGGTGGAGGGGGATATTTTATGGGGTGGAGGGGGTATTGTATGTGGGTAGAGGGGATTTGTATGTTTTGGGGGGAGGGGATTTTGTTTTGTGGGGGGAGGGGGATATTGTAGGGGGGGTGGAGGGGGATATTGTATGTTGGGGGTTTAGGAGGATGTGTATGTGGGTGGGGGAGGGTAGTGTTTTGGGGAGGGGGATATGGATGGAGCTACTTTGCCCCGTTTTCAAAGATTGTTAGGGCTGTGACATATGGTGCCACTTGCTATTGTCTACACAATACAGTTCGTTTTGCACCCCAAATTTTGTGGGAAAAAGGGGGCCAATTTAGTTGAGGGGGCCGGGGAATATTTTAATGGGACAGTAGGGTGGGGCCCCCCCAAAATTTAACTCCCTGGGGGGCCCCCCCCCCCAGTCCGACACTGGTCACAAAAGAGGGTCCGCTTCTGACAGTTACCGGCTCTTCCCAGTACCCCTGGAACGTTGGTCAGCAGGGTAATAGTGACACGGGGTTAGTGTCAGTCTTGGGCTGACTGACACCAAGCCCGAGGGATTGTAATGGAGAGGCATCTGTCGGACACCTCCACTACTAACACTGGAATAAAATAGAGAAAAATCCACACTGACATAACAGAAAAAAAACACTTGATTTAAATAAACGCTCCCCAACTACATCCCTCATTGACCATTTTATTAAAGAAAAAAATCCTGTGTCCATGAAGGCTGGGTGACGCCATATCCCCCAGAGCAACCTATTTTCCTATTAGTAGGTCTGGAGGCTGGGAGGCTATCTAGCACCCGGGATAGCTGGGTAACATTCCCCATAGCATATAACCAGATTTCCTATCCTAGGAAAGCTGTGTGCCTGCTATGGAGGATGGGCCGTCACAGACACGACACACATAAACATGTGCATGCACACACCCAAACACCCATATATAGACATATATGTAGACATACACACACACACACACATGTACATATACACACACATGTACATACACACACAAACTCATGCACACACATCCCCCCTTGTACACACATAACACACACATGTACACGTACGTACACACACATATATACACTTGATGAGTGAAAAATGATCCAGCGTTGAGAGCTAAAACCAGGGTTTTTATTGAAAAAATACTTAAACCATAGACAACATCTAAAATAGCGTCTCACTGAGCCCACGCATACGCGTTTCGAATGATAAGTTAATTGCTGTGATCAAGAATATACATGTTGCCTATGGTATATATATTTTTTCAATAAAAACCATGGTTTTAGCTACCAACGCTGATTCATATTTTACTTAGCAAGTTATTTGCTGTTGGCCGAAACAAACTCCGGGCGTGAAGAAAGCTACAGGTGTTTGTCTTACACGCTGCAAGAAATCAAGCCATATAGTGGGGTAAGCACTGCTAACTTTTTTGATATTTTTGTTGTACATACCCACATACTCATGCACGCACATCCATGTACACGCATGCACCCATACCCATGTACACGCATGCACCTATACCCATGTACACACATGCATCCATACCCATGTACATACACATGCATACCCAAGTACACACCCCCACATACCCATGCAGGTACCCATACCCATGTACGCACGCACCAATGCACATGTAAGCACGCATCCATGCTCATGTACACATGCACCCATGCCCATGTACGCACCCATGCCCATGTATGCACACACCCATACCTATGTACACACGCACACACTCAAACACATGTACGCACGCACCCATACCCATGTACGCACGCACCCATGCCCATGTATGCACGCACCCATACCCATGCACACACCCATGCCCATGCACGCACCCATTCCCATGTATGCACACATTCATGCCCATGTACGCACGCACCCATGACCATATACACATACATGCACGCACACAACCATGTACACCCCCCACACATACACAACCATGTACACATGCATGCACCAATACATGCACACACACAACCATGTACACACACGCACCCATACCCATTTACACACACATGCACCCATACCCATGTACGCACGCACCCATGCCCATGTACGCACGCACCCATACCCATGCACACACACACCCATGCCTATGCACGGACCCTTTCCCATGTACACACGCACCCATGCCCATGTACGCACGCACCCATGCCCATGTATGCACAAACCCATACCTATGTACACACGCACACACTCAAACCCATGTACGCACGCACCCATACCCATGTAGGCACGCACCCATACCCATGTACGCACGCACCCATACCCATGTACGCACCCATACCCATGTACGCACGCACCTGTACCCATGTACGCACGCACCCATACCCATGCACACACCCATGCCCATGCACGCACCCATTCCCATGTCGCAGCATCATGCCCATGACGACCCAGACCATATAAAATACTGCACCCCAAAAAACCAGTAACCCCCCAACATACACAACCATGTACACATGCTGCAAAAAAATGCACGCACAAACCAAATGTAACCAGCACCATACCCTTTTACAACACATGCACCCGCACCCATGTACACACACATGCACCCATACCCATGTACACACACACACGAACCCATACCCATGTACACACACACACGAACCCATACCCATGTACAAAAAAACCAACCAAACCCCATCCCCCCGCCCAAATTTCAAACCCCCTAAATTAAAACCCCGCACCCGACCCATGTACGCACGCATCCATACCCATGTATGCACGACGCCCATCCCCATGATACAGCACGCCCCCCAACCCATGTACGCACCATCCCCATATAACATCACCCCCCAAAACCCATAAAACTACATGCACAAAACAACCATGTACACACCCCCCAAAAACACAAACCATTTTCCATGCAGCACCCATACATGCACCAACCCCCCCCCCCCCCCCCCCCCCCCCCCCCCCCCCCCCCCCCCCCCCCCCCCCCCCCCCCCATTGTACACCACACCCCCCCATACCCTTACACAACTGGTGATGAGCCCCCCGCCTGGCGGGAAAGAAGACGGAGAAGGTGGGAGCGGGAAAAAAGGTGATATGATTTTTTTTTATTTTTATACCTTTTAAACCTCCTATGTACACTGGGAGCCTTTAAAATTTACCTGCCTATGTATACGGGGGCCCATATAATTCTAGCTTTTTCTGGGGACCATATATTCTTGCCTATTTTAACTGGGGGGCCATAAAATTCCTAGTTATATACGGGGGGCCCTAAAAATTCCTACTTATATGGGGGCCATATTTTTCCCTTTGTATTACGGGGCCCATGAAAAAATACATAGTATTACGGGGGGCCATATAACTACTACTAATAGGGGGGCCATGTCACCTGCCTAGCTATATATGGGGGCCAATCCCCTGCCAGCTATATATGGGGGCCTTCCCCTGCCTAGAAATTTACTGGGGCCATTTTACCTGCCTATAATACGGGGGGCCAACTCCTGTTAGCATATTTTGGGGCCATTTCCCCTGGTTTTCTATATGGGGGCCCTTTTACTGCCTACATCTGCGGGCCCTTTTACCTACCCATTGTATGGGGGCCCTATTACCTACCTATTTAACTTGGGGCCCTATTTCCCCTTTTCTATTAGGGGGGGGCCAATTACCTATTATATATGTGGGACTATTATCTATATCCCAACTACCCTGGGGCCTATTACCTATCTACGAGGGGGCTATTTTATTATTCCTACTGGGGAAATAAAACCTTTATACCTACCTATGGGGACTTAAAACCCATATACCCCCTAGAGGGCCCTATAACATACTACGGGGAGTGGCTCTATAAACCTCCCTAATGGGGGCTTTTAAAGGAAAGATGTGACCCCACCCCCCAGCGACCCCTGGTTTTTCCCATCATACCCCAGTGGGTGGGTGGTATATAGGCGGGAAAAGTAAAGACTCTAAAATGTTTTTGAAAATTCTGCAGAGACGAGTTTGGAAAAGAGAGTCATAGGGCGGCGGGGGCGGATGGAGAAGGGAAGGGAAAAATTGACGCCCCCGATCAGAAAAAACGTCTCCTGAAAGCCCCTTTTGTAATGCAGTGAAATCACTTTTTATTTCTGCAGAGCATCTAATAAAAATAGTTTCCATATTTGGTCACTTATGGCGTAATAAGACTTCAGAGCCTGTGTAAAAGTGATAGCACATGTGGGGGTCGCATGGGGCCTGGTCGGCGTTTTATTTGCTTAAGTAGTAATAATTTTGGGTTTTGGTTTTGTAGGATTTTTTTTTGTAACAATCTTCTTTTGGTAATTTGTATAGATGTATTTTTTGGTGACTGTTTTTGTAAGGTTTACATGTCATACCCGGTGAGCGCTTTTGAAAAGCAAATTTGTTTAAATGATTTTCATTGTACAATGACTGCTGAGGTGATGACCCATTGCTTGGACTGGACTTGACTATGCCTATGTGTGACCCCTTTGTAGCAAATAGCACCCAGGCCGTCAGTGCGAGTGGTCCGGCGGGGTGCGACGGGAGTCCCTGCAGCAAAGCCCCCCTGGCCCTTGCGGCAGGTGTTGGAAAAAAACGGGGGGTTTTTAGATCTTTCCCTGGTGTGGCTCACACCATCTTGCGATGACCCAGAGAATCCACTTCCAATCATTTGTGACAGTTAGTTTGTTTGCCTTTGATAAGCACTTGTTTTCACTCCTCGGAGCTCTGAAGCTTGGTTTATACAGAATAAATCTTTTTTTCGATGCAGCGATACCAAATATGTGCAACTTTTATTAAATTATTTTTTATATGTAAAATGGCAAAAGGGGAGGGGGTTTGAACTTCTAATTTTTTTTTTTTTTACACTTTAAAACTTTTTTTTTTTTTTTTACTTTAATTTGGTCCCATGGTGCTTACCCCTAGGGGCTCAATTATTTTCACAGCCTAAAGCTTGTATAGACAATGCTTTTGGGTGTCCAAAATGGGGGTTTCCCATTCCTGCCCGGGGCCAAAATGGGGGGAATCGGGAAAAACGGGGAGATGGAAGCCCTTTATAAGGTTCAGCTGCCATGTTAAGGAATCTGGGCCCCATGATTTTGCCGCGGGTGCCCCAAACGTTTTTTTATTGATTTGACCGCCGCCAAATTTTTACACGGTTCTAAAGGGGGTTTCACGTGGGGATGGCGGCGGCTCCATCCCACGCTGTAACTCCCAGGTGTTAGCAATTAGCAGCTAATGCCCAGAGGTTATGTAGCGGGATCGCGCTGCTGACTTGAGTCCGCATCAGGACGTACTCATATGTCTAATGTCAGCAAAGGGTTAAAGGGGGTAACAGTCACTTTGCTGTTTGGTATCTTTTGTGTGTACCACACTGAACTTGGACCAAAGGAAGCTAAGGAAATTTCTCAGGAGATAAAATCAAAATGTTAAAGGTAAAAAGGGTTTTTAAAACCCTTCCAAAAGCTTGTTTTTCCTGTTACTACTGTTGCACATATCATTAAGAAGGTTAAGATTTATGTGACTGTAGCCAACCTCTCTGGATGTGGCCCCCCGAGAAAATTGAGACAAACCGAAAGGAGGAAAATTTAAAAAGGGTAAAAAAGCCAAAACAACTTACAAAGAAAAAAAAAGTTTAACTTCAAGGTCAAGGTACATGAGTATCAGATTACACCATCCATCCCTGTCTTGGACAAAGTGGACTTAATGGAAGATGATCAAGGAGGAAATCATGATTGAAAGCCAAATAGCTAAATTAGAATTTGCCAAAATGCATATTGACAAGTCACAAACCTTGTTGGAGAATGTCCTTTTGACAGATGAGACAAAGCTGGTGCTTTTTGGCTAGTCGCATAACTTCTATGTTCACAGATGCAAAAATAAAGCATTTAAAGAAATAAACATTGTACCTACTATGAAACAGGGAGGAGGCATGGTTATGTTTTGGGGCAGCTTTGCTACATTTGGCACAGGAGGTCTTGATTTCTCGAATCTCTAATGGCAAAGCACTGGACTATTCTGAAGTGATTTTGTATGAGCTCTGATGTAAATACTTTTGAAAATCTGTGAAAGGAGCTAAAAAATGCAGTCTGGAGAAGGCAGCTTCACACCTGAGACAGCTGGAGCAGTTTACTCACATGGAGTGGGCCAAAATATCTGTGGATGGGTGCAGAAGTCTCATTGAGAGTTACAGAAATTCTTTGTTTGCAGTCAGTTCCTCAAAAGGTTTTGCAAAAAAATATGAAGTTAAGGGCACCATTTTTGTTTAAACCAATTTCATCAGTTTGTTTTTAAACATATTCAGTGGACTCGCAACTCAAAACTAATGTCTGATTTTCATTAGTTGATTTTCAGTCAATTTAAATTTATTAATACTTTTATCAGTTTCAAGACATTTCAGTGACCATTGTGGGGTTTTCTCTTTAATGGAAGGATATCAGCAATTTTGTCCATGTGTGTTAAAATAAATAAAATAAATGAATAAGGTACTACATTGGCCAGGTATCAAAGTGAAAATACACAATACCTCAAAAAATATGTTACTCAAAAATTACACCCCACTGAGGAAGCATTAAGTGAAACGTGCGTTGGGGCGTTGGGTGGAGGCATTGTGGAGTTTTGTATCATGGGTAATGTAACTTGATACTGTTTTTTGTAGACTCTCTGATCCTGGCAGCAGGAGTCTGGCTGTGTATCAGTGCTGATCAAATGAGTGCAGCAGTGGGACCCTTGGGTTCTCAATGATGCATATATATATAAAGCATCTAGTGTGTATGTGACAGGGCCTTACTTATATGTGTGTATATCTGCATATGTATTTATAGTATATACACACATATATGTAAGGCCCTGACTGGTAAAGTGGTGAATGGTGTATACATTGCACCAAGAGTACTTATGTATATATGATGAGGACAGTTGCATATCACCGAGAAACAGTTACATGTCATTGAGAAACCCAGTCTTTGTGAGGTATGATCCGTTGCTTTATTTTCTGTCAGTTGTGGTATGTAGTTGCCACCTGTTGAACAGTTAGTATAGCTGTTTGCAAACAGCTTAGTCCGGGACAGCGCTTTCTGGATGCAAAGTGTTGGGTGGGTGACTGCTCTCCGTGTTCCAGGCCAGGATTTAGCTGGCCTATATAAAGTCAGCTAGTTGGCTGACTAGGTGTGTCTGCTGTAAGCCCCGGTTCACACGGCTTATTCCAGACGGAATTGCGAGCCGGATTGCGCTCGCAATTCCGGCTTGAATAAGGGGCGGGGCGGGGGCGCGGCCTGCCGGCCCCATAGACTTCCATTACCCACGCCGCGTATTGCGCCTGGATAATGTGCATGTCAGTTTCTCCCCGCCCGGCGGATTCGCAGAGCGGGGTGGAGCGACGGAATCCACTGTTCTCTATGAGAACGGTGGATTACCGTAATTACTGCGACGGATTGGCACCGTACTGTAGCGCAAATCTGGCACGCAGTACGGCGCCAATCCGCGCCGAAATAAGCCATGTGAACGGCCCCTAACAGGCCAAGGACTTTGGGCCTTAGAGGCCACATCAGGTAATTTCAACCTGTTGATTTGCAGCTATAAGACAGTAGTGAGGGAAAAACAGAACTTTAAAGTTAGTGCTCGGACGGTGGTTTTGTTTGATACCTGTCTTTATACTGCTGTTGCCAAATACTGTAAATGCCGGAAGAGAACCTTGCTTGGTCCTGAAAAGGCTGTCTGTGTGTTTATTGACCTTGGAATTTGCTTGACCACCAAGCTGACCCCCTTACAATCAATAAATATATTTCTTGCACATCTTGGAAACAGGAATAAATTTACACGCCTTGCAACCTCCACATCTAAAAGTACCAGAGATCTTAGATGACAACCAGGTACCACCATATGATGCAGGGACATATTGGCTATTAATTATAAAATCTCCTATGTTTCTCCCCCTGCTATAGGTGACACTAGGATAAACATCAAGGCAATCAGATAGGTCTGGGTCCTTAGTCATAGTGATACAGAGCGCTAAAATCCATTTCATTTCATACAACCCTAGAATTAAACAAAACAAAAAATCTTCAGCTCACCTGTATAGAAAGAGATGGTTGCACGGAAAGAAATAATGAAGACGTCCACAGCAACGTCCCAATGAGAAAATATAAATGAAAAATTGTTTCCAGCAACACGACTTCTCACCAAGATTCTTTAAAAAGGATAAGTGCTTGCAGCTTTATTGTATATTCCAAAAATGCATATTAAAAATGTATAAATGCACTACAAATTAGTGTAGAAAAAGTCTACGCATTTGAGGAGACTAACAAACGCTCCCTTACTCATGACATGAATATACAATAAAGCTGCAAGCACTTATCCTTTTTAAAGAATCTTGGTGAGAAGTCGTGTTGCTCGATACAATTTTTCATTTATATTAGAATTAAGTGATAAAATGATGACTCTCGGCAGTCAGCAGAAGGGGAAGCTCAGTGCATACACATTTGTATACTGCATACATATATTTGTAAAGCTCCCCCTACTTCAGACTGACAAAAGTGTATAGCTTTTCTTATTTTGTAAAGTAGTATCTTCCAGTCTTGTATTAAATGCTTACGGTAGTTTTTTTGTTTCCTATAGCAAGTGTCATCATATTTTCCAATATGACAATTATGTACTGCAGCTACTTAAATCATGAAAAAAAGTTAACACATTTCGGAAAAACAGTAAGGGTGCTTTCACATGGAGTATTTTGGTACATTTCTGCACAAAAAAAAAATGCATCAAAAGATGCACCAAAAAATGCTTCATGTGAAAGCACCCTAAAGCTTGGCTATTGCTTTGTCATCTCAACTGAAATAGTTAAACATTAAATTAACTGCACAGAAATGCAAATGATAATGTAGAAAACCTGACATTTTGTACGGCTATTAATAGGACAATTAATGACAGCTTTTAGTGACAAACAACCTCATTACTATTCTCTTACATCCTTCCTTCATCATTTCAATATTGTCAGATAATGCAGTTCTTTGATTTGTGAGTCTATTTGTTGAAACAAAAGGTATCCATGTGAAAGTCATTACTACTCACCAACTTACCCACTGAATGCAGATCTTTAAAGAGTTCATAAATTTATTATGTCCAACAGGATACTATGCAAAATGTTCTGTGCAGAGGCCTATTTACAGGAGCAGATCATCATACATGCAATCACCGTTCTGATTGCTGTAAGCAAACTTATGAGTTACAGACAAGCATTTACTGTACACATTATAATATGTGTTATCACTGTGAACTTATCATTTGATTCATTAACCAAACATCATTCACTGAATTTGCATACGCTAAGCATAGCATACCTGGGTTTAGGCTTTCTTAACCTGGGGCAAGAATTCAGCATTGCATCCTGACTCTACCATTCCATATAAAACGCAAGGTGGTAATGCATGTCTGCACTAAAAAAGGTTTTCCTTTACAAAGGACTAAGGTTACAATTCAGTTTATCAGTAATACATACATTGTGGAGCTATTTAAAAAACAAAAAGCTATTGCACTGTGCACATTCATAATGCACTATATATATATTTATTGTAAGACAGTGAAAGTTATCGAGGGCAGACGCGTTTCTCTCAGAATTCTGTCCTAGGTGGCTTAAACTGGAAAAATATCAAATATGAGGTATTAGTTGACAGAATGGCCACGGTACGCAAGCTCGCAACCCACGTCAAGGGTCCTCATTTCTTACGAATCCCTATACTAACAATTTACAGAAAAATTACAAAAAAGGGACATTAGTTACTCAAAAACACTGCATAAGCCATACTTACAGCCCTTGACGCAGGTTGCGAGCTTGCGTACCATGGCCACTGTATCAACTAATACCTCATATTTGATATTTTTCCAGTATGTCATTTTTATTTGCCCAAAAATACTGGGGAGCGGAAGGTGTCTGTATTTTGTTTTGGACACCAAGAAAGTGCTGGGCAGCCCACCTAATCTAATAGTATTGGTGTCACTAATAGGTTGTAAGCCAGCATGGTGCACCACACTTTCTGCATTAATGGCACCCTTCAGCATCGCCTTATCTATATGCAATTATAATACCAGCAACCACCCCCCTCATGCATGGAGGGCATGTGAGTGGTTGCCTTATCGGTATTTTTGCATTTGTGCAATCTCACCATCCTGTGGCTTTTCTGCATGCTGGTGTGAATAGGTATCAATTTAATGTGCAGTTTTGTTAACATCTAATTGTTCCCCTAGTGGTGGGGTGTGTGAGCTACTGCACAGCAATTAGCTGCATCTGTTTATCTTTCCCAAGTAGCATAGGGCCAGTGTTGCCTCCTACTGGGTTCAGTCTAGTCCAGCCATTGAGTAAGGCCGAAGCACCTAAGGCAGTCACAAAGTCCTGGCGGTCATGTGACCACTCATGCCAGGAGCAGGACGCTGACACAGGCTTCCTGCCTGTCTGTGTATACAGTACTCTTTGAGCACTGAATGTACAGCGATTAAGAAGCCAAAGACAGCAGTTAACCATCCATGCCTTCTCAGTGGAGAGCCCAGCTATCACTGACAGCTGGGTCTCTACCCATGCAGCTGCGCAACAAGGGTATGTTCCTCCAAAGCTGTTACACAGATGTGACAAAGGGGTGTAGCTTTGTGCAAAAGAGGGTGTGGCATGTAAAACTGGGGGTGTGGCCCACTCAAACCATCAAGATGGCAAGCTGCAATTCAAAATCTCCCTGAAGGCCACTTCGAAAAGTTGGCAAGCATGATATGTACCCAATATTCACATATACTTTAAATGCAAAAATAAATATGCACAATACATGCACATTAACAACACACATTACACCTACTTCCTGTAACATCCCAGCAGCATTTTTATTTTGCTTGACCAGTTGTAAAATTGGTGGTTAAATTTTTTTTTTCTTTGTCATTGACTAGGTTTTAAAATTCTTGCACCCCAATCAGTAAATCTCCATATACCACCTGGGTCCCTTCAGAAAGAGACAATAACCCCCTCAAGCTGCATCAAAGGCGACCAGCTGCACCATACCACCCCCCTCCCCTCGTGCTTTGGAAAGAGGTGCTCCAAACCCCCCGGCGTATTGCAGCGCGTACAATACGCGCGGCAATACACCGTGTGAACATACCCTAAGCTGTTTACAGATGGATGGCTCTTCCTTTTGGCAAAGAGTCTAACTTAGCTAATATAAGATAGTTTTCTTCCTTCTTTACAATAACTAATTTAATTACATGTTTCACATGTAACACTGAATGAAAATAAATATGTATAAACCACTTGGTCTTTTAAGCAGGAAACAGTACCCCAAATCTTTTAGAGCAAATATTAGGTTCAAATGTGGGTTTTAGATAATTTTCAATTTAGCTTTCAGTTAAGGGGGATGAAAAATATATTGCAATTCTAGCATTTTATATCATTTTATATGAAAGTCTGTAGTGGATTACAGTGCCATGCAAGTGGATGAGATTTTAATTTCGAGTATGTCAAATTTTTTTGCAAATAAAGATTTTGTTACAGCTTGTAAACAGATTTTCAGCAGATTTTTCTATCATTATATGGACATACCTTTTCATTCAATTTTCAAGTTTTTTTTTTTTACTTTCTATACTGTAGATTGATATTAAAGACACAAACTATAAAGGAAATTATATGGAAATGAGAAGTAAACAAAAGTGTTAAACAAAACAGATTATATTTTAGATTCTAAAATCTTTAAAGCAGCCCCTCTTTTCCTGGATGACTGCTTAATATTTCTTCCTATAGTCTTGATATTGTAATGATCCGGCGATGACAGCATGCACTGACACTTTGATCGTCTTTTTTTTTTTTTTTACCCCCCCCCCCCCCCCCCCCCCCACTTTCCTTTTTTTTTTTTCCCCCCCCCCCACCCCCCTTTTTTTTTTCCTCTTATTTTTTTTTTTTTTTTTCCTATGGTAAACGGGTGTGGATCCACTGTGATCACCACGGGCGAAGACAGCAGAGATGAAGGCCCATGCCAAGGAGCGGAGTCTAAGGGGGCCGGAGTCTTCACTGAAGCCGGCAGCAAGGCCAGACAGACTTTGCTGCGGGGAACCCCTAGATTGCTAACCCTGACGTGGCTACCCACGGTGACAGCCAAGGTGCCAGGACAGGGACACCGCGCACTGGGAGCGATGGTACAGGTAATTTGCTGTAGGAGGACTACAGGTCCCAGGTGGGTAGCAGACAGGTACAGCAGAAGTTAACAGATGCATCGACAGGAACATAGCAGGAAACTGGACAGGTGTAACAGCAGGAATACAGCAGGCGGAAACAGGTGCTAGGACAGCAGATAACAGCAGCCAGATGGTCAGGAGCTCTGATGGACAGCAGTAACTGAACCAGGCATCACAGGGGTTAAGTCCTGAATAGCAGACCCCAGGAGCTCAGCTGGACAAACATATGCACTCAATGAATGGGACATGGAGCAAGTGCAGGAAGTTCCTCTTATAGCCAGGGGTCACAGGTCAAGCGTCAGGCAATTGGGACATTGTCCCAATTGTTGGTGCTGAGCAATTGTTGGCTGCTTTTCTTTTACCTTGTACAGTAGTACATTTCATCCCAAACCATCTTAATTGGGTTTAGGTTGGGTGATTGTGGAGGCATGTCATTTGATGCAGTGCTCCATCACTCTTGGTCAGATAGCCCTTACAGAACCTACGGGTGTGTTTGTAGTGACAGTCCTGTCGAAAAGCAAATGATGGTTTTACTAAGCGCAAATCAGATGGGATGCAATGTTGTTGCAGATTGCTGATGTAACCATCCTAGTTATTTGTGCATTATATTTGAAATAAATCCCCAAAAGTATCACCATCACACCTCCTCCTTCATGCCGTGTATAGGGAACCACCCATGTAGAAACCATCCACTCACCTTTTCTGTGTCTCACAAAGACATGGTGGTTGGCACTAAAAATGAAAGAACTGATTCCACAGGTCTAATTTCCAATCCTTCTGTTTCTTGGCCCAAGAAATTCTCTTGTTGTTGTGGCTTCTTTGCAGTCTCTTCTGAACAAATGATGTTGGGATGTGTCAGGTACTTGATCTCTGAGGCCTTTACGAGAGCTCTTATCTGCAGTGCTGTATGCAGTTAAGACAAATTATTATTGTAAAATTTCTCATTTCGTAAACTGTGCAATAATTTTGAGGATTAGTTGTTAAAAAAAAAAATACGGAATGGGGCGTGGCCAGCCATGAGGGAGTGTGGAGTGCGGGGACGGGAGCTCCTCAGAGGCCCTCATTTAAATGACTCTCACAAGGTCCTTCAAAATGGGCAGAATCGAATAAGAAGGCACCCTTTGCGCCAGTCATCTCAGGACCCGTCGGGGGATCTCCATTTTAATTTTTTGCTCCCCTTGGCAGCATATGTCTGTGAGGTCGGGTCCCCTTCCCCGGCAGCAGAGCAGCCGCGCCATCTTGCCATTGGTCACGAAGATCACGGTCGAGCCGCCCAATCACTCTCCTGCACACCCCGGGAGTTACTATCTTGACGAGCAGCCCCGGCGGCTACGGACGCCCGCCATACCTGGTGGGGATCGGAGCATCGCGGAGGCTGGAGCGACGGGCCTGCACCCAGGAACCGGGAACCACCGGACCTCTGACGCCGGACACCGGCGGGGAAGGGGCATGCACAGGCCGCGCTGCGTTCCAACCCGGGGGCGCGTATCAATCAGGGTCAGTGCCGGGGGGGGAAGCGGTCCCCGCGGGGCAGGGAGAAGCCAAGTACCGGCGTGCCGCTGAGACTCCTGCGGTTGCAGTCGGAGGCCATAGCGGGGCCACCTCCCTCTTCAACCTGCCAGCCAATCCTGCAGGGTGGATCGGGTTCTCACTCTCCCCTGGGGGGCTCTATAATGGGCTGATGAAGGCCACGGGACACAGGAGACATTACCTGATTTTGACCAAACGCGGTGGTGCAAAGCGCTATCGGGACAGCGGGACCGGGCTCTGGACTCTCCTTGGGCCCCCAGAAAAAGCCCACAAGCCGCCGGCCTCCATGTTACTGGCTCAGAGGGCAGGGCGTCTTCTCAAGGGGTACCTCATCCTGTTTACAGGCCGCAGGCAGGAGCCGAGGGGATCAGCGCTGCGGACTCTCGCTCCCAGATGGAGACAACAGTCTACACAGCCCAGGAGAGCCCAGTGCCAGTTATCATGGATCCACATTGCCATCTCCAAGCCCCTTTGCTGGGGAGAGCCCCATGGGTGCGGAGCTTCGAGGGGCATGTCGTATGGCTTGGTGGCAGTAGTTGGCCGGGGTCGGGGGGAGGAGGTGCTGGTTCACACTCTACGCCCCTGGCCCTTGACTATACGGGCCCTCCTGCTGCTCTGACCCCGTTGGATCCCCCAGGAAGCGCCTATATCCGCTCTGACAGTCCAATACACAAGATCAGGCGCGTGGGCGTCCAGACAACTCCTCCATTGGGGAAACAGCCCCAAACACCAGGGCGAGAATCAAGTTCAACATCCCCTCGTGGGGTCCAATTGGATCTGCTCCAAATCCAATCACCAGGTCTTTTACCACCTGAAGATGCTGCGTTGCACTGGAGGCTCCACCCCGAGCTGATGCCCTGCTCTCTTTTTTGCCGTCTTTCTAAACACGTCCTACAGTTTTGGGCATGAGAAATGCAACAATTCTGGGATGACAGGAGCTCGCCCGGTCCTAATCACGGGAAGGACCTACAAGTTCGAGCTTCCACACTTTAAAAAGCTCAAGAATATGACCGCTCTTATATCCTCTCTTCATCTTCAGTATCGGCGACAGTCTGCACAAATCTACCAAACTTGCCTCGCCTCTGGATGATCTGGAAAAACGCGGTCGACGCAAAACGTCAGGCTGCGGGGCTGCGGAATTGTCTAAGCGTGGGAGCTCACCTACACCTTAACTAGGTTGTTCAACTTCATTATTGGCCGCCCGGAAAGAAAACATTCCTGGAATTCGACCAGAGCCATAGTGCACTACGTCGCAGAGTACTGACCAACCCGCCTCGGGACTGTCATCTGTAGGATTCACCACTTTAGATCTAAAGAGGAACTTATGCGCAAGGCCCGATTGATGCAGCGGATAGAATTGAGGAGGTCCCTTGCACCTGTTCTTGATTCTGTCCCGGCGCACATGCACATGAGAGCGGGACGCTCTTTAGCCCTCCTGGCGGCTCTTCAGTCCAAAAATATATTGTACAGTGGGGCCTTCCCTTTCTCATGAGACTAGGCACTAGACAAGACGCTCATCTTCCGCACTATGGAGGACTTGCCCATCTTTATTTCGACCCTGCAATTGCCGGAGGTGATCCTCCCAGATTGGCCTGCTGCTATCGCCATGGACTCGGTCATTGACCTGCCTCAGCTACGTGGTAACCAGCGACTAGGCACCCACCTGGTGTCCTCTTTGCCACAGAGACCCCGACGCCGCCGGGACAGTCCGGACAGCCAACTGTCAAGGCCGAGACCGCATCGCTGAGGGTTCCTTGCTCCGCGGACCAACTCATGGTTTAATTTCTTGAATATGTTTGCCCTTGTGTTTTTCACTGTTGAGTCTACCCCTTCCTCCCCCCCTTTCCCCCCCCCGTCTTGGGGGATGCGGACTCTGGGTCTTTTCGATTCTGGGCACGCGCTCCTGGTTTTTCACCCACCTCTTCTAATTTTCTCTTGTTTCCCCCCCCACCCTATGGCGTCAGTCCCTGTCCAGGCCTTTTGTCTTGACGAGTCGACCTTGACTGCCGGGAGATGGTGGAGACCCTCTCAGCCATCTGTGGTGTCTTGCATTCTCTTACTATATCTTATGTTATAATATTGCTTAGCTCTCATTTGACTTTGGACCTGAGTAGGGGGTGGGGACCGACCACTTTCGGCCCTTTCCTCGTTTCCCATACCTTGTCACCATACACTTTTTGCTACCTGCCCTTTTTACCAACCCTTGGTGGGGGTCGGGGGGGGCGCTCGTGTCCGAGTGTGAGTTGAGGGGGGGTCTGGGGGGCGGTCTTTTGCGCTTCCTTAACGTGGGGGGTTGTGGTTCCCTGTTTCCCCCCTTGTGCTCCTCTGCATTTGCTCTCCTTGGTTGGCACCTGGGAGAAACCCCCGATTAGGGTAGACCCTTAGTAACATGATGGGGTTATGGCAGTTACATTTCTGCTACTGTTAGTATTTGGCGCCTGAATTCTGTTTAGGCTTTTGTTTGTTGATATTGAATGGTTTCGTGAATGTTGGTACCACACCCTTTGACTGGCTTGGCGGAGCGCTGCTCCCTTCTCATAGCGGGGACGTTGTGACTTATGCACCCTCCAACAATCGTTATGGCGAATTTTATGCCTTACGTCCTTAAACTTCAAGGGATTTAACGTCCCGTGAAAAGATGCAGGTCCTATATCACCTCCATAAACAGAGAACGCTAAATTATCTTCTCAGGAAACCCATCTTTCTTCTCGCAAATTCCATTCCTACCGTAACAAGTATTTCCCATGTCTGGTGCCATTAACAGTAGGTCTTCGCAAAGTAAGGGTGTGGCCAATCTTCTTCCACAAATCGCTTCCTGTTACGGTGTTAGACACGTATCGGGAACGGGATGAGGATGCAGGGCTGTTTGTTACTATATCTCTCCAAGGCAGACCCTTACACTGGCAAACATTATAACATGCAAAAATTCAGCGCCATTTTGTCCTTTCTCGCTAAAACATTGGATGCCCTACTGGCATTTTGCCAGGGACAGAATCATCTTGGGGGGGGGGATTTAAATTTGGCGCTTAACCCGTCCTAGACACTTCTTCTGGGACTATCGATACCACCAGCTCACACTTAATAGGGTGGTGAAAAAGTGCTCATGACATGCAGCTTGATGGGACGTTTGGAGGCTGCTGCACCCCCGGAGCGGGATACACCTTTCACTCCTTCCCTCACAAATCCTACTCCGCCATAGATTATATTTTACCGCTGCATTCCTGCTTCGATGGGTGGGGTCGCCTCGGTGGCAGCGTCTCACTCGGACCATGCCCCAGTAACACTGCGTATATTAGCCTCCTCTCTACACCAGACCAGGGTTCTCATGGAGACTGAATGAGTCACTCCTGTCGGGACTCCTATGTTCTCCAGACTTCAGAGCTGTACGGGACACATTTATATCGGTACATGCAGATGACCCCCTCTTCCCCAAGGGTCCAATGGGAGGCGTTGAGTGCACTCTCAAGAGGTGTCCTAATTAGCACGGGGCTGCGCCTCAAGAAAGAAGCTGCTGCGAAATTACAGGCCCTCTTGACACGCTTAGCCGCATTGGAGGCAGCTCATAAGACATCGGGTCTGGAGACGGATCTGAGAGCCATGATTCAGACACGTCATGACATTCTTCAGCTTATGGAACATAGGCATAAAGTTACAGCAGCTTTGCTCAGCAACTCATTTTATTTCTGGTGTAACAAAAACGGGCAAGTTTTGGCCGGGCACTTAGGGATAAGAGAGCCGCACTATTTGGTCACTTCCATTTAAGCACCGGGAGTCGAGTGTCCATTTAACAAACGGACTCTTGAGGTCTTTCCAGGACTTACTTTACTCAGCTCTATAAAATCTCCTGAGGTTTGAGGCAGTGGGGGACTCACTTCGTGAGTACCTTAGCTTTAAAAGTCCGTCCCCCACTCCCCGAGGACTTCCCTCGCCTCCCTGGAAAAGAGCCCTTTTCCCGAGGAAGAGTTAGCTGTAGCTTAAATCCCTCCCATCTGGCACAGAGTCCAGGTCGGTTTACGGTCTTTTCTACAAAAACCCTCCTGTCGGATTTGTCCAGGCCTCTCCTCCGGGCTTTTAAACATGGGTCTCCAACGGGGATCCCCTTTTGATCGGCCTTCTGAGGGCCATATTGTGGGTGATTCCAAAGGAGGGAAAGGACCCATCTCAGTGCCAGAATTACCGCCCCATATCGATTATCAACCAGACTCGAAGATTTTCGCTAAGTTGCTGGCGCTCTGACTCACCTCTCCTCTCTACCATTATTCACCAGGATCAGGTGGGATTTTGTGCCGTCCAGGGAGGCGAGGGACAAAACACATTAAGACATTCTCCCGATCCACCAGGTTCGCCTTCAAAAAAACCCGTCGCCTTCTCCTGTCCCTGAACGCAGTGAAGGTGATTTGATAGAGTGCGTGGCCCTTCTTGAGCGGGGTGTTAGGTCTTGGGATTTGGCCCGATTATGCTGGAAAGGGTAATGGCCTTATACACCTCACACCAGGCTCAAATCAGATTAATGGAAAACTTTGTCCACTCCCTTGGCAATCGGAAATGGCACCAGACAGGGATGCCCTCTTTCCCCCATCCTGTATGTTTTGGCCATGGAGCACCTGCTGAGGGCGCTTCGGAATGATCTCGGCGTGGAGGGAATCCGGTCTGTTGAGCATCAGTTCAAATGCTCGGCTTTTGTGACGATTTACTCCTGTATCTGGGGGACCCACTTCTCCCTCCGGGGTAATGGAGATATTAGACGAATATAGCCTGCACAGCGAATCACATGATAAACATGTTAAAAAAGCTATGCTATGGGCGTCAATGTTCCACGTCCCGGATTGAAACTTGCTGAGATACAACTTTTTCCCCTTCTCATGGGAGAATACTTCTTTCATAGTACTTGAGGGGTCCACATTCCCTCAAAACCCGACAAAATCTTGATTTAATTTCGATCCCCATTCTATACTAGGATTTAAGCAGGATTTACTGAAATGGGACAATCAAAGATTTTTAGTGGATTTGGCGTATAAATTTCTTGAAGATGAATACTTGCCCAAGCTGTTGTCTACCTGTTCCTGGCAATCCCCATTCTTTTCCCTAGGCCCTTTTTTTAGAGTCCTGCGGAAGATAATCTAAATTTGTTTGGGCAAGGGGTAAACAAAGAATAGCGGTGGTCCACCCTTACTAGGCCCAAAGCAGAGTGGGGACTCTCATTGCAAGACTTTCAAGCATATTATCTGAGCTGTGGTGGCGGTGGTGAGAACCCTGGATTCTTCAAGGGAGGCGTTCCAAACTTTGTGTGAGTTTGGAGGACTGTTTATTGGCGGCCTCAAACCGCTGGCCTTTTGCATGGCTGTCGCTGCTCAGTATTACTCGTGGTATGATAGCACGCTCCGCTGATTGCCCAGACTTCTGTGGTCCTAATTATACTGGTCATACGACCTTCCAGGATGGGTTCTGTTTGTCGTAGGAGGCCCATTGACCCATTGCTTGGATAACCGATGTCCCGAGCTTCGCTCACTCCAGCGCTGGCTCGTTGCTAGGGATCGGACTCGGGTCCTCTGGTTCTTGACAGGGTCCTCGAGACAGGAAATTGAGGGAGTATGAATAGTCTGGTAGGCGCCGAAGGGAACCCGGCGAGTTTTGCAAGGTTTCACTATTACCAGCTGCGCGCCTGTATGCTAGCTGGAAAACGAACATTCGTGGTGGCTTAGATCCTTTACCACTTTGAGCGGTGGTTGCCTTGGTGATACTCAGAAAGAAGGGCTCTTCAGGCTGTATAGGCTTATTCTTGCTCTCGGATCCTGTGACAAGGCTGCCGTTTCAGCCGGTTGGGAGAGGGAACTCGGGGCTACATCTCTCGGAGGAGGTGTGGTCAATGCCTTCCAGCTGATCCACAGATCCTCGGTGTCCTCCAGGGCCACGAAGCTTCAACTATAATAGTTACAAGATGGGTACCGGTGCCAGCACTTCCTTAATCACTTCTCCCCATCCTCCCTGCAGTCTGCTGGAAGATGTGTTATGGAGAGGTGGTACTATGACCCCCGTTATGGGTGAAGTTGCCCTGTTTCTGCAACCTTTCTGGGTCGGGGGTCATGAACTTTATAGCAATCACGGGGATCAGCTTCCGGGGTGACCCAGCACTGGTGCTCCTGATTGAAATTCCCTTTTACCCATCGCTTTGCTTAAGTTTCACTCTTGGTGATGTTTCTGATCCTTGTGCAATGATACTCATCCCTAGGACTTTGGCTCTCCACTGTCAGCCCAACCATAGCGGACTGGTTCCGAAGTGGTCCATGCCCTTCAAGCGTTGGAGTAGTTCAGAAACTGATCCCCATTGTGTATAGCCGATATTTGAGTGTTGGGGACTGGATTTCATTTGTGAAACAGATCGATATCTGTCCATGCCTAGGGAACTCGCCACAGTTGCGAGGGGGAGGAGGGGAACCTTGGAGGGGATGAAGAACGTGTGGGGGGGTGGAGGGCTCCTTGCAATCTCTCTGTTATTTAGGGGAGGTGGGGCTATGCGCCGTCGAGACAGCTGTTTTATTGGTACCGTCGTTTGCTTTTGGTTATTTATGTTCCCTTTTCCTTTGCCCTTTTTCTTTCCTTTTTTATTCCCCTGTTTATCTCTAGGCTTGTATTAAAGAGGCTCACGGTATTTGTTCTTTCAGGCAACGGTTACGTTCATGCGAACGCTGAAATGCCATCTCATCATTTTTAAAGGGTTGTCTCAGGATTTAAATCACCTTGCAGTGTTTCAACCTTTTCTTGACATCTGCTTTTGCCACGGGATGGGATGGGTCAAAGGGGATAAAATATGATACTCTGTACCCATTCCTTTATTTTGATGTAATCACTGCATTTGATGACTTGTTGAATAAGTGACTTTGTTACTTCTATGTCTTTGCTATCCAAATAAAGATTTTTGAATTTCAAAAAAAAAAAAAAACTTAGTGTGCAATATTTTGAACATTTATAAAGATTCCAGAATGATATAAAAATGCTACACAAGACTTATTCTCCCTCTTAGGGCAACATGTCCAAACTCGCCAATGCCAGTTTTTTGGTCTATTTTGCACCAAAACCACTTTTGACGCCATATTCTTGTTGTAAATGAACTGTCGTACACCAAAACTAGGCACATTATATGGCGGGCCATGAAATTTTGTAATGCTACTTTAAATATTGTGTTACTTGGCCCCGTGAGCAACTGCGCTATTTAAGCACATTACATATGTTATCCACCTCCATCGGGCAATGCGCCATGATAGCCACATCACATATTCTACCAATGATATGCCATTGGCCGCGAGATTCGCATTGTGCCTTTTTTGATGCAATGCGCCTTTTTAGGCGCATTAAGATATACCGGACACCAGATTTTAGAACGCATCGGGCTTTCAGGCACACTTTGCACTGATTTAATGCGCCGAAAACTGGCATGGATACGCCACTTTTCGAACATGTCGGCCTTAATGTTTTCCACATTACTGGGACTTTTAGTAGAATGTCTAGCCTATGCATTGGCTGTTATAGCATGGATTATAACTAGTTGTCTGTAAACTAGATGTGTATTGAATATAAGAATGACAAACAATTGTAAAACAAGAGTACAGCATGCTTTGTGAAGTCTTTTATCAGGCATTTCCCAAATTCTTTTCTATAGCAATAGTAAAGGCCTTGAAAAAGTAAACAACAAAAACACCACCAAAAAATGCACTCTAAGGGGCCATTCACACGGCTTATTCTGGGACTGTTTTATTTCCCTTTCATTTGGGAGCCGAAATGCGCACTGTATTTGCGCTGCAGTACGGCTCCAACCGTCCCGTAACTATGGTAACCACAGTTTCTGAGAACTGGATTCCGTCTCTCCTCCCCGTGGCGAACCCCGGGGGGGCGGGGAGAAAGGACATGCACATTATCCGGGGGAAAACCCGTCATAATAACATGAAGGGGGCCCGGGGGAGCTGCACCCCCCCCCCATTCAAGCCCGGGTTTTCGGGGGGAACTCTCCCCCAATTATGGCTTTTAATAACCTGGGAAAAGGGCCAAGGGGGGGGTCACTATTTTTTTTAAGAAGTGTTTGGGGTTCGTTTTCCGGACCCAAAAACGCTTAACAATGTCTGTGACTTTCATTTGATTTGAATGAAAAACACGGATAATTTTTGACGATACGTTTTTTTTCATGGTTTTTTCTGTCTTTAATTTTATCCGAACAAAATTGACATGTAATTCTTGATCCATTTTTCAATCAGACCCTTTTTTTTTAAAAATAGATAGTTTTTGCTGCACAGAAAACTATCCAAAAAGGCACAGTTTGGATACGTGTTTTTTACTTTTTCGTGGCGTTTTTTTTAATTGAAAAACATATTGAAAAATGCCGTGTAAACATCCCCTAATACAATATGCATGGAAAACTGGAAAAATATGATACAAGATATATTATTTAATACCTAGTATAATCCTAGACTAGACAGATTTAGCACATTGACTAAGCTGTATAATAAACCTGGGGCATGTTTAAACACTTTTGTTGGACTTTGCACCATCAGTTGGCTATGCAGATTTTTGGTACACAACGCTGCACGTTAAGCTATGTCTCCTTTTCTCAAAGCCATGCCCTTTTCTGTGAAGCCGTGCTCCTTTAGCCAAACGTGCGCAGAAGTGTCTAAAATTCATAATAAATGTGGGGATCGCACTTTTAACGCAGTATAAAGAAATTAATACCTGCAACCCAAATGGTTGTGCATATTTTTAAAATGATATCATATTCACTGCAAGATGTCAGACTTGTTAATTCTCTAAATTATTAAAACCCATGGACATCTTTAAATATGAGCATGCAAGTAAGGTTACATACATTTATACTAAGCAGTATATAAAAGCATAAATGTAAGGCTATGTCTACACGGCAGTGGACAAAAAACAACCTGAAAATCAAATCCTAAAAACGTTCATAAAACTGAGATTTTTGTCCACTGCCTTTCACAAGATGCTGGAAAAACGTCCGTATTTTGGCGCGTTTTGTGTTTTTTGCGCATTTTTTTACAGATATGCAAAGCAGTATAATTTCTATGGATCTCTGCAAAAAAACTCGCCAAAAAACGTCCAGCGCTGCACAAGACTCCAATAGTAAATTTTCTTCCCTGCTCAGTTGTTTTTTGCAACATTTCAAAAAACGACCAGCAGCAAAAACGAGCAAGTCTATGGAACCTGTTTCAGTCATTTTTTCAGTGTTTTTATAAAACGAAAAACACCGAAAAAATAGATGATTTTGTGTGCAGTGGAGTGGGATTTAGTCAGCCATCTCAATTGTGTCAGGTTCTCCAACTTAAATAAGATGGCAGTGAGCTGTTAATGTAACATCATAGATAAACCTTAAACTATGAGAGACAGACCAAATTGAGAAATACAAATCCAGAAAATTACATTGTCTGATTTGGAAAAGAATTTATTTTGCAAATTAAAGTGAAAATATGTATTTGGTCAATAACAAAAGTTCATCTCATTAACTTTTGTTATATATCTTTGTTGCAATAACAGGTGGTCAAAAGTTTTCTATAATTCTCCACAGGTTGGCGCAGAACACTGTTGCTGGTATGGTTTGGCCCATTCCTCCATGCAGATCTCCTCCTAGAGCAGTGATGTTTTGGGCTGTCGTTTGGGCAACACGGACTTTCAACTCCCCCCAAAGGGTTTTTCTATGGGGTTGAAAATCTGAGACTGGCAAGGGCCACTCCAGACTTGAAATGCTTCTTATAGCCACTCCTTTGTTGCCCTGGGTGTGCTTGGGATCATTGTCTTTCTGAAAGCTCAGCCATGTTTCATCTTCAATGCCCTTGCTGATGGAAGGAGGTTTTCACTCAAAATTTCATGATAAATGCCCCCATTCATTCTTTCATGTACACGGATCAGTCGTCCTGGTCCCTTTGCAGAGAAACTGACCCAAAGCATGATGTTACCACCACCATGCTTCACAGTAGGTATGGTGTTCTTTAGATGCAACGCAGCATTCTCTCTCCTCCAAACACGACGAGTTATGTTTCTACCAAATAGTTCTATTTTGGTTTTATCTGACCATATGACATTGTCCCAATACTCTTCTGGATTATCCAAATGATCTCTAGCAAACTTCAGACTGGCCCAGGCATGTACTGGCTTAAGTAGGGGGGACATCGTCGGGCCACTGAGTATCGAGTCCCTGGAGGGGTGTGTGTTACTGATGGGAGCCTTTTTAGTTGGTCCCTGCTCTCTGCAGGTCATTCCCTAGGTCCCCGTGGGTTCTGGGATTTTGCTCACGTTCTTGTGGGTCATTTTGATCCCACGGGTTTAATCTTCGTGGAGCCCCAGATCGAGGGAGATTACCCTGGGCTTGTATGTCCCTTTCCCTTTTCTAATTTTTGCTCCACAGTTGATTTCTTCACACCAAGCTCTTGCCTATGCAGATTCATTTTTTCCCGCCTGGTGCAGGCTACAATTTGTTTCTGGTGGCCTTCGTCAGCTTTTTGGTCTTCACCATAGTGGAGTTTGGAATATGATTGTTTGAGGTTGTGGACAGGTGTCTTTTTTACTGATAACAACTTCAAACAGGTACCATTAATACAGGTAATGAGTGGAGGACAGAACCTCTTAAAGAAGAAGTTACAGGTCCATGAGAGCCAGAAATCTTGCTTGTTTGTAGGTGACCAAATACTTATTTTCCAGCATAATTTGCAAATAAATTTTTCCAAATCATACAATGATTTTCCGGATTGGTTTTCTCATTTTGTCTCTCATAGTTGAGGTCTACCTATGATGTCAATTACAGGCCTCTCTCATCTTTTTAAGTGGGAGAACTTGCACAATTGGTGGCTGACTAAATACTTTTTTCCCCCACTTTAGCCTAACACCGCACATTGTACTCTTAAAAGTTTATGATGCTGTCAAATATCAAGTCAGATTTGATTGTAAGTCAAGATACATCAAACATTTCTGTGACTTGTATAATTCAACACACAACATTAACTTCACCCTTTATGAGTATACTATGTAGAGTATATATATAAATAGACAGAGACTCTTTAACAATGTGAAATGATATATGGTTTTGTTCAATTTAGTCTCGAGGATCTTTCACAATGGTGCAGAATGAAACGACTTCACACAACATAGAATGCCAAAAAGATTGACGTTAAAAAATGTTTCCAATTCCAAGACTGGATTGAATACTTTGTCATCTCTATAGATTCCAAAATGTTTTTTATTCTACAAATAAAACTTTCTTTACAAGAGCTAATAAATACAGGTTTATGGTCTTCATCCCTTGTTGCTTTTAAATGATCTGTATACCTCGTAGCCTTTATATGTCCTATGTATATGGGTTTTTATTATCTACATTTATATAGACAGTTTTGAGCATTTTATGTGGGTTCATGTTATGCTAGAGTGCTCTCTTTTAAGCACTTTGTAATATTTCCATTTATGTTTTTTATTTGCATTTTAATGTGAAGTAATAAATTATATTTTGTTTACTTTTATACTGTGTATTTGTGTAGGTATATAATGCTGCTTTTTACACACATTCTTATTTATGTATTTTTTGTAGCCCACATTTCATAGGTGAAAAGCTGATAAGGTCATAATAAGGCAACCCTACAGTAAGTTTTACAGTAAGCTACGAGGCTGCCACAAAATATTTATATAAATTACTCAGTAATAGTACCATAAAAAAGAAGTGATTGTTTTAAAAAAAATAGCAACCGTATTTATTCCTTTGAAAATACAGAAAATATCTAATATTATTAAAATCAAAATTTTAGATAAAAAAATTAGTAAACATATAAACACAAAAGTGTATATAAATAAAACTATCCATTCATAATGACTAAAGTATAACATTCTTCGCTCTGCCAATCTCTTCACTGGCTACCCATTGCCCAGCGAATTAATTTCAAGTTATTAACCATGACCTACAAAGCTCTCCATAACCTCTCTCCTCCATACACCTCTGCCTTAATCTCCAGATATCTCCCCTCATGCAATCTCTGCTCGTCACAAGACCTTCTTCTCTGCTCTCCTCTTGTCAGCTCTTCAAACAACCGTCTCCAAGATTTCTCTCGTGCTTCCCCCACACTCTGGAACTCACTGCCCCAAATCATCAGACTTCCACTTTCACCAGCTTCAAAAGCAATCTGAAAACCCATCTCTTCAGGACTGCCTATAACCTACAATAAGCCCGCTGTCACTACACCCTCCAAAAACATGTCTGCCCTTCACCTCCTGTCTCTTTCCCCCTTCCTTGTAGATTGTAAGCCTTCGCCGGCAGGGTTCTCTTTCCAGTTGTTAGTCACATATTGCCACCATTGTACTTATTTGACTTATGTATGTAACCCCCTTGAATGTACAGTGCCCTGGAATCAATGGCGCTCTAAAATAAATAATAATAATAATTCTACAAAACTGTATATAATTATATCCATAATAAGCTCCCCATTGAACCTCTATGCAAGATGTGAACATGAATGGGCATAATGGTAGGAATACACACTGTGGTTTGGCCGTTGTGCAACTAAAAGACCCGCCTCCAATGCATCTGCCAATGGCCACACAAGCTTGCGGACACCCATACACATAGTAGAGGTCCTAGTCCTAGTAGAGACATTTCTAGATATTGATTTTGTCTACTACAGAAACTGTTTTCGTTACAATTCACCCTGAACACCTTTCAACCTGGCTAAAATTAAAAAAATAAAAAAGTAAAACAAATTTTAAAAAAGGATGCAGTAAGATGTTAGCTTAAAGCCAGTGGTAAAATATATTTTCTTAACATATATTTACAAGGAAAAAAAATAACACAATACACCCTTGCAATAAAGGTTATTACTACTTACAATAACTCATTGAAATAGCCAACATTAAGGGTTGGGTTAGACAGTCTTGTAGCTGCATGCTAAATAAACTACAGCCACATGTGGCCTCTAATGGCTGCATAAGTTTGCCAGTAAACCATAGATATCTATAAAAAGAAAAAGAAAAAAGAAGGAAAAAAAGTGGCGCTCACCAAATAACCTGAGCTGCATGGTCCACCCGTCCTCTTTGGGATACTGCGGCTAACGGGAGAACCTCTTTCCTCACTGCTAGACGCTGCTCAAGGGAATGACATCCGGCTGTAGATGTCCAATTAGTAGAAGCAAATGTTTGAAAAATCCCGGCACTCGTACAGATGATTCCACGGAGGCGATGACAGGAAAACACACTCTCTTTATTGGAAGGTTATAAAATATCCATTAAAAACATTCAGGAATGAAAGTTTACGCGTTTCAGGCCTACTGCATGGCCCTTAATCGTAACTTTTTTACGCGTTTCAGGCCTTCTGCATGGGGCTTAATCGTAACTAATATATAATCCAAAAGTACTATCGTATAAACCTAACTTCCTGGGGTAATCACACTAGCACCTGTTGATTAACCCCATATGGTACAGATGAAAAACACACAAAGAAAACCATGTGCAATCTATATACAAAAAACGTATATGCATGCATGTATAGAAAAACAGAGTTCATTCTTATAAAAGAGCATATAATTCCTACGGCAACTATAGAAAAAACATGATTCTTACTATAAATATATGAATAATAGGCATTGCATCCATTTGTGGATTCAATATATGTACATCAAATCAGATTTAAAATTGAGACCTTGCAGAAATCTTGTGTCTAAGGTTAAAATCCAGAACGCCTCCCTATTAAGCAGCGTCTTCCTCCAATCTCCCCCTCTCGGGCCAGTTACGATTAAGGGCCATGCAGAAGGCCTGAAACGCGTAAACTTTCATTCCTGAATTTTTTTAATGGATATTTTATAACCTTCCAATAAAGAGTGTGTTTTCATCGCCTCCGTGGAATCCTCTGTACGAGTGCCGGGATTTTTCAAACATTTGCTTAAACCATAGATATCACTGGCAAACTCATTGACATTGGCAACCACATGTAGACATGGTTTCATCCTCACAAAGTTACTGGACTGTCTGAAGCTACCCTTATGCTTTTAAAAAAAAAAAATATTTTGAATTAAAAAAAAACAGTCGTTCAACCGCCCCTCACTTGACTGCTCACTGTGATGGAACACCTCTATAGAACATCCAGTACATTTGGTCGAACGTTTCCTATTCACAGCTACAACTAGAATACAATCATGTGACTAAAATTTATTTTATAAACACTTTTCTCTGTCAATGTTCACAATGATTTCTGTAACAGTTCCAGAACTACCAATGATAGTTTTTACATGCACATAAACAATTAGTCACATAATCAAGCAATATTTCCTTTTCCACCATTTAGTAACTGCAACTGCTCACATTAAGCAATTATTATGCGCACTAACACATTGGTGTTAAAATCTTACTAATTATTTACTTGTGTAAATGGACCTTAACTGCTTTTGTTTCATAATAAGAAAGCTCTACATTATACTGCATTATAAAACTTAATGCAACGTGGCAGATACATGTGCACTGAGCCTGTATGACAACACCAGGAGGTTATACAGCTCTCTATTCTTTTAATTTGTGTTGTGTTTTGTTTGTATATAATTCTAACAAAAACATCAACAGGACCCTATTTGGTATATGCTTGGCCCATTGATAGCTCTAGGCATGTCACAATATCTGTCTATATAGTTATACAAGGGGACCTATCTACCTGCCATCCTACTGCAAGGTGTCCTATCTACCTACCTACCACAAGGGGCCCTATCTACCTGCCTACCTACCATAATTGGCCCTATCTACCTGCCTACCTACCATAATTGGCCCTATCTACCTGCCTACCTACCACAAAGTGCTCTAACTACGTGCCCACATACCGCAAGGGGCCCTATCTATCTGCCTACCCACTAGGATGGGCCCTATCTACCTGCCTACCTACCACAAGTGGTCCTAACTACCAGCCTACCTACCATAAAGGGCCCTATCTACCTGCCTACCTACCACAAGGGGCCTTATCTACCTGCCTATCTACCACAAAGAGCCCTATCTACCTGCATACCTTCCATAAGTGGCCTTGCCTACCTGCATACCTACTAGAAGAGGCCCTATCTACCTGCCTACCTACTGCAAGTGGCTATATCTACCTGCCTACTTACCATAAGGGGCCCTATCTACCTGCCTACCTACAGCAAGTGGCCCTATCTACCTGCCTACCTACCACAAGTGGCCCTATCTACCTGCCTACCAACCATAAGAGGTCCTATCTACCTGCCTACCTAATGCAAGGGGCCCTATCTACCTGCCTACCTACGGTACCTCAAGGGGTCCTATCTTCCTGCCTACCAACCAGAAAGGGGTCCTGTCTACCTACAGCATAGTGTCCTATCTACCTGCCTACCTACCGCAAGTGGGCCTATCTACCTGCCTACCTACCATAATTGGCCCTATGTACCTGCCTACCTACCGCTACGGATCCTATTTACCTGCCTACCTACAGTACCTCAAGGGGTCCAATCTACCTGTCTACCAACCAGAAGTGGCCCTATCTACCTGCCTACTTACCGCAAGTGGCCCTATCTACCTGCCTACCTACTGCAAGGGGCCCTATCTACCTGCCTACCTACCATAATTGGCCCTATCTACCTGCCTACCTACCGCTACGGATCCTATTTACCTGCCTACCTACAGTACCTCAAGGGGTCCAATCTCCCTGTCTTACCACCAGAAGTGGTCCTGTCTACCTGCCTACCAATCAGAAGTGGTCCTGTCTACCTACTGCAAGGTGTCCTATCTACCTGCCTTAATATCGCAAGGGGTCTTATCTAACTGCCTACCTACCGCAAATTGCTCTATCTACCTGACTACCTACCGCAAGGGGCCCTATCCAGGGGCGTTGCTAGGGTCCTAAAACATCCGGGGCCCGGGCCCTCTGTGTTGCGGTTTGCTCAGTATGGCTGGGTTCAAAACGGATTTTTTTAAACCCCATTGTGAACTGTAGTATGTATTTTACAGAAAATAGTGTATGTTTCCTGTCAGTTTATTTTCCACATAGTCCACATAGATCCTTTCATCACCTCAGCAGTGCAGTGTAGACTGAGCATCGGCGCTGACAAATTAACTTTTTCAAAATCTCTCACCTACATATGATACAGTAATACCCCTAAATAACAGTCATACAGGTACTAAATATTACACCTATACATGGAGCAAATTTTAAAATACGTATGATTGTTACTAAAGAAAATCCTACAAAACCAAGACCCTATAATAAACGCGGCCACCACATGTGACTACCAGCTCTTAACAGGTGCTCTGCAGACATACACTCACCGGCCACTTTATTAGGTACACCTGTCCAACTGCTCGTTAACACTTAATTTCTAATCAGCCAATCACATGGCGGCAACTCAGTGCATTTGGCATGTAGACATGGTCAAGACAATCTCCTGCAGTTCAACCGAGCATCAGTATGGGGAAGAAAGGTGATTTGAGTGCCTTTAAAACGTGGAAATGGTTGTTGGTGCCAGAAGGGTTGGTCTGAGTATTTCAGAAACTGCTGATCTCGGGGATTTTCACGCACAACCATCTCTAGGGTTTACAGAGAATGGTCCAAAAAAGAAAAAACTTTCCAGTGAGCGGCAGTCCTGTGGGCAGAAATGCCTTGTTGATGCCAGAGGTCAAAGGAGAATGGGCAGACTGGTTCGAGCTGATAGAAAGGCAACAGTGACTCAAATAGCCACCTTTAAACAACCAAGGTAGGCAGAAGAGCATCTCTGAACGCACAGTACTGCGAACTTTGAGGCAGATGGGCTACAGCAGCAAAAAGGGGACCACACCGGGTGCCACTCCTTTCAGTAAGAACAGGAAACTGAGGCTCCAATTTGCCCAAGTCATCGAAATTGGACAGTAGAAGATTGGAAAAAACGTTGCCCTGGTCTGATGAGTCTCGATTTTGCTGCGACATTCGGATGGTAGGGTCAGAATTTGGCGTCAACAACATGAAAGCATGGATCCATCCTGCCTTGTATCAACGGTTCAGGCTGGTGGGGTGGTGTCATGGTGTGGGGAATATTTTTTTTGGCACTCTTTGGGCCCCTTGGTACCAATTGAGCATCGTTGCAACACCTTGTGGAATCTATGCCAAAGAAGAATTTAGGCAGTTCTGAAGGCAAAAGGGGGTCCAACCCGTTACTAGCATGGTGTACCTAATAAAGTGGCCGGTGAGTGTATATCACCGCCATACAGGGACCAGATAGTGGTACATACTAGTTGTATGTAGGCTCTGAATAAATATAAGTGATCACATTGCAGTTACATAAAGTGACTCACAGGAGACGTTTCCTTGATAGGAGTAGTTTTCTTTCCCTTCTCTTGTCTATAGGCCCAGACCGCCATGATGATTTCCCCCGGCCACAACATGTCTCTGCGAATTTGCCACACAAACATCATAGAATTCTCACTTTCCAGCATCTAGATACCATGGTGGGTTATATACCTACCTAATGGTGGCCCCATATTTGGAAATCATGGTTATGCTCCATCCTCCACAGCAACCTGCTTTTCCCATGATAGAAAAGCCAGGTGCCTGCTGTGAGGATGAGGGGTCCCCATCATTACTTTATAGACCCCCCCCCCAACAGTATTGATGTATCTCTATATAGGTCCCTTTAAAATAGAAAAGGTAGATATATAGGCCAGCCCAGTTAGTAGGTAGATATATAGGTTCCCAAGCAGGTATGTATATAGGACTTCCAATAGCTAGGGCAGAAAATAGGTTCCTTCAGTGGTAGGCAGGAGTTATATAGGTCCCACAATCGGAGATAGTTATATAGCACCCACCAGAAGGCTGCCCCGGTAGGTAGTTCTATAGGTACCCCCAGTATGTGGATAAGTATATAGGTCCCCTAGTAGGTTGGTAGGTGTATAGGTCTATCTAGTAGGTTGGCAAGTCTATAGATTCCCCAAATAGGTGGATAAGTAACCCACTATATAGGTAAGTAATAAGACCCCTAGTGTTTGGTAGGTATATGTACTCCCAGTATGTAGGTAGACATAGGTTCCCTTCAACGTTGTAGGTAGACATAAATCCCCCAGTCTCTAGGTAAGCATAGGTCCCCCCAGTAAATAGTTAGACATAGGTCCCCCCAGTATATAGATAGGCATAGGTCCCCCTGGTATATAGGTAGGCATAGGTCCCAACAGTAAATAGGAAGGCATAGGTCCCCACAGTATATAGGTAGGCATAGGTCCCCACAGTATATAGGTAGGCATAGGTCCCCACAGTATATAGGTAGGCATAGGTCCCCACAGTATATAGGTAGGCATATGTCCCCCTGGTATATAGACAGGCATAGGTCCCAACAGTATATAGGTAGGCATAGGTCCCCTGGTTTTATAGGTAGGCATAGGTTCCCAGTATATAGGTTTGGCATAGGTCCCCCTGGTATATAGGTAGGCATAGGTCCCCACAGTATATAGGTAGGCCTATGTCCCCCTGGTATATAGACAGGCATAGGTCCCCCGGTATATAGGTAGGCATAGGTCCCCCTGGTATATAGACAGGCATAGGTCCCCACAAGTAATAGGAAGGCAGAGGTCAGAGCTGACAATCAGGCTACAGTGGACTGTTTGTCATCTCTGTGGGTTACCCTGATTTGCAGAGCTGACAGTCTACAGTAAAAGGGGGTCAGCTCTGAGGGTCAGTATTCTATATTTTCCCAAAATAAAGCTGATAAATATAACTTAGACTGTCAGCTCTGTGGGTCAGGGTGACCCACAGAGCTGACAGTTATTCTGCCATTTTTATTATATTGGCCCCCCCCACACAAAACAGTACCTTTATTCCAGCATGAGCCTGCCCAGCCCCAGCAAAAAAATACCTTATAAATCCCGCCGGCTGCTATGTTCGGCACGGGAGTCACTGACAAAACGAAGGAGTAGGAGCATGCTGCACCGGCCCCCTGAGCTTACTGAAGGGGGAAATAAAAGGGCTGCGCCACTCTCCCCAGTCTGCCCCTGCGCACTGCACAGCAACATTCAGGAAGCCCCAGCAGTAGCAGCGGAGAAAAGTTAGTGGGCAGACTCCTACAGCCCGGGGGGCAGATACGAGTAGTAGCAGGCCTCACATCACCACAGTAGCGCGGCGCTGCATCTACTGTGAAAAACAATGCGGCGCTGCGCTTATGAGCCCCTTCACAATGTCAGTAACACACAGGAAGCCCTGGCGGCAGCAGCGGAGCAGGAGCTTTGAATAGCAGTCGCCGGCGCCGCACCTACTGTGAACAACAATGCGGCACCGCGCTACTGTGGTGATGTGAGGGCCGGCCGGGGACTGAGACATTCGGGGCAGCAGGCATTTTATCCGGGGCACGAGCCCTGGATAAAACGGCCTAGCGACGCTCCTGGCCCTATATATCTGCCTACCTACCATAAGGGGCCCTATCTACCTGTCTACCTACTTCAAGTGGCCCTATCTACCTGCCTACCTACCATAAGGGGCCCTATCTACCTGCCTACCTACCATAAGGGGCCCTATCTACCTGCCTACCTACAGCAAGTGGCCCTATCTACCTGCCTACCTACCACAAGTGGCCCTATCTACCTGCCTACCTACCATAAGAGGTCCTATCTACCTGCCTACCTAACGCAAGGGGCCCTATCTACCTGCCTACCTACGGTACCTCAAGGGGTCCTATCTTCCTGCCTACCAACCAAAAAGGGGTCCTGTCTACCTACAGCATAGTGTCCTATCTACCTGCCTACCTACCATAATTGGCCCTATCTACCTGCCTACCTACCGCTACGGATCCTATTTACCTGCCTACCTACAGTACCTCAAGGGGTCCAATCTACCTGTCTACCAACCAGAAGTGGTCCTGTCTACCTGCCTACCAACCAGAAGGGGCCCTATCTACCTGCCTACCTACTATAAAGGGCCCTATGTACCTACCTACCTAACTTAAGGGCACTATCTACCTGTCTGCCTGCCTAACGCAAAGGGCCCTATCTACCTGCCTACTTACCATAAGGGACCCTATCTACATGCATACCTACTATAAAAGGCCCTATCTACGTGCCTACTTACCGCAAGGACTATATTTACTATTTTGCCATAGGCAAACTTAAACTATCAGTTCTCAGTCTATAAAGCACTAAAACTTAACTTTTATTATACGCAGCACTTAACCTCTATAACACACTTTTTAAAAACCTGATTTCTAACCTCTGAATTTGTCTCATAAATTTATCCCTTTCTAATTGTGAAAGAATAACTCCTTTTCTATCATCAAATCTGGTGGAACACCACCTATTATATCAGCAGGGAAACCCTATATATACAGTGATTTACTAACTGCAAGAAAGGAATCCAAAAACATCTTACTTGGTCAATCATCCCTAATCTGATGGGCATGAAGCATATAAGGTTTCCTTGTGAAACCCTCTGCAGCAGGTAACACAGTGAGACTACTTTACTTACCGCAAGGGGCCCTATCTACCTGCCTACCTACTAAGATGGGTCCTATCTACCTACCTACCATAAGGGGTCCTATCTACCTGCCTACCTACCATAAGCGGCCCTATCTACCTGCCTACTATAAAGGGCCCTATCTACCTGCCTACCTAACGAAATGGGCACTAGCTACCTGCCTACCTACAAGAAGGTGCCCTATCTACCTGCCTACCTACTAGAAGGGGCCCTATGTACCTGCCTACCTACCGCAAGGTGCCCTATCTACCTGCCTACCTACTAGAAGGGGCCCTATCTATGTGCCTTCCTACCCCAAGGGGCCCTATCTTCCTGCCCACCTGCTCCAAGGGGTCCTGTCTACTTGCCTACCTACCTATCTACCTGCCTACCTACTAGAAAGGGTCCTATGTATCTGCCTACCAACCGCAGTGGACCCTATCTGCCTACTTACTAGAAGAGGCCCTATCTACCTGCCTTCCTACCGCAAGGGGCACCATCTACCTGTCTACCTACCGTAAAGTGCTCTATCTACCTGCCTACCTACCGCAAGATGCCCTATCTACCTACCGCAAGGGGCCATATCTACCTGCCTACCTATTAGAAGGGGCCCTATCTACCTTCCTACTTGCCAGAAGGGGTCACATCTACCTGCCTTCCTACTGAAAGGGGACCTATCTACCTGCCTACCTGCTAGAAGAGGCCCTATCTACATGTCTACCTACCAGCTGGGGCCCTAGCTACCTTCTACCTACTAGACAGGGCCCTATCTATCTGCCTACCTACTACAAGGGGCCCTATCTACCTGCCTAACTACCACAAGGGGCTCTACCTGTCTACCTACCACCAGGGGCAGAATCTACCTGCCTACCTACCAGAAGGGGCCCTATCAATCTGCCTACCTACTACAAGGGGCCCTATCTACCTGCCTACCTACTAGAAGGTCTAACCTACCTAAAAGAAGTGTCTTCCTATCCGCCTGTCTAATCTGGGGGGTGCTGTCTACTATATGGAGTGTGTTCCTACATACTGATGGCATAAATGAGGACCCTATAGTTGGTTGGGGGAACTTTCACTGTTTGAAGTCTAACGTGTTTGTGTGTTAAATTCTGCAGGGACAAGTTGTGGCCTGGAGAAGACGTCATGATGGTCTGGACCCGATGAAGTAAGAAAAGGAAAAGAGAACGACTCATCAGATAAGATGTCACCTGTGAGTCCCTAAATGTAACTGTCCTGTAATCACTTATATGGCTGCAGACTCTGTGTACAGTTGCTATCCACCACAATATGGTCACTGTATGGTGGCAATAGTGGTCTTAGTGTAATGGTTTATATTCAGTAATAATTTAAACTGTTTGTGGTGGTGATATGAGGTATGATTTGGCGGTCTTATTTGGTCCTTGTATATTTTTGTTAATGGTATTACTGGTCTTGATATATTGATTTGGTCAGTGACAGTATGGTGGTATTAGTCACTATCTGGTATTGCTCTGTGGGGTATTCATTGGTCCTTGAATATTATTATTGGAAATATTGGTCTTTTTATATTGGTTTTGTCAATAATATGATGGTATTAGTCACTATATATTAGTGGTAATGTGACCTTTGTACTGTCACCTGAAGAATACAGATAGCATGTCAATTAAACTGTTCAGCATAAACTCCAACAAAAACTAAGCCCATAAAACAAAAGGCAAAATTGCATTTTTTTCCTGTTCACCTCACAACATTTTTTTCATTTCTTTTTGGGGGAGGCACAAGAGGGAAGACACTCTGGCTGTGTAACTTGTTTTTCTTTCACCCCATTTGAAATTAATGTTCTTCTATTGGACAATTTCTTTTAATAGAAATAATATTCTGCACAGACATCCGTCATGTCAAGTAGGGAACCTGTTGTTGAAAGTATTGGTCCACAGACGGTGTCTGAGAGTAGGGGGCCCCAAGCTGAAATTTTGCACACGGGACCATGAGTTTTTAGCTATTCGCCTGCTCCAGTGCATATATTTTTACAAAAACACACTGTCCACCTTGTATCTAGATAGTAACTATACCTTAGATCGTCTGGTCCTTCTGGGATTTGTTCAATGTCTTATCAATTTTCAGATACTGAATATTAAATGTGTCACCAAATATTAAAGGGGCTTTAAACCTGTAGGCAAAGGTAAAAAAAAAGGTTATTACCAAATGCATTGCTGTTCTGATTTTGCTTTGATTATAAGAATCAAATCTTCTATTTCTTCTGCTTGCTTACACAAGCTTCCCTATGTTATCATCTCTCTCTGCTCTCATTGCTAAAGCTGCCCTGTCTGACTATTGTGACATCACTCTCTTAGTGTTATCAGTAAAACAGGAGTTTATTTACTTATTTACTGACAAAATTAAACCTTGTAGAATTATGTAGCCTTGTGCGCTACAGTTTACAAAACTCCTGCACTCATGTTACTGTAACAGGCTCAGCTACGAATAGCAGAGCTGATTCACCAATCACTGCTATAGAGCCACCCAAAGCTTGAACAAGAAGTGAGAATTTGAAGTTTTCTGTGAAGAGCAGTGAAACAGCATGGTAAGAACACTCCTTTAAGGCCATATAAATCAGACTTTGCCAAGATCTGAACAATTTTGGCATTTATAGGGACAGCTGACTGACATAGTGCACATGACTCTTGCACTGTGCCTTTCTCTCTGAAAACCAGTCCCATGCAGCTGCGAAACGACTGTTGTAGGCGCTGCAGCAGTGCCGATGGGGCCCACTACCACAGGGGTCCGGGCCCTTTGTCCAGAGCATTCAGTGGCATATCCCGGGGATTGAGGGCAACTGTTCAGAATCCTTACATCTGTGCCGTCTAATTAGTTGTTTGTGCTTCTTCGGGACGTACAAACAGTTAAATCACTTAGTAGAGCAGAGCAGCACCGTGCCCTGCTATTCGGCCTAGTACACCTAAGGTACAGGCAGCATGATGACATCACATCATTGCTCCGTCTGCACTGGGCTTCACTAGGAGAAGCCGTCCTGTCAAGGGCGTTGCTAGAGTCCTAAAACATCCGGGGCCCAGACCCTTTCAGCCACATGTATGAATCTCGCTGGGTCGGGGCGCACCTTTCCGCTTGTTTTCCGGCAGAATCTGCGCCTGATTTATGTCGGGGCCGGGGCGCGCTCATACATAGCATGTTAAGTCCGCCGCGCCTCGCCAGTGTGTTAGGCGCAGTGCGGGACTTAGGTGCAGTGCGGCGCTGCGCCTATGATTCGCCGCCCGAGGTAGTGCACTCATACATGCGGGGAAAAGTCCGCCGCGCCTGGCCAGTGTGGGGGTGCAGTGCGGGGACTGAGGCGCAGAGCGGCGCTGCGCCTAAGATTCGCCGTCCGAGGCGGTGCGCTCGTACATGCGGGCAAAAGTTCCCTGCGCCTCGCCAGTGTGTGTGGGGCACAGTGTGGGGACATGGGCGCAGTGCGGGAACTGCGGCCGGAAAAACAGTTCCGATGCGAGACAGGCTGGAACAGCGAGAAATCATTCAGATGTCGGTGCAGAGTATGAATCAAAAATCGCTTTATAAAGGCGTTCAACATTCTCGGAAAAGAGCTGAAACCTAAACCAAGATAAACAAAATAACATAAAACAAAATCACTTTCTCAATATCCTAAAAAACGCGCCAATCAGAATAGGAGCGACAGTAACCATTACCTCTATGGGAAGTTTAGACCAATCAGAATCCACGGCGGGATAATTCAAAATACAGTAAAAGACAGAAAAGAGCTGATTGGCTGAGCTAGCGGAGGCTTGGCTATCCCAGCCAATCAGAGCGCGAGCTACTTCTCCCATTATAGTCTATGGAGAGATGGGCGCTCTGAAATCTCGGCGCTCAGCGCCATGCGGCATGAAGTATTAATAAAAAAAATATTTTTATTAAATGTAAAACATTATCAGTAAAAGAGCCGAAACCCTTCTTTACAAATAAAGCCGATAAAATCCCGAACAACCCGTTTGTCGCCGAGACCGGCGCTACATAGGGAATTGCAATAGAGAGAATTGCCGGGAAATACAGTATTCAAATTGTTTAAGCTATTCTCACTGGTCGGCATAAACCAGCCAATCAGAATAGGAGCGACAATGTCCCATTATAACCTATGGAGGAGAATTGACCAATCAGAATAGGAGCGACATTGTCCCATTTATATCCTATGGAGAAAAATTGACCATCATACTCAAAGGCGGGAAAGTTCAAATACAGTAAAAATGCAGAAACGAGCTGATTGGTTGAAGCGCGGGGGCTCGTCCAGCTTAGCCAATCAGAGCGCGAGCTACTTTCTCATAGAGTTCTATGGGGAAAAGAAATTCTGAGCGCGCTCTGTGTTTGGCTAAGTTAAAGAGGCGCCGTTATTTGGACCAATGGGAGAGCGAGCGACGCTCCTATGGGTTTTCTAATGCAATCTGAAATAAAACTGTACATGGCCGAAATCAAATTATAACACTACAGAAGTTGTCCCGATGTGTATATAAAATGAATAATAATATGGGGGTATCGAAAAAAAAATATTAAATCAATAAAATCATGTTTATTTCTTTATTTTCGTTAGCCAAGGATCAATAGTATGGGTGCAACGAAAATAAAGAAATAAACATGATTTTATTGATTTAATATTTTTTTTCGTTACCCCCATATTATTATTCACAAATCTTGCTTTTTTCAATATTTCTTTGATCGTTTGGTTGACATCAGAGGCGTAGCTACAGGGGGTGAAGAGGTAGCAGTCGCTCCCAGGCCCTGCAGCCTGAGGGGGCCCATAAGCCCTTCTGGCACATAAGGAGATACCAGCATTGTAAGTGGCACATAGTAGCTGGAGGGGCCCATTTCATTTTTTTGCACTAAGGCCCCGGAGCTTAAAGTTACGCCTCTGGTTGACATATAGCATGGGTAAATGTGTTTTGACTACATCTGCAATCTTATTGAACTGTTTGCTGTAATTTGTTGAAAACGTGATAGCATTATCATAAGATCTTTGTCTTCTATGTTTTTTCAAAAACAGATCGGATCTATCAATCTTGTTTACTCTCATAATGGCATGATCCAATTGTTTAGAAGAATATCCACTTTTTAATAACTTGTGACAAACCGCCTGTTCTTGTAATTCATATTCACTTGGCATAGTACTATTTCGCTTGGTCCTTATAAGTTCCCCTACCGGGATATTGTTTGTGACATGGGAGGGATGGCATGAGTCGGCTCTGAGAATGGTATTTCTATGCATGGGCTTGGCAAAAGGTTTTACTACTATTTTGTTGTTTTTGTTAACTGATAAAGTGACATCTAGATAATTAATGATGTCCAACTTATGTTCATAAGTAAAGCTCAAACCCATGTTATTGTTGTTAAGATACTGTACAAAATTATGCACTGAATCATGACTTCCCATCCATATAAGGACTAAGTCATCAATATATCTTGTATACCATTTGATGCTTTGTGCAAAAGGATGATCCATATTAAGAAGATAATTTTCCTCCCAGGCAGCCATATATATATTAGCCAGGGATGGCGAAAAACGTGCCCCCACAGCAGCACCCGTTACCTGTCTAAAAAATTGTTTGTTAAACATAAAAAAAATTATGAGAAAGTAAGAATTCCACTGCCAAAATGATAAAGTGCTGTTTTTCTCCAGAAAAAGAACTATATCTACATAGTAGTATAATGTTGTACCGTGTTAGCCATAGAAAGTAGTAGAAGAGTGAAGAAATCAGGCGATACCTTTTAGAGGCTAACTGGGTAAAATTTGATGGTGAGCTTCGAGAGAACTAGCTCCCTTCTTCAGACATGATGATATACAAGAAATTGAAAATTCAAAAGGCTTTTTATACACACAAGACATGGACCTTCAAAGGATCTTGGGAATTCTTAACATAACAAAATGCAATATAGCAAACAAGTCATTTACAACAGGTCAAACAATTAACTATCTGGAAACTTGTGAGGCATGACAGAGGGGTCAGAAAATTTCTGCCGTCTTATCTCACAGCCATCACGTGTAATTTGTGGCCATCACAGTTCACATATAGTTTGACATAAAACAAGCAAGGATATTTAACCCATTTTGCAGAGTCTAAAAATTTTTGCATTAATTTAAATTCCCATTCCTTCTCTCCTCTGCGTCTTAAAGTGCCCCATTAAAACCACAATCTTCAGATCTTCAATACAGTGGTCCTCTCTGGAGAAGTGTTGTGCCAACTGGAAGATCAGTTCTACTTTATTAATAGTGAATCTGTGGGAGTTCATGCGCTGGCTGAGTCTCTGCTCTGTTTCCCCCACATAAGGCCTGTGGCCCGGGCATTGCGCCCCACATAATCAGATACACCACTTTGCAGACCTGCAGGAAAATGTCCCCCTAATTCTGTGCACCTGCTGGGACTGTGGGACAGGTACACTGTCAGCAGTGGGGATGTGCCTGCAGGTCTTGCACCTGTTTTTGCGGGCAGGGTGAGGTGCCTTTTTTCAGTTGGGGCCTTCAGGGCGCTCCGGACAATAATACGCCGCAGGTTGGTGGTTGCCGAAAGGAGAGGAGAGGGGACTGGGAATATGTCTTTGAGTCTATTGTCCTCTATGTAGCACAGGTTTGAGTTCCTTGGCAAACTTTCGTAGGATCTCCAGCTGTGGGTTGTAGGTTACAACTAGGGGACTTGTTCTTCCTTCGGGGTCTCTTTGTACGTGAGCAGACTGTCTCTGTTGATGGCGGCCGCTTTGCTGATTTGATGTCCGTCACTTTTGGCCTGTATCCCAATTGGGGAAATTTTGTCCCAGATCCAGGAGGTGTTTTGTCCAGGTCTGTCTTGTTGGAGCAAATACATTGTACCGTATAGCCTGGCTGTAGATAATGGATTTTGTGTGCTTGGGGTGGAAGCTGTCATTCCTGAGGTAGGCCGTTCTGTCTGTGGTTTGTGTACACTGATGTGAGTAGCCGGTTTTCTTTGATGGTAATTGTTAGTATCCAGAAAGTGGATTTTGCTCTCTGAATAGGTAAGCTTGAGGTTGAAGGTGGGGTGGAAGTTATTGAAGTCATTATGGAATTGAATTAGGGCCTCCTCGCCCGCAGTCCAGATGACAATGATATCATCGATGTAACGGATGTACATCATGGGTTTGGTGGTGCATGTGGATAGATACGCTCCTTCCAGTTCAGCCATAAAGAGGTTTGCATACTGGGGCGCACATCTAGACCTCATTGAAGTTCCCATTTGCTGTAGATATAGGTCCTCTCCAAATTTAAAATAGTTGTGGCTGAGTATGAACTGTATGAGCTGTGTTATTGGTTTTGTTGGGAGGTTTAGTTTCTCGAGGGGTGTCCGACATGCTGCAACTCATCCTTGTGGGGAATGTTTTTATACAACGATTCTACATCCATGGTTGCCAATATGGTGCCCTCTGGAAGTGGACCTAGGGCATTTAGTTTGTTAAGAAGATCCTGGTGTTTCCCGGAATGTAGCTTGGAGTATCTCTGACCAGGGGGTTTTAGGGGATTTTCCCACCCAACCTGAGATATTCTCTGTCAGAGCCAATACCAGAAATGATAGGCCTCCCAGGGTTGCCTTCTTTGTGGATCTTGGGGAGCATGTAGAAGCAGCCCGGCCTGGGATCCGCTGGGATCTGCAAAATGGGTTAAATATCCATGCTAGTTTTATGTCAAACTATATGTAACTGGTGATGGCCACAAATACACGGATGGCTGTGAGATAAGACGGCAGATTTACTGACCCCTCTGTCATGCCTCACAAGTTTTTCCCGATAGTTAATTGTTTGACCTGTTTTTAAATGACTTGTTTGCTTATATAGCATTTGTTATGTTTTATGAATTCTAAGATCCTTGAAGGTCCATGTCTTGTGTGTATAAAAAGCCTGTGAATTTTTTAAATTTTTTTGTATATCATCATGTCTGAAGAAGGGAGCTAGTTCTCTCGAAAGCTCACCATCAAATATACCCAGTTAGCCTCTAAAAGGTATCGCCTGATTTCTTCACTCTTCTACTATATCTACATAGAAAATCCTGTAGGACTGAGAGGGCCTGGCCGTGTGGGATGCATGGGTATAACCCCACTACATCACAAAACAGCCAGGACCCCTCGGTCGGACAGGAAGTCCTTTCCAATGTATAGACAAGTTGTTTTGTGTCTCTTAAAAATCCAGGCAGTTTAACAACTAGAGGCTGAAGTTGCATAAAGTCGGAATAACCGGTTTGTCAGTATTGAGTTTGTCAGCAAAAGTTTTTGACAAAACACCCATACCTACGCCCTGATTTAATACAATTGTTAAATCCTTTCTACTGTCACTAGTGGGATCCCTCTGTAATTGTACATAACTGTCAGATAATACTGTAAACATTGATAAAAATCTTATGTTAATAGAGATCCCTATCTAACAATACAACTGCACCTCCCTTATCCGCCTGGCGGACAATTAATCTCTAATTTTTTATAATGCTAATAATGCTTTATGTTCTTGTAAGCTTGCACCATGAGTAATGGTCACGTGACCCGAAACGCGTCGGTCTAGCGACTCGCATGACCTAGTCTGCTCTGTGGGTCTCTCGTTTGTGCATTGGAAAATCACTTTGTTTGCTATGCATAGTTTCATATGAATCGGATCTAATAAAGAAGAATGTTTTTAAAGAAGCTCTGCATCATCGTCTGACTTGGAGAGAGTTCAAAAGCTGGTTCACTATTTGTTTGTATTACCTATGAGGAGACTTATATACCTGCCTAACTATGGAAGTGACCTATGTAAATGCTTAACTTTGAGGGGACCTATACAGTATATCTTCTTAACTATGAGGTCTGGGCCGGAAGGGAAAAAACAAGCGGAAGGCGACCACTCCAATCAGAAAATACATTACCTGTGAGTCACTGGCTGTTACTTCACTATAATCACTTATGTGTCTGGAGATACTGTGTACAACTGGTAGTCACTATGTGGTGCTCGCATGTGCTCGGCGGTGGGGGAGGTGTGTTTGGGTTGGGTGGTGGTAGTGGTTGAGTTGGTCTAGCAGGATTATTTTGGCCTTAGGTAGTGGTAGAATTGGTTGATAGTCTTGGTATTGTGGGATTTTCTTAGTACATGGTATGACGGTAATTATGAGAATTTTTATGTGGGTGTATCTGCTCCAGGCACAGGTGAATTATCTGGTGAACCGTATTTCCTTTGAGTATCAAACTTTTTGTACATATATAGAGTGGTTGTTGTATCTCGTGATGATTTTCATTATACAGTGACTACTGAGGTGATGGACAGGATCTGTGTGGAATACGTTTAAAATTAGTGACAGGAGCAAAATTTTGTTTTTCTCTGTAAAAATACATGCCATTGTACACAATTGCTGCTTGAAAAACTGCTGTAGTGAACCCAGGGGCCGCCCTACTGAACAAAATAACAACAACAGGGTCTGGGCCGCGGATGTTATAGGACTCTAGCAACGCCACTTGACAGGACGGCTTCTCATAGTGAAAGCCCGCGCAGTGTCGGAGCAATGATGTGTATTTCATCATGCTGGCCTGTACCTTAGGGTGTACTAGGCGAATAGCAGGGCCTTAGTTTTTCAAAATATTTGGATGCTGCACAGCCTAATTGATTTTTGAAGTCTATTTGAGGAATGGCGCCTCTTGGCTTGCTGCTCCGCCTACTCTTTTAAACTAGTGCTGAGATTAATTCAGTAGCAAGTTCCTATCACTTCCTTGAGATGTTGTAGTCTGAAATTGGACTCCTAGTGAGGTAACATGTTAGTGTTAGGGACTCTCCTGTACTTGGGATCCCCTTGACAATTTGGTAGGTGAGCTTAACAATTTTTGATCAAAAAACTGTAAACTACGAATCAGGTTTTTAATATTCCTTGCAGTAATGCATGTCCATTAACTTATACTTGTTGTTTTATTAGTTTTTTGTGTGCCAAATGATATCTGTTCATGTCTGTCTCGACTTGGAGAGAGTTCAAAAGCTGGTTCACTATTTGTTTGTATTGCATTGAGTGGGGGTGGTGCCTGGAACCATACTGACAACTCTATGACAGAATCATACCAGAGGACTACGATTTGCTGAATGCTGAATGAGGTGAGCTGTTTTCTCTGTACTTGACTCTCCTCATAGGTAGGTATATAAGTCACCTCCATAGTTAGGCAGGTGCATAGGTCCCTTCATAGCTAGGCAGGTATATAAGTCCCCTGATAGTTAGGCAGATACATAGGTCCCCTCATATTTAGGCAGGTACAGTGCCTTGTGAAAGTATTCGGCCCCCTTGAACTTTTCAACCTTTTGCACATATCAGCATATCTAAACATAAGAATGATATATAATTGAATTTATTTTAGTGAAGAATCAACAACAAGTGGGACACAATTGAGAAGTGGAATGAAATTTATTTGATATTTTACATTTTTGTAAAAAAAAAAAAAAAAAACTGAAAAGGAGGTAGTGCATTATTATTTGGCCCCTTTACTTTCAGTGCAGCTTACTCACTCAGAAGTCATTGAGGATCTCTGAATGATCCAATTTTGTCCTAAATGATGATGATGATAAATATAAATCTACCATGTGTTGTAATAAAAAGCTCGTCCATATAAATGCCACCTGCTCTGTCGATATAGTCTCAGGTTCTGTTATTTAAAAGCGCAGAAAAGCATCATGAACACCAAGGAACACACCAGGCAGGTCGTGATACTGTTGTGGAGGAAGTTTAAAAGGCGATTGGATACAAAAGATTTCCCAACTTTTTAAACATTCCAAGAGCACTGTGCAAGCGATCATATTGATAAATGGAAGGAGTATCAGACCACTGCAAAATCTTACAAGACCCGGGCCGTTCAACTCTAAACTTTCATCTCAAACAAGGAGGAAGAACTGATCAGAGATGCAGCCAAGTTAATCACTCTGGATGAACTGCAGAGATCTACAGCTGAGGTGGGAGAGTACGTTACATAGGACAACTCAATCAGTTTCGTTCACTGCACAAATATGGCTCTTTCTGGGAAGAGTGGCAAGAAGACAAGCCCATTTCTCAAACATATCCATAAAATAGTCTGTTTAAAGTTTGCACAGCCACTAGGAGAATCTCAAACATGTGGAAGAAGTGTTCTGCTCCGATGAAACCAAAATCCAACTATTTTGGCCACAATGCAAAACAAAATGTTCTGGCGTAAATGCAACACAGCTCAATCACCTGAAACACACCACTCCCTACGTCACACATGGTTGGGGCAGGGCATCCTGGATTTGGGCTTTTCTTCTCAGGGACAGGAAGATGGGCTTTAAATTGATGGAAGGTGGAGGAGCCAATACAGGGAACATTCTGGAAGAAAACCTGTTGGAGTTGCAAAAGGACCTCGAGATGGGACGGAGATTTATCTTCCAACAAGACAATGATCCCAAAAATTAAAACAAAATCTACAATGGAAATGTTTCAACAAATAATCGTATCCAGAGTTGTTAGAACATGGGCCAAAGTCAAAGTCAAGACATGAATCAATCGAGAATTTGTGGGAAAGAGTTGTAAAACTGCTGTCTAACAAACTCTCTCCATCCAACTCACTGAGCTCAGATGTTTTCAAGGAAGAGAATGGGCGAATGAAATTCAGTTTTCAATGTGCAAAACTGATAGAGACATAACCAAGCGACTTGCAGCTGTAATCGGGCAGCAAAAAGGTGGCGCTACAATAGCACTTAAACTTATCGGGCCTACCTCACTTTTCAGTTTTTTATTTTTTACAAACGTTTAAAATCCAATTAAATTTCGTTCCACTTCTACAATTTTGTCTCATTTGTTGTTTTTTTGATTCTTCCAAAAAATACAAATGTTTTTAGTATTTAGTTTTGAAGCTTGAAAATGTAGGCAAAAGGTTTGAAAGTTCAAAAGGGGTAAAGTATCGCTTTCACAAGGCACTGTATATAGGACCTTTATAGTTAGGCAGGTAAATAGGTCCCCTCTATAATCAGATAGGTACCTCTTCATAGCTAGGTAAGTTTTACATTGCCAATAAAAAAATAATACTTACCTTTCTCTTTCCCCAGCCGAGCGCCTCGCTTTTCTGTCCTTCACTCTGCATAGGCTGTGTGGCCTAGGAGCTGCCGGAGGAGCGTCCCCGTGCTAGCGGCATGAAGACCTCTTAAAGCCGGTGCAGGGACGTACTTCCGGGAGCTCCTAGGAGAATTTCATCACGCTGCTGCCCATTTTACTGTTGCGGAGTACAACAGTAGTGTTTTTTACTGGGCAAGTCCGCCGGTGCTCTGGAACGGAGCACGTTCAGTTCAGCAGCAATTTTATCTAGGGCACTAGACCCAGATAAAATGGCATAGCGACGCCCTTGCGACCTGCCACTTGTCTGGGTTATGTGGAGAGGTGAGTTGCTTGGCTTTTTTCCATTAATGGGGCCTTACATACCAACCTAGCTATGGCCTACCTCCCTGTCTGGAACCTATCAAACCTGGGGCATTGCCTGTTTACCTAGCTACCTAGGACCTTGCCTACCTATCTGCCTGGTACTCTGCCTACCTGCCTGGGGCTTTGTATGCCTACCCACCACCCTGGAGCCCCTATCTACCGGAGGCCCAGTCTTAATATCTAAGTACTAATCTGAAGCCTTGCCTGCCTACCTACCTATCTGGAACCTTTTCTATGTATGTACCTGGGGCCTTCACTAGCTGGGGCCTTACTTACTATTGGCCCTACTTACCTACCTACCAGGGTTTTACCACATAATGAGTAGCTTATCTACCTAAGTACCAAGTGGAGGAGAGCTACCTAATAGCATGGGTTTGGCTAACTGATTTGGGGGGGATGCCTGCTTAGTTGAGGCTACCTATCTAAAAGGTGGTCTGCCTAGCTGTAGAGCCATATTTAGTTTCCATGCTTCTCTAGGCGCTTTAGATAGCTGTCAGTCAAATGCTGATTAGTGTTTTTGTATTTTACAGGTTACCCCTCCAGACATCAGACTTGTTGGACTATGTCAGACTGGTGTAGGATTTCTTTAATAATATTGTTAACCAGTGATGTTGTCGGAGATTGTTTATTTAAAGTTTTTTTGTGCAGTTTTGGTGTATTTTTTACCATTGTTTCCAGTGTTAGTAAAAGGAGTGTCTAACTATAACTAGTGCTATGGCTTCATGTCAGTCAACTGTGTGTAAAAATACAATCTGTGTAAATTACGGTATGTATTTCCGTACGGAATCAATAATGATTTGTGGGTGTATAGCATGTGTATTTTAGGAGCAGAGTGCACGTGTATTTTGCCCCAAAATAATCATTTGAAAATATCATGTGGACCTAGCCTTACCTGCATACTTGGCTCTGGAGCTGAATGCAGAGTGTGCCATTGACCACTAGAGTGCACCATAATACCTGTGCACAAGGAGCGACATGTATGATCTAGGAGCATAGAGGCCAGTTCTAAATAGCTATAAAGCAATGTAGAATGCGGCAGAATGCGGTCATACATTAGGCGCACTGTAGTTCCACTTTAGAAACTATGACAACAAATTATCAGCAGTAATGCTCATAGTTTTTCCGTCTTACAGTCATAAATGCGTAGAGTCATACGGCTGTGGTGCAACACACCCCCAAAACGCCCCCACATCTTAGGCGTATTACAAAATGCCGCGGGCGCCACGTAATGCACCTAATTTTGGAGTGCGCCTGCTCATACATCTAGAGAACAGACCTGCAACAGCTTTTGGGCTGAAAGCACACCACAATACTGGCACTGCCCCGTAGATACATGTTGCCCAAGGTGTATATTTTACCAAGCACATTTTCTTTGCTCCTGCAGTCATATAGGACTTGCATGTGTGTTGTGGTATACCTTCATATCCACTGGCTAATAAAGAACTTTTCTTTTTCAAGGAGCTGGATAATGTTCTCACCTCGGATACTCAGTCCTTGATAATTTTACCTCAGAATCACCTCATTAGTTATATTCATTCCCTGCACTCCCACCTCCTTTGACAAAGTTTCTGATCTTACATATAATGTTTCTAAGCTTATATATAATCATTGCTATACAGATAACCACTTACCCTGTATATACAGTTGAGGATAACAGCCCATTTCATAAAATGTTGCCTATATTGCCGTCCAAAGTGGACACAGAAGTTATGAAATGTGAACAAAATTGGAGTCTCTATGCACCACGTCTTTACTAACTGTTTTACTAACTGTCTCTGGATGGAAAATTTGTTTAATTGCCACATCAGAGGCTTCCGTAACATACAAGCCATGAGATACAAAACAAATAATTGCCACCAACCCTTGCAAAGGCAAACATATACCCAGAGGCGTAACTTGAAGCTCTGGGGCCCCAGTGCAGAAAGTGAAATGGGCCCCCCAGGCTCCAGCTACCATGAGCCACTTACAATGCGGTTATCTCCTTATGTGGCAAGAGAGCTTTTGGGCCCCACAGGCTGCAATGCTCAGTAGCTACTGTTACCTATGCACCCCCTATAGCTACGCCCCTGCATATACACATTTCAACAAATTGGGTGCCCTGAAAGAAAGATCAGGGGGGAGATAAGGTGGATTTGGACAAGGGCTTATCCATTTCTTGCTACTGAAAACACAGGACGTGCCAAGTGTGCAATTGAAAGGGTATATCCAAAGGAAAAGTTGTCAACTGGACAAACCAGCCTGGCAGTTGTCTGAATTATATAGCCACCTTTACTCTATTTAACAAAATTTTAGGAATTTCACCCTTTTTACAGATGATTGCTTTGCAGCTATTTATATAATGCATTCACCACTACTAAACCCAAGGGATGTTATCTGTCACTTCTACTGAATGGAATGTGAAGATGTTAGTTTAACTAGGATTCTTTTCACTCTTTTCATTAAAAGTTTTTGGCAATGTTTCCCCCAAGCCTTTGTAGCTAGCGAGTGAGGCAGTTTGTCATCTGGACTCTGCACTGAGGAACATAGAAGCACATCAAATATATTTTATTATCCATTTTTAATCATGTATTTCTATGTATTATTGTTGTTATCATCATCATCATCATCATCATCATCATATGTATTACTCTTTTTGTAAATAATAATAACCGCAGACAGATATACAGGGCCACATACCATAAAGGCAAGTAGTATTAAACAGCATGCGGGTTTAGAGCAGTAAAGGTTATTGCTCCCTCATGGTCTAGGGCAGTGAAGGGGTTAATGTCTGCATCCCTGGTGGTCTAGGACAGTTATCAGGTTAATATCTGTATGCCTGACGGTCTAGAGAATAAAGGTGTTAATTTTAAAATACCTGATGGTCCAGGATACTAAAAGTGTTTCGATCAAGTGGTCTAGGGCTGTTAGAGGGTTAATGTCTGTAAGCTTGGTTGTCTAGGACAGTAAAGGTGTTAGTAGTAGCATTCCTTGAGGCTTAGGGTGAGTGAAGGGGTTAATGTAAAGTTATGTGGTGGTCTGAGGCCACCACAAGTAAAAAATGTAAGAGTATGTTCACACGACGTATTTCGAAGAGTAAATATACTCTTCAAAATCTACTTAATGAAATGTCTGATTAGAGATGTATTTTGAAAAAAAAATCCTATCCCCTTTGTTTCCTGTGATGATTTTGCTTTCGTATAATGTCTCAAGAATTGACATGTCAGTTATTTTTACACTTGTGAAATACGCTTCATGTGAACGACGAGGTGTTTTTTACATTTTATTCAATGACAGAAGAATTGAGGATTGTCTGGGGCTGATTTTTAGGGCCCAAATTCCCGCATGTTTAAATGCCGGGAACTACCCTAAAGCAAAAAAAAATAGGGACGCTGGGTGCCCATTTAACGGATTTCGCTAGACATACCGAACGCCGCCCCTATAACCGGGGGTGGGCCTCAGGCCCCACCGCAGGCACAGATGGCAATGCGGCATGGTAGCCGAAGTGCAGGTCTGGGTACGGGGGACTGATAAACGATGCTGCGTGAACAAAACAAAAACCAGATAGTGCCAGAAAATATTTAGCAGCAGTTAAAGGGCGAAAATAACAAAGGGCAATAACTGATCAGAAAGAAAGCAAAAGGGGGGTCAAGCCTAGCTGAGGACAACAACGAACTGACAAGGGCCAAGGGCGGGAAGCCCCTTAAAAAAGCCAAGGCCCGGGGTTTACTGGGCCGGACCAAGACCGCTGACTCCTTAAAATCAGCAGTCCCGCGCCCGGCCCCAGGGGGACCCGTGGCCACGGGAAACAGGAAGCGGAGGAAGCCATGGACTGAACCGCCCAAAACGGGAGCGGGGACAGTGGGTGAATAGAGCCAAAACACCAGAGACAACACGCTGAGGTCCATAGCAGGGGCCGCAGCGTGAACCGTGACGTACCCCCCCCCCCCTTTAAAGGGGCCCTCCCCCCCGGGGTCCCGGGGTTCCCACAAAACGGTTTGGGGGTAACCACCTCCCCTGGGTACCCCAGGAACTGCGTCAGAGGAAGGGTTCCAAGATCCCGGAAAACTTCGGGGCCGGGGAAAAGAAGCAGAAACGTAGCGGGGGGTGGGAGTAAAGGTGCCCTTTGCGGCCCAAAGGGGGCCTTCCTGCACACATGGTTCTTCCCCTTTGGGCACGCAAACATACGGGAAAGAAAACGGGGGCAGGGGCTGCTCCAATGGGGGGGGCTTAACAGCTAGAGGGGGCAATGCTTGCCCCTTTTGGAAAATTTCCCCCTTTTTCCCAAAACCCAGGGGGGGGTTGTGAAGCGGGAACCAGGGACCCGAGCAGGACGGAGCAGCGAACTAGGCCACAAAAAACAGATTTTCCTTGGGAACTCCCAAACCCTTTAAAGGACACAGGCTGGGTACGAAACTTGACTGGCCCTTCGGGATCTCCCCGTTGAAAGAGAACCGGGCCTCTCTAACGGGAGACGGGCAGCGAACTTCTCCAGCAGAAGGGGTGGATAAATTTCTCAAGGGGGCCCGGGAATCCAGCAAGGCAGAACTTCAAGGCGGAAACCAATGATAAACGTAGATGACGGTGGCCCCAAACAGGAACAAAGGCATCTTAAAATTCAGGGTCACTTCACCCACAACCCCATGCACTGGGTTTCCGGGGCGCAGCGGGGTACGGGGCAGTTCTTGGGGTAATGGGGGAACCCCCGCAGTACAACACAGGTTTTAAGCTGCGTCGGGGGGAGCGTTCCTCTGTGGTGAATAAGGGGCCGACCTCCATAGGCTAAACCCTGGAAAAACGCAGGGTCAGGCGGGGTGGGCTCGGGTTTCAAAAAGACAGGGGGGAAGCTTCGAGGACAGAGGACACAGGCTTTTGAAAAGCTCTAACTCCCCTCCCAAAAGGGATGTCGATCCGGGTACTAGACGAAACCCGGGTGGTGGGGTAGATCCACCACCAACCCCTTGATGCGTCCATCAAGACCCCCCCCAAAAGGGAGCAACGAGGGCCTCGTTTTTCCGGGCAAGCTCGGGGCCAGGGTACAACGGGATGGCATATGTCCCACTGGGTCGCCTTGAGGGAAACCCGAGCAGGAAGAAGCAGCAGGGTTTGCCCCGGGTAGCTCGAAGGTCTTCCGGAATGCGCTCAGGAATGCCTGGAGGTCCCCTGCAGGGGACACCCCTCCCACAAGGGGGACCCAGGGGCCAAGGTTCACCTGGGAAACACTGATGATAAAGCGACCTTGGGCAAAGGCAAAAATGGAACTGAGCCGAGGACCTCAAAATGGGTGTGCACTGGTTGAGGAACCGCACACGTTTAAGGCTCCGAAAAACGGCAGGCAGAGCAAGTGAGCTAACTGGGGCATGGCACAGGGGGCGGGGGCCCACAGCGGTGGGGACAGGTTAATCCATGCAGACATAACATCGTCCAAACGGGTGGTGATGGGCGACTTTCGAAAAAATTGCCCAGATGGGGGCGCCATGTCGGTTCACCACATACCAGGTCGGCAATCACTCCGGGGGGATCCATTTTAAGGTCATTCGTACTGTAACGGATTGCGCTGACGAACATAGCCGAAGCCCCCCCCCTTGAATCCGGGGGATCCTCAGGCCCCCCGCAGGCACAGATGGCAAAAATGCGGGGAGTGGAGCCGAAAGGGGCTGGGGACTGGGCTATAAACGGATGCGCAGTTAACAAAAACAGAACCAGTAGGGCCAAAAAAATATTTAGCAGCATTTTTAGCAGGGTAAAACAGAAGGACAAAAAACTGAGTCTGCAGCAGACAGCATTAAGGGGGGCAACTCTAGCGAGGGCAACAAAGAACTGACAATGCCCAAGGGGAGGAAACTCTTAAGAAAACCGAGGTCACAGGTCAATGGCCGGACCAAGGCCGCGCCCTAAGTATCAGCAGGCCGCCCCGAGCCCCAGAGGGAGCCCTTTTCCACAGGAAACAGGAAGCTGGAGGAACCATGGAGACTGAGCCGCAAACAGAGCTGGAAGGTGGGAAAGAGCCAGAAACACCAGAGACACGGCACACGATGGTCCAACCCGGGGGCCGCACGTAAAACCCTGACACCATTCCAAAAACCATCTATTTCATCCTTTCAAAAAGTAGCAATAATATGGGTTTATACATAACCCTTTGAACAAAAGTTTCCCCCAAATTCATCCTAACCCCCACCAACAAGGGCATGTTTTTAGGATCCCCCCAAATTTTTGAGAAAATTAAATCACCTGTGCAAAACTAAGGAAAGCCCCGAAACATAACTTTGGTGGGGGACCTGAAGGAACCTGAAACATCATTGCCCATTTCTATATTACCTTATTTTTATTACATAGTACAATAAAATTATTCCAGTATAAGCTCATCCTCATTTTCTATTTTTTTTTACATTTGATGTAAACCAGAATAAAACAATGCATTATTGTCTTACTGCAATTATCGTAATTACATAGTATATAAATACCAACATTGTCTCAGCAGTGTCACATGTTATAAGAAGCTTTTCTCCTTGTCGTATAGGGGGCAAAATTTAAAAACCTATATTTTTAGTGTGGGTATAAATTTTAAAAAAACCTTTAAAAAAAAAGTTTTTTGGTTTTTTTTTGTTCTTTGGGTTTTTTTTATCACCTCTTCATTCTAAGATTGGTTTCATACAGCAGTTTGGTTTTTTTTAAGTTTTTTTTTGGTATTTTGCAGCAGTATTTGTAAACCAAAACCAGGAATGGGTCCAAACCAAAGAGGGAATACAAAGGTTTTTCCATTATACTTTTTTCCCTATAGCTCCACTTCTAGTTTTCTCTTACAAATACTGCTTCAAAATTAGTTAATATTTTTATTGATACCATCCTATGCAGTCCTCAAAGCCCCATAAATTCTGAGCTACTTTGTCAATCTCTGACAAAAATTTAAATTTACATACCGTTTTTTCCCCCGAGGGTAAACGCGTCTTAATTTTTTTTTACCCCCAAAAGCCCCCAGTATGTCTTACTTCGGGTAGCCCTTATATAGGGCAGTATAGGGCCCGCTGTAGCGGTTAGGGCCGGCGTAAGGCAGTATAGGGCCCCTTTTAAGCAGGAAAGGGGCCGGCTGTAGCGGGATGGGGCCCGGGCGAGGCAGGTATAGGGCCACTGTAGGCAGGTATAGGCCAGCTGTACAAATGGGGCCAGCTGTAGACGGGTATAGGCCACTGTGGGCAAAAAACATTTACCTGCCCCCCGCTGCTCCTCTCCCCGGGCCCGCGCCGCCCCTCGCTGCTCCGCCCCCGCGCGCCCACCCCGGGGCCGGGGCATGCGTCATCAGGCCGCGCTACCCTTTTACTTTCGGGAAAACTCTTACATTAGGGCCCCTCCCTAAACAACCGCTACATCTTCATAAGGGGTTTTTTCAAAGGGGGAAACACGGTAGTTTTCAATTTTTATTTTTTTATTAGTCATATTGCTTATTAATTCAATTGGATTATTTTAGTTTTGTTAGATATTTGTTATTCTAGATATATATATTTCCTAATCGAGATATAAAGATAGCATAAGTCTCTACATCTGAATTTGAAACAGTGCCTGGTAAACAGCCTTTTCTTGATACTTTAGCTCACATTTCAACTCATCAGGGAAACCTGGGGAAATTTTTCCCCCTCATTTTCTGTGGGTCAATTTCTTTTTAATTTAAATTTTTAAAGCTGCTGATTTATCAATAGACGCTTTATGGTCTTCAAGAAAATTTTTTACTGATTTCTCCTTTCTGGCTTTACCGTTTTCGAAATAAAAATTTTTGAGTAAAAAAAGTGTATTGCTATTCACTGTATTCATACATCATTGGGTTTAAAAAGATATTTCCTTTTAAAATTTTCAAGAGCAATGTTTTTGGGTTTTTTATAGGGATTTTATGCAGCCAAAATTCCACTGAAATCAATAAATGGATTTCCAACGAAAACTTTCTAAAACTAAGTAAATTTTCCCATTTGATCTTTAATAAAAATACGTATTAGAGTTTCCCCCAAAGAAAATATTTTCTTTCGGGTTTTTTAAAAAAAAAATAAAAAATTCCCCGGTATTTTACTGCAGATACACCAAAAAAACATATGGGACTTTTTCCCGACTGTTAACCTCCAGAAAAAAAAACCCGCCCCAAAAAAACGACCAAAATCCACAAAAAAAAATATTTTAAAATATTATAAAAAGAATGTAAACAATGCAATCAATTTCCCTTTTAGATTCTTAATGTCTATCCGTAAAATATTTTTAATTCATTTTGAGAATCAGCACTTTGAATAGCAAATTTTTGTGGCAAATTTTTTAAATTTGTTTTTTGGTTTTTGTTTAAAAAAGGGATGAGTTTTATTGTGTGAGCTAGAAATGGAATTTAGTGTATTTAGGTTTAAGGGGCTGCCCAGTTATTTGCTTTAAAATAAATTTAAGCTGCTGCTGTAATAATATATAAAAAAAAAAATAAACAAAAACTCACCTTGCCAGCGTTGACTCTGCTGGTGTCTACTTCTGGCTGCCAGCGGGTGTTGCCTGACATCACTGTTCAGAGGTAAATGGCTCCAACTGGTGTTTCCAGGCAATGGGATGTGAACACATAAGGGGTAAATTCATAGCTGCGAACACTACATGAGCCATTCACACACACTCAGTCCAAGGAGTAAACAGAAGAATGGGGATCATCAGCCCCACCAAGCGTTATCACTAGAACGAAACCAGTAATGTGTACTCAGTTAGTTTGTGATTTTTTATTTTATTTTAGTAGCAGTATCTGAATTTTTTATTTAAAAAAAGACCCTAGGATACTTAATAACCTTTAAGGACCACATACAAGGTCTCAGGTTTTTCAAATTGATTTATTGGGTAAAACTGCGGTCTACAAAATCACGAAGACCATTAAAGTGTATGTCACCATCGTGTCAATGTCATAGAATCCGTTTGGTCGATCAAATGATTCAAATGCAGCTGCGTCAATCGCATCCCAAAACGCATCCAACATTCCGTGCAATGTTTGAGGATGCGTTATGGCTGAGCTGCAGATCGCACCCTATATGGTTTTTAAATAGGGTCCCTGCTCTTATATTTCGAATCAAAATGAACTTGATCATAGTAAAATTACTTATGATTGGATCCGAAAGCGATGCTGTACACGACAGCATGTAGTGGTACGACTGTGACACCGCAAGCGATGGTGTAACCGTACCAGGGACGGAATCTAAGTAGAACCTCGGTTTTTAACCAGAGCGCCGCCGCAACAGCGGGGATGGACTTGGCTGCGGCAGGAGAGACACTACCTTGATGTCCTTCCCGACAGCTAGTGAACAGTGCTGCGGTGTGCCAGCCAAGTGCAGTGCGTGGTACAAATACGAGGAAGAACGTAGGCGTAGTCGGGGACAGGCAGGAGGTCAGGCAGGCGTGCAATGGTTCGTCGTCAGGGAAACAGGAAGCGGTAAGAGGTATCTGGGAATATAACATCCGGCGAAGTCAGACCACGGAGAGCACAAGAAGCTTTCTCTAAAAGGCTGTGTACGGCAACTAAACGATCCGGCAAAGGTGACCCGGTAAGGAAGAGTGGTTAAATAAGGGGTCACCTACTCAGACCTTTACATATAATGGTGCGTACTGCGGCCCTTTAAATATCCCTTCGAGAGCCGGCACGTCGCGCATCTCCCCGCCCAACGCCGGCCGGTCCAGGAGGACTGTAAGGAATTCAGGAAGCACATGAGGTAAGGGGGCGAAGCCGGGACGAACGACCCTCTGGGCCCGGCAGGGACGTGCGGGGAACCGACGTGTGAACCTTGCACGAGTCGCCCTGCCGAGAGCCCGGGCGAGGGCTGCGTTGGAACCACCCGTGACAGTACCTCCCTCCCCCATGCCCCGTCCCCTCCTTCTTCTGGTTCGGAGGAAGGTCACACGCAAGACCGCGTCCAGGATTACTCCTCCGAGCTCCCAAGATCTCTCCTCCGGACCGAATCCCTCCAATCAACCCAATAATTGCCGTTTACACCCTAACTAACCCTCATCAGCCAAGAACTCTTTGACCGCCGAAATATGATGGACGGCTACTGACTCATGGAGAGGGAGGGGTGGGTGCAGGAGCGTAGTAGTTTCTGGAGGAAGTCGGGTCAACCACGACGGAGCTTTAGAGGGATACATGGAAAGAATTAGTGATGCGCATGGTGGTAGGGAGTTTTGAGCTTATACGCCACTGGATAATACGGCAGCAGGATTTATCAAAGGGGCCCCAGGAAGCGTGGACCGCAGCTGTAAACCTGGGATTTTATAACCGCTGGACATATTTGGCTGACAGCCAGACTTGGTCTCCCCGGGGTAAGGTTTGGAGCTGGTCTCCTCTTCCTGTCCGCCTGGACCTTCATGAACGAGCGGCAGCACGCTGCAAGGGACTGACGAGTCATCTCCCAGATGCACTGTATAGGTCGGTTGACCAAGCGTCCACGAAGTGGAACCTCGGAGGAGAGGAGGGCAGAGAGGAGAGGAGGGCGGGGATGCCGACCCATATACAAAAAAAAGGGCGGGATCGCTTGAGGACCCCTGAATCCAGTGATTTGGTATGAACAATTCGGCCCTGGAAGGAGGTACGGGTTGGACCAATCATTCCTGGCAGAGACAGAACAAAGTGACGTAAACTAACTGCCCAGGTTAATCTAGGTTGACTACATCTACCTGGCCGTTAGATTGCGGATGGGATCATAGACGAGATCAAGAGAATCAACTTCACTAAACCACATCGGGAGCAGAGTAGCGCGTGCTCAGAACTATGGTGACACGAACGTGCGCACCCCACGATCAGAATCGATGTTCTGTGCCAGCCGGTTGCCAATGCGGAAGATGTGACGTAAAGAACAGGGAGGCCAGGTACATGGTGCGTAAGGTAACGTCCGGGTCTGTGGTGAACAAGTGCGACATCTTCGAAAACCTCATCCGTAATGACCCCAGATCACGAGGTGTTGGCCCGCGAAGAGGATGGAAGGTCGTGAATGAAATTCCATCTGCCACATTGGACCCATGATGAACAACGGGCGTCAAGAGGCAGGGTCGCAGTAGCCGGAGTGGGACCATGGCGGGGCACCTATTCCTGCACAAGTACACAGGCATCCCAAAGTCCTTATAAATCTTTAGGCCAGTTCCTGCCACCAGTAGAAACCGCAGAGATCAACTGGAACGATCTACGGGCCCCTCCCCGGATTGGTCCTGCGCCAAAAGGAGTCAGTTGTACCCCCAATTCAGGATTTTTCTTGCTCAGCGATGTGCCCTGATAACCGTAAGGTCTTTTTGACAGGAGGTTAACTAGCCGAAGGAGGACCGGTGCTGCTTGAACAGGGATCCGGAGGAGTATGATGTGTTGGAGTCTGCGTGCGGCTACCCTCTCCAATTACGATCGGATGCTACTAGAGAGATCATCACCAGTCCTGATGTTCTTACCTCGTGGCTGGCCGATAAATGGATCGCGAAGTCAAATCTGGGAAAAAAAAAAGAGACACACTGCTTCGCCTGAGGATTGAGGGCGCTGAGCCGACTGGAGGTACTGAAGATTTTTGTAGAATCAGTCTATGACACATTCGAAAGGATGACGAGCTCCCGCCCTCGCAGAAGATCCCGTCACTCTTCCAGGGCTCATCTTGAGATAGCCAGAGCAATTCTCAGGTTTCCCCAATAGCATAGTTCCTCTCTGCCGAACGAGAATGGTCTTAGGAGAAGAAGCCGCATTGTGACGGTATCTTCCCCTTGGGACCCTTTTGAGTAAGAAAGCTTCGCGGCCCCACCGAACAGAGGCAATCCACCTCCAGAGAAAAGGCTTTGTCATGTATCAGGGGCGTGACAGAATAGGTGTGCAAGCAAAGGACGACTTCAAATTCTCGAAGGCTCTTTCCGCCGCGGTTAGCCAACATTTGGGAATTGGCCTTCTCCTGGTGAGAGCCACATAATTGCGAGCCACCCTTGTAGAGACAGGTGGCGGAATATAAACTGTCCCGATCTAATAATTTTGGCAAAACGTGCCCAAAAACGAATGTATGGGCTCGAAGAAGTTCAACAGGTCGTAATGCCAATGCGCAACACATAGCACGACAGCATTAGTGAGGTTCCATTTGTGCAGGCCTGCGGGATCGAGAGACAAAGTAACCGAGGAAGGCCAGACTGGCATTGGTAGGGTTGAACACGCACTTCTCAACTTGGCGGTACAGTAGGCGGGTTGCCTGCGAAGACGTTTGCAGGACCCGGCGCAACTCTGTGTATTAGATGGAGGTCCGGTAGGGTCAGCTGGGAAAAAACCAGATGTCGACCAGAGTACACGATGACACACGTGTAGATGCAGGTCCCTGAAGATAGTCGTTACGAACTTCCTGAAAGACCGCTAGGCGGGGGGCATTGCACAAGCACCGACACGGCGATCACCAGGTAATTCAAAATGGCCGTACGCGGGTATTGAACGCCGTCCTTCCACTCATCTCCCTCTAACGGATCCTGAGTGAGATATGTAGTGCGCCCAACGCAGGTCCAGTTTGAGAGTAACTTGGCTCACTGTTGTAGACGGTCAACAGAGTTCCGTATTAGTGAGGCAACGGGTACCGTTTATTAGCACGTAATTACTGATTCAGGCCCCGGTAGTCGATGCAGGTGACGGAGAGAACCACCTTCTCTTCTGTACGAAGAAAACCCAGGGCACCGTGGTGATGAGGACTTGCGTATGAAGCCCTTAATTGCAGGTGTTCTCACGGGACATAGTCCGAATGGCCTGAGTCTCTGGTCTAGGACAACTGGTGAAACTCTACCCCTAAGGGAGGGCTGGTCCCAGGAAGGAGGTCAATGGGACAGTCATAGGGCGGTGAGAGGAAAGGGATTCGGCTTTTTCATCCGAAAAGAAGACGTCCCACGGTAAGTCCGGTAATTCAGCCGGAAGACCAGGCAGATGTGACCGTGAAACGACTGATGAGGTGGGAATGGTCCGTGATCGAGGCGTTGGGAACTGAGAGACAGCGAATTACTGGCAGTTCGGAACCTCGCCACCAGCGTGAGAATCTCGCCGTTTTTTCCAATCGAGGGTCGGGGCAATGAGCTGTATTCCACGGAAAGACCAAAGAGATAGCAGGAGGAAGGAACGAGGGAAGGACGGTAGAAGGTGATCTCCGACCTTGTGTAAGGCCCCCAACGCGGAGTAGACAACGCTTGGACACGTACACTGAATGGCTCACTAAAGTAGCATCGCCCACTCACCTGAGGATATCACCAGGGGCGTTCTCCAGACGGGTCACCGAAGGCGATACTGGGACACACCAGGAGGTGGCATGAATCTAAGTTCCCGGCGGATCCAGAGTCCTAAAGGCCGGGACACACGAAATAGCGACGTTCCGAACCCGAAGAAACCTCACCCTCATAAGTAAGAACGTGGATAGAAGTGGTTCACAACCCAGGAGATGCCCTCCGACAAGCCAAGTTGCGGCGTTTCTGCGTCTGTGGAGCTAAGCGGGCAACCATTGTGCGGAAGTGATCCGGGCTGGCACAGATAAAGGCACAATTTCCTTCCCGAGCGGCGGGACGCTCCGTGTCGGGGACAGATGTGCCCGGTCTCACCTGCATGGGTTTCTTCACTGGTAGGTAAGTGAAAAGCGCAGCTGGGTGTCTTATGGAAGTACCGGGTGCGCAATGCGAGGCAACGGCGTGAGTCAGGAACTGCGAGAGTCTACGTTCCTATCGTAGTTCCTCTGTCGCTCCGGTCGAAGCGAACACAATACTGAATCCAGAGTGGGCTAGGTGGACCATTCCTTAAGAGGACGCATCTCTCTCTACCCCTAGGGCGTCCTAACGGTCTGGCGGAAATGCCCTTTTTAAAGGTGTGGCACATAGTGGCCGGCGTCGTCCAGGTCAGCCCCGACGCGCCAAGGAGTCCGGAAACGAACTGCGTAAGTCGCCGATAGCGAGATCACCGCTGGCCGAGGTTCAGTAGTGCGGTCTCCGCCGAGGAAGCCCGTGCCGCTCTTCAAAGACCTGCGGAACACTGAAGGAATAGTCTGTAGGTCCGACGTCCACCCGAGGATCGTCCCCCGGTCCAGAGAGGGTGTGGCCCCAACAGAGCCTTCCCGGACAGCAGACTGACCACGAAGGCCACCTTGGAACGTTCATGGGAAATTGACCGCCATCAACTCAACGTGCATCGAGCACTGAGGTATTAAATCACCCTGCACAGTTTGAGTCCCCGTCAAACTTGTCAGATAGTGGAATAGCGTAGCCGAGAAGGCACCTCGGGTTGCTCTGGCGGAGTGTCGCCACAAGAGAGGAGTCGTGCGGCTGTTGGGATAGCCAGGAGCTGCCGCAGCATGGCGGACAACTGGGGTGTCAGAACTGCTGGCTTGTGGCGCTAGTTTGATGAGACAGGCGCTGAGTCTCCGAGCCTATCGCCGTGAGATCCCGGAACTCACTGGGCAGTAGGGACCTTGAGGCGGGACATTCCATGGCCGTATTCTTACTGTAACGACTGCAGGTAGTGAGATCCGCTCTGACCACCGCGAACGATGGTGGTAAGCCTACCAGGGGAACGGAATCTAAGTCAGAAACCGGTTATTTTCACACACAGAGCCCAGCTCGCAACAGCGGAGAAGGACTTGCTGGGGCGGCGGAGAACTTACCTAAAGGTCGTGCCCACTGCGTTACATGCTTCTTGGCAGCCAAGGCAGTGCGCTTTGGTACATAAACGGAGACGTAGGCCGTATCGTGGACAGGCATGAGTCAGGACAGCGAGCAATGGGTTCGTAGTCAGGAAACGAGGAGAGCGTAGAGAGATTCGGTACTACCGGAAGTCAGCAACACGAGGCACAAGAAAGTTTTTTTTCACTAAAGGCTGAACATCCGAGCACAAGAGAACACACGGCAAAGGTGGACCCGACAGGAAGTAGGTTCAAATAGTGTCAACCTGCCCCAGCCTTAAACCACTAATGGGCGTAACTGGCCCTTAAAAAATCCTCGATAGCCGGCGCGCGGGCGCGCCTGCAACGCCTGGGCCGGATCCAGGATAACGTAAGAAAGCAGGAGAGCGCAGGAAGTAAAGAGGGGGGAAGCCAGACCTCGACCGCGCGTTCGATCGCCGGCAGGGGACCGCGCGGGAAAGACCGACGGTGACCGCACGAGTGGCGGCCCGCAGCCCTGCGAGGGGCTGCGGGACGCACCCGTTACCAGATGCATCAGCAAAGACTCAAGTAAATCACAGCAGACGGCCGTATACACAATCTCTGAAAGCAGACTGCGTTATGATATTGAAAGCAATGTAAATCACACAGCACTTTATAAGAAGGTTGGTCCGTTTTAGGTCCCGAAACACGGATACACAAACACGCATGCATAAATAAAGGAGTCCAAAATCAAAATCCAACGACACCCGTGTGAAACATACCCTAAAAGTAGACTTACAGGCTATGTTCCACACGGTGGTATTGAGCGGGGGCGTAATTACGCCCCGCAATACAGCCGTGTGACCGGGCTGGAGGCGGGAGCGGGGGGACTGAGCAGGGTGCCGCACTAATTCGCCGGCCCATTGACGATGGAATTACTAGCGTGCGCGTATTTTGCGCCTATTAATTACATGTCAATTATCTCCCCGAGCGCCCCCGAACGGCATCGCACGGGCGGTGAGAGGAGACGTCAATCCATAGTTTTCTCTATGAGAACTGTTAAAATACCGTAATGAATGAGAACGTTTCGCGGCCCGAAACTTTTGCGCAACTATCGGCCGTAAATTTACGGCGACCTGAGAAATACGTCCCAAAACAATAGCCGTGTTGAACATAGCTTATAGGTATGTTCACATGTTCGTTTTAAAGTCACAGGGCGTATTTTGCCAGTAATTCCACTGTAAAGGCCTCGTTCACACTTGGCTTATGTGGTGGCACGGATTGGCTGCCGTAGGCTCCGCGCCGGATTACTGCGCGCTTCAGTACGGCGCACTAATCTGTCCCTGTCAATTACGTACATCGACCTGCTACCTCATAGAGAACAGTGGATTCCCGTCGCTCACTTCCCCGCTTAGCGAATCCGGCCGCGGGGGGAAAAGAGACATGCACATATATTATACGGCGGCGGACGCGCCGTAACAATGCATTGTCTATGGGCGGGGATGCGGTGAGCTCGCCGCCGCGAAGCTCACCGGCCCTGCCCGGGAGCCGTCCCACCGCTTTATTCACGTCGGATTTGTGAGGCTCAATACGGCTCCACAATCCGAGTACGGGAATAACTAGTGGTGAACACGGCCTAAAAGTATGCGGCCAGAGAGATAAGAAAATACATGTCACGACCATCTTCCCGGACGCTTACGTGCTGGGGAAATATTCAGAGTAATATGGCCGGACCAAAGCGATTTTAGAGTATGCCTGATGTACTTCTAAAACACCCGGCGTATTGCAGCGTGCACAAGTGCGTGCTGCATTACACCTTGTGAACTTACCCTAATAGCTGCTCAATTTGGCAGGTAAATGCTATTATACCTATATATAATCAATTTAGAAACGGCCCCCAAAAGCATGCTGGCCCAGTTTTCATCTGAATCACAGCACAGTTTTACCTTCAGCTTTCTTTCTGGATCTGTTAAAGTATATTTTAATTAGATTGCTAAATATCTACTTCCATTAGGCTTGGTTGTATTTTTTTATGGTTGATATGCATTGAAAAATGCACGTGGTTAAAACGCATTTTTAAAAATGTAGGTGTTTTTACAAATGACTCAAATTTTGCTACACTAAGGTAAAATTCCTCTCAAATTTGAGTTAACTTTAAAAAAAAATGCATGCCTCTTTGCTGCATGTATTTTATGCACTTTTAATACATCTCAACCATGAAAAAAAAATGGATAGAAAATTGTATAGGAGAACATGTCTGTGAGTTTTTAACTGCATCACAGCTGCCCCTCAGCCACCCAGCTTCTTCACAGTTGACTCTCCTCCTTACTTTGTACTAAAATGTTTGTTAGTTTCTTTTCTAGGAGCAATAGGTTATGATTGCATTCACATTACCTCATTTACCTGCTTTCCTTCCGTACAATGCTTCTCAAATCCAAGCAAGAAGGATTGCAAATAGGTCATGTATTAAGGATTTCCTATGGAGAAACCCAATTACTAATGTAGTGAAACTAATTAAATCATCTGTGTGTTATTAAGGAAATCCTCAGTACACAACCTGTTGGGGTCGCCTGAGGAATGGATATGGGAAACACTCCTTTAGTGCATGTTTTCTTTACTAAACACTGACACCTAGTGGGCATTTTGTGGTTGTATAGCAGAAATTTCCAGCCAATGTGACTTGAGATTTAAACATATTTTGGATACTCTAAAATTATAGATATAAGTGTATAAAATATCTGACCTAAAGTGGATGCCTCAGAATAGACATCGATTGGTGGTTCTTTTCTGTGGCTATCCTCAGTAACTAAAATAAAGCAGAAGGGAAGCCCCACGCCACTACTTCTCCTGTCAACTTCTTGCTGTTGCGAACGGCTCCGCAGCCGTCACAGCTCTGCCTGTGCCCCCGCTTCTGGGGCGAGTGCTGCCACTGCCCGGGTGTCGGGCGATGGGCGCACTCGCTCCCCTGCGCGCCTTTACTCACCCGGCCGCGCTCCAGTCTGTCAGCCTCCTCCTGCTGCCCGGTGCACGCGTCCCCGTGCTTTATGGCACGTGCTTTTTGCCTATAGAGAAAGCGTTCCCTGAAGTCTTGTCCTGATCTTCCGTGTACCGTACCGTTTGTTTCCGTCTCCTGACCACGAACCTCTGCCGCCTGCCCTGACCTTCCTGCCTGTCCTCGACCACAAACCTCTGCCGCCTGTCCTGACCTTACCGCCTGTCCCCGACTACGAGCCTGCTTACGATTCTGTACCCACTAAACCCCAGTGCCACCACAAGCAAGTCACGTCAGCGTGAGCGACCTGGTAGACTCCCGCCGCAGCAAGTTCATCCCGCTTTGCGGCGGGCTCTGGTGAAAACCGGGACCTACTTAGATTCCCCTCCCTGGCGTGGCTTACGCCATCGCTTGCGGTGGTCCAGTGGATCCACTTCTGCGACCGGAACCGTGACACTTGCCTTTCTCTAGAGGTTTGCCCATAGCACTAGGAAGCAAAAAAAAATTGGGGGGTTATTTTAGTGCTGTTGAGTCTGAAAGTCCCATCCATTTTGTTCTAGCAGCTCTAGTTTGAGATGTTGATTACATGATTCTACATTGCTCTTGTTCTACATTATTCTACATGCTTGGTGGCTGTGTTTTATGCAGCGCTTTGGAATATGTTTTTCTATATTTTAGGGGCTATTTCTGCCCTTTTTTTTTTTAAAGGTTTATTCACTTACAATGTCATTATTTTATTCATTTATATATTAAAAACTAAGTTTTATATTGTCAACACTTTAAGGTTTATAGATTAGTTTACAGATATGAAGAGCAGATGAATAGAATTGAATTTGCTCAGGCACATTGATGTTTTTGTTTGCAAGTGTTCTTTAAATGTTCTAAAACTGTCTTTTCTATTTTACATGAATTTCCAGCATTTCCTTAGTACAATATTTAATGATCACTACTTTCAGCAGCACATACCTGGTAAGGTGGCAATGCTAGATCTCCAACAACTAGAGCAGATAAAGTAAAACAGATAATTTTCAGAATCAGTGCCCTAAGCATACTCAAAAACCGTTCCAACTTTTAAGGGTGCATTCACATGGCAAGGGACAAATACCGGTCGGTTCCTCAGCATGCTCAGCACCATTGGCCTCCAGGACACCGCTTTTGCTTGGGTTTTCGTCCCACCTCTCTGACCTCCTTAGTGTCCGTTTTTTGGGTTTGCCCCTCTCCTCTTCCTCTTGTGTTGGACTCCTCAGGGGTCAGTTCTAGGTCCCTCTCTTTTTATTTTACACAGCCCCCATTGGGCAAAGCATCATTTGATTTGGCTTCCATACCATTTATGCGGATGAACCCCAATTTACACCCCTCCCTGACATCCTCCACCTTGTACAAACGATCAGGCCATTTCCCCCCCACATTTTTTTGAGGGCCCCGAAAATAATCTTCTCGGTTGGGCCCCCCAAGATCCCCCAAAGCTATCAAACATCTGTCCCTCCCCCCTTGGGACTCACAGCATTATCTGTAATGATACTTTTGGGGGGCAGGTTTTACCCATTTTTCATTAAACCCCCCCCTATTTTTTAAACATGGCCGGACCCATTGTAAACTTTGGGATTCTTACCGTATGTTTTTCCCCCCCACCCAATGATTGTAAGCTCTACGAGCAGGGCCCTCAACCTTGTGTCTCTTTTTTTTAAATATTTTAAAGTGTAATACTGTTTTTTACCCTTGAATTTGTAAAGTGCTGCAAATAGTTTGGGGCAAGAAATAAGATTATTATTTTTATTTTTATTATTAAATTTTATTTTATTAAAACAAGCTTCATGGCAAACCACAACTAGACAGTCCCCACTCCATGTCAAGCCACTGTCCAACAAACTGCGCCTATCAAATTTGAATTTTAACCTCAAAATGTTAAATGCCTGGAAACTACGTTTCTATTATAGTGGACACCTTTCTCGAGCCACTTAGCATCAGCGAATTAGCTGCTCGCTTCCTTGTCATTACATATTGGTTAAAACCCCTTTATCTCGAAAAAAAGACTATGGGAATTGCGTGTATAAACATACACTGTTAAAATACTGACGCCTAGGTACTGGGAGACGCCATCACGTCTGGGGAGTGATGAGTAGATGTTCGTACTTGCTCCGCACTCCCACTCAGTTTTAACTGACCGGTCGTCCCTTGTTTGTCTCTATAGTGAGAGCTGTCATTATCGTAAATTTATTAATATTATTAAATTTATGATTATTATATTATAATTATTAAATGCGACGGGGAGAAGCTGAAATTAGACTTCTCTTCCTCTCGCGACCTCACGCAGTTCTTCTTGAGATAGCGGCATTAGACCTTCAGCAGGGGCTCGTAAACATACTAGGGGTTGCAGGGGAGTAGCAGTTTGCTATGGGGCCCCGGTTGGCTTGGGGTCTCGCCCCGCCGGCCCCGGGGACTAAGGCTCGCTATCACTCTGACCTACCCCGGGATTGCCGCTTCCCCTGGGCCCGCCGGCAGTGACACACAATTCAGTTGTCACTGCAGGCGGGTTGAAGATCTGCGGGGCCGGTATGTGGATGCGAAGGGTGGGGGCCCCGCCGGCAGGCTCCCCCCACCTACATTCAAGACTGCGGATACTCCTTTAATTGTCTATGCATCGTGTCCGGGCAAACGCGTATGCAATTAAGATCTGCAACGGTCGGGGACAGGAGAAGCTGTGACGCTCCCTGCCCCAATCGCTCCAGCAGCAGCCGCGCAGGCCCAGAAGTGACATCACGAGCCGACTCTGGGCCGGGATTCCATCTGTCCTCAGCCCCAAGCCTAAAGCAGCAAGGCTTGGGGTCTGGGGGAGACGGAGACGCCGGGGGATAGTAGCGTCAGGCCAGGTAAGTAATGAGCAGTATGTGGGGGGGGGGCACTAATAGGGGGAAAAGGGGGGACTTACCTACAGGGGGGGCGGACGAATCTTTACCCTACTCAGAGGGCTCTAGATAAGGAAGGGGGGCGAGCACTATACTACAGGAGGGCTGGCTTAAAAGGGGGCTGGGGGAATACTATGCGCCTCCTGGGGGACCTAAAGGGGGGGGAGGAGTTCGATGCCCTATAGGGTGCCCTAATGCTTGGCGGGTGGAGGGGGGGCTAAACTGCATGCCTACAGGGGGCCCTCAAGGGGGGGTGTGAGAACTATGCTACATGGGTCTCTATTTCTTATCAGGGCGGGACTATTCTGCCTACAGGTGGGATATTCTGCCGTACAGGGCTGGGCTCCACTAATCTAAGCAGGGGGGACTATTATGCCTACAAGGGGGATCTAATATACAGGGTGGGGGAACTTTTCTGCCTACAAGGGGGAATCTAATTCTACAGGGGGGGGAAATATTCTGACTACTCAGGGGGCTCTATTCTTTACGGGGGGGGGGAACTCTATTCTGCCTACAAAGGGGGTTAATCTACAGGGGGGTGAGGGGATAAATGATGTGCTGCATACAAGGGGGACTCTAATCTACAGGGGGGGAAAACTATTCTGCCACTTCAATGGGGGGCTCGTATTCTACAGGGGGGGGAAACTATTCTGCCTACAGGGGGGACTATTACTGACGTTACAGGGGGCCTAATCTACAGGGGGACTATTCTGCCTACAAGGGAGCTCTAATCTACAGGGGGAACAGTGGGACTATTTTGCCTCTAGGGGGTCTCTAATCTACTGGGGCGGGGATCTATTCTGCCTACAGGGCGCATTCTAATCTACAGGGGGGGGGGACCCTATTCTGCCTACAAGGGGGCTTAATCTACGGGGGGGGAAAAACTATTTCTGCCTACAAGGGGGCTCTAATACTACAGGGGGGATACTTATTCTGGCTACATAGCGCGGGCCCAAATCTACCGTGGGGGGACTTTTCTGCCTACAATGGGGTCACCGTAATTACCAGATAGGGCCTATTCTACCTAAATAGGAACACCTAAGTACTGCCCGGGGGCACCCCCCGAAGATGCCTACATCTCCCAATGCTCCCTACTACTGCCCGGTGGGTGCTAAGCCTACATAGCTCTGCACGGGGGCTCATACTCCCAAATCCCGAGCTGCTATACATCTCCCACAAGCTACCTAGCCTTCATGCCCCGGTGGGTGCTAAGCTACCTAGCTAACGCACGGGGGCACACGTTTTTGTACCTAACATACCGAATGGGGCGTAGCCCCATAATTTAACAGGGCTGGTAATTCTTTACATTTGGGCCAGTATAAATGGGGTGTTTGTACATGAGGGGAGGGGGCACTCACTCCAATGGGGAAACTGATTTAAATTAAAGTGAGGTGTACTAAGGTATTGTGTTGTACAATTCTACAGGGGACGCAGTGAGTGGAGGAGGAAGTCGCATCATGGAGGTCTGGACTCCGAAATAGGAGATAAGAAAAGGACGAAAGTGTACTCAACTCTCAGACGTAAGACGTCTACCTGATGAGGCGCCTAAATGTAAGTTAAACCTGTTTGCAAAGCACTGTGTATCTGATTATCTCACCACTATATGGTCACTGTTATCTTTTTTTTGATGGAGGTATTATACAGTTCTGCAGAGCATATGTACTATAGTATATCTACCACTATCATGGTCACTTTTATGGAGGTATTTTCGTCTGCAGTGCCGCGTGCTAACTAGGTAACAATACCATCTATATGGTCCGCGACATATGATTAAGTAGATGTGCAGAGGCTATTATTGGTATATTTGTGTACTGTCCAGAGGTCATGGCACCTCCGCGCCGGCGCCGCTGCACCTGCGGTCCCCGTGTTCCCTGCCTGCAACGGGCCGCGGCCTATAGGGGCATCGCGGCTCACCCGAGGACTCCCTCGTCCCAACGAGGCTCGCTTACCTGGCCCCGATCTCCGCTTTGTTTGATAACGGCGCTCCTGTTGGCTCGACGGCGTCGTGCGTCTTATGCGCGCACATTCTTTGCCCTTACGCCGAGAGACGGCTGGTTTAAATTTAAAAGGGCCAGATGTCCCGGTAATTGGCATATTGCCGGCGGCTGGTCCTATATCACTATGTATCACCCCGGCAAGGTATGACAGATTGTTGTGTGCTTAGTGCAGGAGTTTGGAGTGGTCCTTTTGTCCGTATTCGCTGTATCCGCTTGTATCCAGTCCGTTCCGCTTGACGTTTCCTGACCTTGCTCTGTTTGCGCCTGACTCACTGACCCTTCCCTGCCTGTACTTGACTACGCCGTGGATTACACGATTCTGCGTACCACGCAGTTACCCCGGCCGCCACCGCATAAGCTAAGTCACGTCGAGGCGGGTAAGTCCTGGTAGCTCCTCCGCCGGCAGCAAGTCATACGCTTTGCGGCGGCTCTGGTGAAAACCAGTGGGGGCTACTTAGATTCCGTTCCCTGGTTGTGGCTTTAACTACCATCTAGCTGGCGGTGGCTCCTGCGGTTTCTCACCCGAATCCTTTACAGTAACAATCTGGCCATGGATTCACGCCCTAGGTACCTTCCTGCCCGATAAATCCGGGGACGTTACGACTGGCCCCGTTCGCCCTGACCTAGAGTCAGTCGCAATCGACCAGCTCGCAAGACATCGATGCCAGGATATCCTTGCGGGCTCGCCCTACCTCGCCTGCGAAACCGCTGCACCGTCTCACCTGCACCAGTTGACTCCTGCTGTGAATCGGTCCATTCCTGCTCTGCTCCGGAACTTTACTCTGCTATCTGCGCTGCCACACACGCTCGCTATAGATGGAGACGCCCCAAGAAGGTGCAGAGCGGTTATCTCAGTCAGTGTTCTATCACATCGAGATGCTGGGATCATCATTTTCCCACCTGCAGCGGGCTTAATGATCGCCCTTCATTATATTGCCTCACTTTCGGGCGCAAGCTCTGGCCTGGGCATCTCCGTCTGTTGGGGGACCCTGAGGAGATCCGCATAACGGCTAGCCTGCTAGCATTCATCCTGGGGTTCCGGGACTGGTCATTTTGTAGGTAACCCGGGTGATTCCTCCTCAATGCTTGCAGCAGCAACCTGCTCCGCCATTAGTACTAGCGGCGACGCTCCATGTGGGAACACTACTCTGTGCAGGTCACGTAACCCTAGCCTCGCGGAACTAGACTGGAATACAAAGCGAGGCTCTGGTGGAGACTTTATGGCATAGGGCCTTGTCGGGTACGTAATTTAAGAACACGAGCTCGCGGGGTCGGCGACCTGCCGACCTAATTGTGGTCGTAACTGATTCGGTTGGCACACCCGGAGCGAGATCCTTTTATGAAACAGTATTGACTATAAGGAGCTCGCACTGGTACCCTCTAGGATGGGCGAAGGTTGAAGGACCATTCCACGCGGCAACTACACGCGAACCTCCCCTGCCGCCAGAGTCCACCCGTCCACGCAGGCTTACCCCGCGGTTAGCCTCACCCCGTCATTCCAACGCACACCCACTCTCCTTAAGCCAACGGTTTCATTTAGACGAACCCATTGCAGGTGGAATGTGGGCACATCTGACCCTGGTGGAACGCTCGCGCTATAGACGTCTCAGCAGCTTGTGATTTCTACGGCGGCGGTTCGGTCAACTTCTATTGGAGAATCGTCCACGGTCGCGCTGATACGGTAACTTCACAGCACCTTGGGCCTGTGGAGGAGGCTAACCCTAGGTGCTCATGTGCGACCTATTCTCCCCGTTCTGTCCATTTTAGGTTCTTTGCGTGATACTCACTCGCTGGACTCAGCATCCTTCCAGACCAACGCCTCTCCTGTGACTCGGGGGTGATCCCGCCGGTAACTTTCATTAGCCATGCTACTGGTGTTCTCTATGTACCGGTCCCTTACCAGTGACCTCCCTGCAGATAACCTTGTATCGTGTCCTCCGTACAGTTGCAGCGAAGCCTGCATGGTTGCTCATTCGGGTTCTGCATCTGCGCCCCTTATATTGCACAGATTGGGCGTTATATACATCAGGGGGGAAAGAATATGAAGTTTTTGACGTACTGCCTGATCAGCTCGACCTGGATCTCTGGGCCTCCACCCTGGTTGCATACAAGAGCATTGCTCGCCACGACACTCTGAAATTAGGAACCCTAGCAGGCGAGATTCTTCGTTGGGGTACCGGTCTTTCCTGTCAACTCGACGAGGCCTCAGGGCTAGTCCGCTCCACTGGGCCTTAAGTATTTGCCGTTTATCATATACATACGAATCTACTGCCAGCGTCTGCCTGCGAACTTACCTAGGACTATGCTGATGTTTACTCCGAGAGAAAAACAGGCCGAATCTTTGCCTTCCGAACATCCGGCCCATCAGACTGTTTTGTCCCCTATTGATCTGCACGCCTGGGAGGTATTACTCCATCCTCGAGGCTAGATAGAAAGTTTTATCCCGCTTTCAGTCCCACGGTGACAATCATGCTATGCCCAGACATAATTTTCATGAGAATACCTATACGCAAGCGGCCTCAACGCAAAGTCTTCATCACATGCGGTAGTACGGATTCTTCTTCGTCAGTGAGAAAGCTCGTGGACCCTTCCGGCCCTGTTTCCGATTACACGTGGCCACTGATCAAAATAATCAGTTCAAGAATTCACCGTGTACCCCCCTGCCTAATGAATCCTCCGAGCTTTTTGACCGCCTACGTGGCGCGCAAAATCTTTTTAAAACTTGGATACTCCGTGAGTCCTACTATTCGATTCGCATTCGAGAGGGTGCGAGTGGAAAACAGCCTTTACCACCCGTGATGGTCCCATTATCAGAATTCTTGTCATGCCATTTGGTCTCTGTCAACGCTACGGCTGTTTTTTCCAAAAAGCTTTAGTGGAATGAGATCTTCCGGGACCCCTTTTAATACGTTGTGTTTTTATCTTTTCTGGATGACTTTCTCATCTCTAGTCTCCAACCTCGGCAGACCCACGCGGTCACAAACGTATCCGCCAGGTGCTCTGATCGTATCCGGCAGTCACCCACAACTTTATGCCAAAGCGGAGAAGTGTCTGTTAGCTCTTGAAAGCATCTCTCTGCCAATCTTTTTTAGCGGTACATTAGTGTCCAGATTCAACGGGCTTCAGATGGATCCCTCATCACCAAGCTTCATGCAGTCCTGCAATGGCATCTCGTCAGATGGGCTCTTCGGGCCAATCAGCGTTTTGTAGGCTTTGACAACTCTATTTTATAGGGCAATTTATTCCTCAGTTGCATACATCTTTGGTGGCATCTTTGTCTTTGCCATCACCAAGAAGGGTCATGCACGACCCTAAACTCCTGGATACTCCCGAGGGCTCAAGAGGCGGATCTAACCGTCTGATAAAGCCGCGATTCGCTTCGCCTCCCTGTTCTCTCCGTCCGGACCCCTAAGCAACCCGTTTTCTGTCTTTAGGAAGTCGCAGGTCGCTGTCACCTCATCAGTTGGGTTGTGCCTCGGCGACGTTCTTCTTCAGTAGACTCCCTCCTCGGCGATTAGGTGCGAACGTTAGTCGGGTTTTCTTTTTCTTTTTTTTCTCCAAGACCTTCACACCTAGCATCGTGCGCAACTATCCACATTGGGGACCGGGAAACTCCGCTTGCTTTACAAATTTGGCCCTTGAAGAATGGCCCCCGCTCACTCTGTGGAAGGGGCTCTCCACTCTATCCGAGATATACACGGTATCACAATGAACCTCTGTCTCCTATCTGCAATCTGACAGCGCTTGACTCGCGACAAGCCATGGTGAGTCGACTTCTTTTCTTCCGCATTCATTTTAATTTTCTTTCTACACTTCCCCTACTCCCGGTCTGAAGAACAAAACGTCAGGGCGTACGCTCTCTCTCCAGAGCCTCTATACGGTGGGCCTTGGATGCACGCACTACAGCACATTAATTCATACGGAACGGCTTACATTTTGCGGGCTGGCTCCATGTGAGACTCATTCAACAGGTACCTCCGGGGGGAATAAAGACTACGTCCGTCCACTAGCGTTTGCGGCTCAGAATCATTTAAATGGGGAACATTCGTCCGCCAAACTGCGGGCCATCCGGGGATTCCACAATGTCGTGTACAACTCATCTCCAGAATAATACTGGTGGGCCTACTCTCATGCAAGACGTTCGGGGGGATTTGTCTTGCCTGTGCCTCTTCGTGCTCGTAACAAGGTCCTCGCCTCAGACTCACCGGACGGGGTCTTAACTCTTCTGACTAATCCCTGTGCCGTTGAGATGCCGCCGGGACCCATATTGCTATGGATACTCAACTGAAATTCTGCCGCCTCTTCATGGGAAACACGGTTCATTTGGGTGCGCTGCCGTTGACTGAGGTTTTCCAAAATGGCACTTCATTTTGTGCACATTTTCGCACGGGATTTACCCTCGTCACACCAGCTAGCCCGCTCTTCTATCCACCATATATTTCGCGTTTACATGGGTCTCCCCCTCGACACATCACCTACTGTCGTAGGGGAGTCCAGTTTGGTCTCTTGCTTCTGGCGGGCTTCTGTGTACTCTAGTTTATGGGTCCAGCTCATGAACTAATTTCATTTCTTCGTACCCTCCCTCAGCTACCTCGACGGGATGGTGGAGGAGGGATCCAACCCAATTCTTCTAGGGCTTGATCTGCACATTATTATGTGGCGCGAAGATATATTGGTTTGCACTTTCCCTGGGAGGGACCTTCTCTTACGCAATTCCTAGATCGGATCTAGCTTAAAGCACGCTCCACCTTTTTTTACTTGTTTGTTTGGGTTACATCCCCCGCCCGCACTTCTACCCCCTAGTCCGTTTTCATGTCTCGTCGCCCTGCTCGTGGTTGCCCCATAGCTCACGAAGAGACATTCATGTCCTCCTGGCAGGTTACTCGTCAGGCCCATGTTGCCAGGCCCTTCCATCTCTCTCGTTACTATAGTTTTTCAGGCCGTTGATGGTGTCACCGGAGGACCTCCTCCCCTGTATTTAAGCCAGCGTGCCGATAGGGTTTTGGCTAATCGGTACAGATTACTTACGTTTTATCTAGGTTCCTGCATTACGCATTGGTGCCTCTAATTATAATTGGGACATCTTTGTTGGTACTGCGCTACAGCTTTAACCGTGTGTCCTAAAAGAACTCGCATTGCGCCTCCCACTATGCGTGTCCGAGAACGCCCTTCGCCTATGTCTAGATCACTCAAGTCCTGTACCGTGTGGGCGTGTGAATCGACACTTTCAGTTGGATCTGTCTTCGCCTTCTTCCTGTGGCCGATCTATCGGATGACATCTTGAGGTCTAGAGGTGCTGGCGCAGTGACACGTGAGGGGGAGGAAGCGGGTTCTTTTCTAATCGATGCGGAAGGGGTTGTGCACAGTGGAGCTCGTTCGTGGGTGCGGAAGGCAAATCTGTCACTCCTAGGAATCCTCCTGGCTAGGTTCAAAAAAAAAAAAAAACGAAAAAAAAAAATAAAAAAACAACAATAAAAGAGGGGGAGACCTGAAGGGGAACCAGGTGACTGTCATGGCCGCCCCGGGGCGACTCCGCTGCTCTGCGGCCCGTCTATTCCCTGCCACTGCAAGGGCCGCGGCAGAGACGGCCGGCTCATCGACGGTCCATCCAAGCGGCCCAACTCGGATCCCCACGCCCGCGCTCGCTTTAACCTTGACCCCGCCTTCCGATGTTGAACGCGCAGTCCATGTTTTCGCGTCCCGGCCGCTCGTGTCGCATGTGCGCCCCTTGCGCGAGGGCGCTGCAGACGGTCTGGGTTAAATTTTACAGTGGCCCAGTGTCCCTGTGTAAATGTTGGCTTTGCTGGGCGCTGGTCCTATATAAGGTATCCGCCCCCGGGCACTCGTTGCCGATGGTTCGGTGTGACCTTTGTGAGAAGTTTGGAGTCGTCCTTTTGTCCGTATAGCTTATCCGGTTTTTCTGTACCTCGTGCCGTCTCCGCTACGTTTTCTGACCTTGCATTGTTGCGCTTGCCCTGACTTTTCTGCCTGTCGCACCTGAGTAGCCTTTGGATTTCGCTTTCATGTACTCCACGCTATGTACCACGGCGCCAACCACAAAGCAAGTCTCGGTCTCAGGGGCTATACGACCTGGGTAGGCCTGCACGCCGCCATGCAATGTCCATCCCGCTTTGCGGTCGGGGCTCTGGTGAAAAACCGGGTGCCCATACTTAGATTCGTTCCCTCGGCGGTGGCTCTAATTACACATCGCTTGTGCAGTGGTCCAGCGGGATCAACCGAGAACTTCACATTCTGTAATTAGTGTAGGGGTAATTATTCCTGGTCACTTTGTGGTCTGTTTCTGGCGGTATAATCAAGGTCTCCTATGTATAGCGGTTATTCAGTAATGTTGGTCTGGGTTATAGTGGTTTTGTTCCTGGTCCTAGCTGGTATGATGGTGAGATTATGGTGAGGTATCTTTAACCCACAACTTGTTACTTATCTACAATTTATCTTACAGCTTGTCTGGTAATCTGTTCATGGTATGGGAGGTCCGGGCTGGGGAGGGCGGGGCGGGGGTTGGGGGTAGGGCCATCCGGCCCCTCAGTCCAAAAGTTCTGCTTGGGGCCCTTGGCTCTTCTCTAGTTACGCCCCTGCCACTTCAGGGTATCATACAAGGCTGAGACAAGGAATAACCTGCAAGCTACTTCATGACTGTATGTGAGCATTCCAGATAGCATTAAATGACACATTTTTTTTTTTTTTTTTTTTTTTGTTTTTTTTTTTTTTTTTTTTTCTGTTGTTTTTCTTTGTTTTTTTTGTCTTTGTTTTTCTCTTTTTGTTTTTTTTTTTGATTTGTTTCTTTGTTCCTTTTTTTTTTTTTTTGCCTTATTTTTTTTTTTTTGTTTTTTTTTTTTTTGTTTTTCTGTTCTTTTTTTTTTTTTTTTTTTTGTTTTTTTTTTTTTTATTTTATTAGAATGTGCAACATTTTGTCCCCTGAGAGCTTACAACTAGCACTTACAATGTTGAAAAAGCCATATTCTGCCCAGAAAAATAATCCCCTGTGGAATTCCTAAAATGATTTCTCGGTACTACTTCAAATACTGGCCTCTATTAGAAATCCTGCACTAGTTCTTCTTTATGTTAACATCCCTACTCCAGTAATCCTGTACTGTGCAATGAGAGTGATGCTGCCCTCTGCTTGTGGCATTCAGAAAACTTTGATATCACCTACGGTATACTGTGGAGCAATATTGTCACTAGGTCCATATTATGCTCAGCTTTGAGTCAAGTAAAGGTTAAGCCATGAGCTTCTGTGTTTGCACTCATTTCCATCAGACTTAGGCTCCTGCTCTCATATGTATATACTGACTTAAAATAGCATAAAGAGTCCTTTGTAAAACTCGTAGGCAGGCCAGATATTCCACTATTTTCGCATCATCAGTACCAAGAGGCAAAATATGCTACAGAAGCCATTGAACTGGGCTGTTAGGCTGCCCATATAGGTATATAACCTGCAGTATAGGCATGCCATCATTGCAACCAAATGGACAAAGACAAGTGGAGAGAACCAGAGTAGCGACAGTGGAACGAGAGCAGATTTATAAAGTGACCAATAGTTCTTTAACTATTTCTGGCATTTATTTCGTTACTACAAATAAATGTTTCTCTGAAGTTGTTCAATTGTCTTTTAGTATGCACCAATTGCAAACTGTACCTAGAATTTTATTTTAATACAAGTCTGCTTGTAGAAACATCCTCTTCTTGTTAATAAAGACGCACTTAAGAGGGATCCCACTGTCTTCATGAACATATTTCTTGAATTCGGCAAGGTTTTCCTGTTTAACAACTATTGTTTTTTGCACCATATTCGAAACTCCGCACATTCTAATTGACAGCATCGCTTTCGACCTATAATACCATTTTTGCATTATCTGAAGGCAAATATAACAAGATCATATAATTAGAAATATAACGCTTATTGTTTAAATTCAGTTTTCAAAATAAATATTTACAGTGATTTTTTTTCTTCTTTAAATTGTACACATTGCTATTATTATTTGGAAAAATAAATCTCAAAATATCATGTAATGCCTGCGCTGTTTGACTTTTTAAGTTTTTAGTTTCTCTATGGAGCGGAGCTCTAGCATCCGGCGCTGGTGAACATCACTATCCTGCTCTCTCGTTAATCTAGGAAAGAGAGAAATATGGATCGTAACCAGTGAATACCTGTGTGCACTCCTAAAGCACACGATGTAAAATCTACTTATCTCTAATCCAAGTGTAAATATCAAAAAGTATTTAAATTTCATTAATTAAATTATTTAGAAATATAAATTTATTTTTAAGTAAATTCTTAATGTATTTTGGAAAAAAGTCTTTCAACTTACCTGTTCGCTTACATATTGAAAGCTATTTTAGATCATGTGAGGAGAAAACCCCTAATTCAGATGCACACAGCTGTACTACATTATGTAGTGGGAGACCAAAATATTATCTGTGGGAAAAAAATGTAATTGTGCAATTGTTCCTCAAATTTCATTTTTACAGCGTTTACTGTGCGGTATGAATGGCCTTTATACCGCACATGGCCTTTATACCTTTATTCTGTAGGTCAGTATGATTCCAATGTTACCACATATTTTGAAATGAATGGAATTTCTAGATCTACGTTTAATTTGCTTTGTCTTGTCATTTCCTCAAACCAATGTATTTTCCATAGATGGACCTGTGTGAAGGCTTGTCTTTTTGCTGGAGCTATAGTTTTATTGGTATGATTTTTTTTTTTACTTTGTCTCTAGTCCCTTTAGGGTATCTGATCATTAAAGGTCACGAAAATTTGTATAATATTTTGCAATACTGATATATTGTAGTATAGTGTTTCATCATTCTAGCAGGGTTTAGTAGGTATAGTTATATGGCATAGGACTTGGGGTCCTTCATTTAACTCTTGCTGGCTAGATCATCCCGCGCCATCACATCCCGCCCCTATTGTAACCCTTCCAACCTTCACGCTAATACTTCCACTGCCACTAACACCATAAAAACAATCTCGCAATTGCGCCATTGTGTTTGGGATTTAGTTTTGTTTAGGTTTTAGAACACATTATCAGTTTATCACTATATTGTGGGGTCTCTAGGTATGCTTATACAAGGGCCAGCAACATATGCCCCCCCACATGCTCACTGTTGTGTACATCACAACTATCCAATGTTTTGACTCGTACAACCAGTAGTACCCAGACCAATATAAACGCAACTCAATATGCCAGATCCAACAATAATTCGCAATATCGATCAACACAGCAACTCTACCTCCAACTATAGTGACTGTATTTATATCACCATACTGTTAATGAATATAAAACCATTTACACATTACTCAAATGATTACTACCATGCAGGCTTACAGTATCAGGTGGTAGTATACAATAGGTTTATCAAGTGTGCTGTTACATTTAGTTGTACTCACAGGTGACGTCTTGTCCTGATGAAGTCATTAACGCGGTCCTTTTACTTCTCTGTTCAGTCTCTGACAGGATCCATGATGACTTCTTCCGGCCACCCTCCTCGTCCTAGCAAAATTTACACTCACATAATCACCTTGGCTGACTCCTCACCTCTTCTATAATCGCTCTCTCACCTGTCGCTCTTCCCATGTACAATAATTCCCCATCCATAGTTGCGGCCCCACTCATGGATAATTAACTTTCACCCTTCAGTGCTACAGGCAGTTTAGGTATTTAACCTTCCTCCCCTGTCATGTAGGTACATAGGGAGCTCCCTGCGGAATAGGTGGTAGGTAGATATTGGGTCTTCCTGAAAGGTTTGAAGTGAGCGTACCAAGATAAGTAGATAGTGGCTCCCCCATAGGTAGGTCTAGATAGTGGGCACCCATTATATGATAGATAAGTAGATAATTCAGGTTAGTTAGTGGGCTTCCCGTAGATAGATAGGTAGATAGCAGGCTTCCCATAGGTAGATAGTGGGCTCCCCGTAGGTAGGTAGATAATGGGCTCCCGGTAGGTAAGTAACTAGTGGGCTCCTGTAGATATGTAGCTAGTGGGCTCCCCATAGAGGTAGACATAGGTGGCTACCCATATGATAGGTAGCTAGTGTGCTCCCTGTAGGTAGATAGTGGGCTCCCCATAGGTAGTACGTATATAATGGGCTACTGGTAGGTAGGTAACAAGTGGGCTCCCGTAGATAGATAGGTAGCTAGTCTCTGCTCCCCGTTAGGTAGATACTGGGCTCCCACGGTTAGAGTAGGTGTGCATTCATGGGACTTACCGGTAGGTAGGTGTGATATGTAGAATTACCATCACTTTACTTCATTCCCCACAACAATGTATCTCCCCCAACCATTATTATTAATACAGGTCAGATCATCTAGCGCTGCACTCCCAGCACAGGTCAAGCTCTAATATTTTACACTAGTTCTAATCTCAAGCCAATTGCTAAACTTGCTCTTCTATAGCGAGGTAGAGCACAGCAGGATAAAGTGGACTCACCTGAAAAGAAACTTTATCCCTTCTCCCTCTTCACACTTTAGCACGGAAACAAATGCATTGATCTTCTCTCTGCATCCAGCGCTCAAAGACTGCAATGAATCTCTCCAATCAGTAGAAGTTGTTCTCCGATATATTCATTATTGATCTATTGGCGAGTCCTAGACAGATACATAAACCGGTGCCTATGGCCGAGTTATTATACATACATCTAAGGAATACTCATCCCAGCACGTACACACCCATTTTTTCCAGTTTCCCCGGATGGCCATGGGGACTGAGATACCCAGAATCGCATCCTTCCGGGGTACATATATATGGCGTGTCTCAATCCAAGGCGTCGGGTTTAGACAGCTCCAGCTGGGTTCTGGAGCGTGGTACCACCGGCTCGGGTCAGTGGCCTCAAGGCCCTGCAGGTTATAGTCCATTTTGGGTTTGTTATCAGGAAACTAGCTTGACTGGAGTGGGAGGAGTTCATAGGACCGGATCCCTATAGGGGCGGCTGTAGGGGGCAGCCAGGTGGGCTGTCCCCTCTCGCACAGATTTATACCAGAGCCAGGGGTCGGGGCTCTTTCGCGTTGATCCGAAGGAGGGGGCCGACTCTGGCCACCTAAGAGCATTTACAGGAGCATCCAGTACACAGCCAGCCAGGCCAAATAAGCCTCCCATGTGAGCCCAGACACTAAAGCAACGCGCAAAGGTAACTTGATCATTATTTTAACTGCCAATATGTCTGTAATCATTAATTGTATGTGCCTCCTCTGACTTTTACCTGTTATATTATCATTCTGTATATATTACCTGTCTAAGTGTGCCCTATAACGGCTTATTAAAATCTGCTATAAACTTCCAATTTGAGTTAGTCGTCCTCTGATTATCGCGCCTCACACAGCCTAATTCCTCCGTTCTATAGTATAAGCGTCTAACCACAGGGTTGGTCCGTGACCTGTTGTAAGTCGGTCAAGGACTCAGGTCTTATAACTGAAACGACGGAGAAATGGGTGGGCAAGGCATTGCTGTGTTGTTCTCCTGTGCACTGTAGTGGTACAGGGGTTCATCCTAGTCGGGTACAAATAAGTCTGGCTGACACTTGCGCACCATGAGTGGGCCCGCTTAACTGCAACGTCGAGATAACCCCAAGTAAAGCGTCGTCCCTCAGGTGGGCGGCCAACAGACTAGGCTGTTTTCCGTACAGTAGGTATACTAGTGGGCTCCCGCTAAATAGATTGGTAGCTACTAGTGGTGCTGCCCTCGTAGGGTAGTAGGGGCGCTCCCGCCGTAGATATGGTAGATAGTGGGTATCCTCCCGTGGGTAGGTAGATAGTGGGCTCTCCATTTGATAGGTAGATAGTGGGTCCGCCATAGGTAGGCTAGGTTAGGATGTGGGTTTCCCCATAGGTCCAAGTACGTATATAATGGGCTACTGGTAGTTACGGTAAAACAAGTGGGGGCCTCACGTAGAATAGATAGATAGATAGATAGTTTGATTAGCTAGCCTGACTAGATAGATAGTTAGTAGCTAAGTGAGCTCTCGCCCAATTAGGTAGATAGTGGGATCACACATAGGTAAGTAGGTACGGTTTGATAGTGGGGCTCCACGTAGGTAGGTTCTCTAGGTGGGGCGCCTAGTAGGTAGGTATAGATGGCGGGGCTCCTTTTGTAGGTAGGTAGATATGGGCATACAGCGAGGTATAGTAGATAGTGGGACCCGCGACAGGTAGGTTTGTAGCAGTAGTAGGGCTACCTTAGGTAGGCTATGTCGCGGTTAAGATAGTGGGCTTCCCATAGGTAGATTTTGGGTTGCCCATAGGTAGGTAGGTATATAATGGGCTCTTGGTAGGTAGGTAGGTAACTAGTGGGCTCCCGTAGATAGATAGGTAGCTAGTCTGCTCCCCGTAGGTAGATAGTGGGCTCCCCGTAGGTAGGTAGTTTGTGGCTCCCGTAGATGTAGGTTAGATTGTGGGCTTCCCATTAGGTAGGTAGCCAGGCTAGTACGGTAGCCCCACACCCATAGGCAGGTTAGACTCTCAAAGAGAAAGGTATGGTACAATGGGGGGGACAAAACTTCAGTGGGGCCCCACACATTGATGGTTTGTTAGAGGGCCATACGCATGCTTCCACGGGGTGGAACAGAACCGTCTCTGATCCCACCGTCGACTTCCCAAGCCATGTGTATGTTGCACTCGCCAAAGTACCCTTTTATGCCATGTGGAGCCTATCTCAAGACCCCCCACACTCGTCCTTATGTAAAGGCCCTATTGACCTCAGGCAGCGTGACATTGAAGCGTACCGAGCGTTCCTGCAGTGCTTCTGAGCAGTGCAGGCTACTATTTTTACAGTGCAATGCCGGACTGGCCTGAGGATGTGTGGAGTCTTCTGCGCGAGGCCTCCCTCTCCGAAGCTATTCGTGTGTGTAGGCCTGACTCAAAAACCGCCCCCCCACCCCCCTCACAGCCCACCCCCCCCTCCTACCCCCCCTCCGCTCCCCTCCTCCGCCCCCTCCCCAACCCCCCCCCCACCCCCCCCCCTCCCCCTCTCCCCCTCCCCCCCCAGCCTCATGTGGGTATAGAACTGGCTCTTCTCAAGGCCCCCCTCTGCGCAGCTACGTATTGGTCTTCTACACATAGCGGAGAGTAGGAATGACTACATTCACAATATAATTTGTGCCGGCATTTTTATTGTCCTTAACGTGTCTAATGGAAGAAGGATTATTGCAACAGATTTGTTGAAGGAAATTTCTACTTTTGGGTTTGAGGCCAACTTGTAGCCCTCCCCAAATCCAGTGTCATATGATTTCGTACAGTGTCACTTTTCATTTAGGGGATTTTGGTGGTGCATCAACTTGCGGAAATATATTTTCTAGTGGTGACAATGCGTGCAAGAGTTTTTTTTTCTTGAACAGAAGTTCATCACTTTATAGGCCATTTGAAATAGTTAAGCATTAAAATAATGTTTAAAAATACTTGCAATTTTTTATTTACTCATGTTAGAATTCTAATTAAGTCAGTTATTTCTACCTACCGATCGGGACGCCCCTCTACCTTAACTCACTCTATCTGAATGAGGGAACTCTAAATATACTTACACTATTGGGCACACTCCCCTATCTACCTTACCCTACTCGTCTACTGTGCGGCCCCCTATCTTCATACCTATGTGGGGGCCCCATACTTATACCTTATACTTACCTCATGGGGATGACTCTAACGAGATCCTACCTACTGCGGGGCATGTCCTATTCCTAGGTACTGCTGGGAGACCCTATTGTAATTACCATATCTTATCCTATGGAGGGGTACTTACTTACTGCTTGGGACTCTACCCTTCACTACCTTTCGCGGGGGCCTAGTAATTATCCTACGTACACAAGAGGGAAACTATGTACCTATGATACCTAACTACGGGCCCTTGATAAATATCAGTACTTATGGAAGGAATGTATACTGTTCCTTGACATACAGGGGCCCTAAATACCTGGACTCACAAGGGTGGTAATTTTTATGACCATTTGGGACACTTATGGATAGGGAGTTTGTACATAGGTGGAGGGGTCTTGGTTCGAAATAATGATTTAAAAAGTGTTAGCGCGTGTTGGCGGGGACCAATTATGGTTTGCAAGGGAGGGGGCCCTAAAACTTCTGATGGCGGCCCTAAGCTGGATACAGATGCATGGCACACATTTCAGTTTTTAGATTGCACAATTATTTATCTTATAGTTCTTAGTTGACAGCTGTTTGAGCGGAGGTTACTGTGACTGGCAAATTCCGTTGTATAGGTGAAAGCAGATCTATCCAAGGGATCCTTTTCTCTCATTGGACACCCACTGCAACCCGACTAGACCACTAGTTGATACCAAATGGATCGCCGTCTGGTTTCCGCACATGGTGTCTGTCGATAGGTGTTCGTCATGGGCAATTTACTTCCATATCAATTTCAAATTGGAAGCACTGCAACAAGGTTCAGAACATAACTCCAAACAACATATGTGAATGCAGGCGTTACACTTCACAATCTAATACGCTGCACATTATGGGCACCTCAGGTATGAAATACTGTTCTAGGTCTAAAATTCAACTATATGTTGCGCACTTAGCTAACCAATCTGAGGGCCTCTTTTCATTTTCCAGGCACACTCTATATAGTAAATGAAAAGGGGGATCGCCTCTTGATTGGTTGTTATGGGCAACAAATGTGATATTTTTAGGGACCTAGTCAGTTAAGTTTTCTCATTAAAAAACCTTGTGGCCATCTTAGTGTCTGCATCTAATCATCTTAAAAATCCTAACAAACTCATTCAGTTCTGTCGAGGCTGTTAATCAATTTTAATAATACCCGTGGCAAAACTAAAAGACTGGACAAGAATATAACGGAAGTCTAAACGTGTACAGTGTCGTAAAATATTGGTGTCAGAATCTGTTAAGAATCTTCGGCTGACGTGTATTTTGTCCTCTGCCTATATTGCACTCAATGCCTCAAACTTCTCAAGGGGTATGATCACTGTTTTCATCCACGGTATGTTTCTTTTCGTCTCTAAATTCTTTTTTTGCTGGCTATGTTTTTTGGTAGGCTTATGGTAGATCACTGACTTGTAAGTTATGTGTTCATAGCGGTGGTGTTATAAATGTCAACTGACGTATCCTCTAAATGGTTATATGACATTTTTTCATGCACATATTGTATAGATCCATTCTCACTCCAGGTGTTGCGAATCTTAAAAAGGACCTGTTGCTTCCATTCATGATACGTTTGTTTCTATTCACTTATTTGTTAACCGGTGATATAAAACAACCAGGTATGACTCTCTCTCCTCCTTGTGTTTGGTGGTTCCCTTTGTAATTCCCTTTTTCGAAATGTATTGTACAAACTGAAGGTATCGGGTAGGGGTGGGGGTATCCCTGACAAATTTCTCACATGTAGTCCTCTATTATAAAGGCTTGTAAGGTAACGGGTTGCTCCAGGTTAAAAAATAAGTCTTGAATACAATCACTTTGTTATATGGCATATGTTATCCCTTCTGGCAAATGACTGCATAATATTTCCAGCTAATCAGTGTTAAATCTTAACCTGTTAAGGGCTTCGTCCCCTCATTGGCATAGTATTTTGGATCGGTTTATCTGACAAGTTTGACGCATTACAATGCTCCTCTATTAGACTTCCATTAGGACAAATATGTGCAACGCAGTCCCCACTGAGGGAATTTCCGAGCCGAGGACAGTTTTTTGACAACGCCGAGCAGCGTCCGATAATGCTCGTAGAGTAAATGCTCATTCATTCTGACTCGAGTTTGTGGGCAGAACAGGAAAACATGTGTGGGTGCAAATGGGGACGGCTTAAATCGCAATATGGCGACAATAGCCGATATCCCCTACATGACAGAAACAATAGACACAAAATATCCAATAATCTGCTACACTGGTATATTGGGATCCTTTGCCGTGGGGAAAACGCACACCTTACACCCTTTAAACTTATCAGGTTACATATGCTCAGTCCAGGATGATATCCTATGATTGTTTGGCTTCCACAATTTAGAATTTACCTTTGTTTTCTATGATTCCAGCCAGGAAACCTGTTTAGTTTAGAACTGAATGAACTCATGGAAAACGCTTCTCACTGGAGGTAAAATTCCTCTCCAAGATAGCAGGAAAATGAATATGATAGACCTTGGAATGCTAGTAAAAAAAAGTATGTAGTTTAGTAATGCGTATGCGCCGTTTTGTAGTTATGTAAGTTCATGTAATAATTCAGAAGGGACTGTTGCCTACATGGGGGTGCAGGAAGGTAACAGGTCGCTAACCGGGCCCTGCAGCAGGAGGAGGCTCCTAAAAGCCCCTCTGACTGATCCATAAGATGCACCGAGTACTTATGAATGGGATGTGGTGGTGGGGTGCCCCTATTTCACTTTTTGCACCAGTGCCAAGGAGCTTCAAGTTACGCCTCTGTAATAATTTGTTATGTGTTCTTACTATTTCAGTGGGATATATACAGGCCCGGACTGACCATAGGGCAAACCGGGCATTTGCCCGGCGGGCCGCTGGGGTCCGGGCCGCAGGGCCGGCTCAGATCGCCCGCCGAGGAGGACGGTGTTCCCCCCCCCGGCGGGCCCCGAGTGCCGGTGCCGGTCTGTGGCGCGCTACCGGGGCCGCATTGGTCGCATCAGCGACCGGACCCCTGGGGGCAGGGGGCCGACAGGCCCCCCCTCGCCCACGGCTGCATGGCCGGGGTCACCGACCCAGCCATGCAGCCATCCACGGCGCCGCCTCCCACCGCGGGTGGCAGGCAGCAGCCGAGGCTGAACATCTGGGATCTTCTGATCTTGTCTGTTCAGCTTCCAGGAGGCCACGGGGCAGGCGCGCGATGGCTATATGATGCCCTGCCCTGGTTACTGATATCCTGCCCTGGCTACCGATACCCTGCCCTGGCTATATGATGCCCTGCCCTGGCTACTGATACCCTGCCTGGCTACCTATACCCTGCCTGGCTATATGATGCCCTGGCCTGGCTACCTATACCCTGCCCTGGCTATATGATGCCCTGCCCTGGCTACTGATACCCTGCATGGCTACCTATACCCTGCCCTGGCTAACTTTTACACTGCCCTGGCTATTTGATGCCGTGCCCTGGCTACTGATATCCTGCCTGGCTACATATACCCTGCCTGGCTATATGATGCCCTGCCCTGGCTACCGATACCCTGCCTGGCTACCTATACCCTGCCTGGCTACCTATACACTGTCTGGCTATATGATGCCCTGCCCTGGCTATATGATGCCCTGCCCTGGATACTGATAATCTTCCCTGGCTACTGATACCCTGCCTGGCTACTGATGCCCTGCCCTGGCTACTGATACCCTGCATGGCTACCTACACCCTGCCTTAGCTATATGATGCCCTGCCCTGGCTACCTATACCCGGGCCTTGGCTATATGATGCCTTGCCCTGGCTACCTATGCCCTGCCTGGCCATATGATGCCCTGCCCTGGCTACCTATGCCCTGCCCTGGCTAAATGATGCCCTGCCCTGGATACCTATACCATGCCCTGGCTATATGATGCCCTGCCCTGGCTACCTATACCCTGCCCTGGCTATATGATGCCCTGCCCTGGCTGCCTATATCCTGCCCTGGCTGCCTATAATAGCACTGCCTACCTATACACTGCCTTGGCTGCCTATAATAGCCCTGCCTACCCATACACTGCCCTGGCTGCCTATACACTGTCCTGCCTGCCTATATACTGTCCCTGTCTGCCTATAAGTGGCCCTGTCTGCCTGTATAACTGCCCCCTGTCTGCCTGTATACTGCCCCTGCCTGTAATACTGTCCCTCCTGCCTGCATACTGTCCCTGCCTGCCTGCATACTGTCCCTGCCTGCCTACATACTGGCCCTAACCTGCCTAATGGGGTCTACCTATTTACATGCCACTTATCTGACATTTTTTAATTTCAAATTTTTTTAGGGTCTAACCTACGCTGTTTGGGGAATTGATAGGAAAGTGCGGAAGAGAGAGGAGTCTAAGATGTATTTGTTTAAATTCTACGGGGACGAGTAGTGACCGGGAGAAGAAGACACTGCATGCTGTACTGGACAGAGAAAGAAATGGAAGAGAACAACAAGGGAAGACATCATGGAGGTGTGGGCCAGAAGGAGAAGAGAACAACTCCCATCAGAGATGACGTCTCCTGTGAGTCTCTGCTTTTACTTCTGTGTTGAGTCAGTGCTGTATTCATGTGGTGGTGACCTGACTACTGGGGATGTGATTGGTGGGGTTGTAGGTTATGTTGGTTCTTGTATAGTGTCAGTGTGGGGTTGATCCTGATTGTAAGGCGCACACCTGACTGACGAGGGGTTTCTCTGCACCACTGTTTCTCTCTTGCAGAGCGGTTTTGGTGCATTTTTTGATGCGTTTTTTTGTGGAGAAATGTACAGCATTAACTGCTCTGCATTTCTGCACAAAACGCACCAAAAATGCTCCATGTGAAAGCCCCCTTAAATTGTAGTTTATTTTAGACAGTGGAAAGGTCCCGAGAAGGGGGAAACTTTTTTTTAAACGGATTTTGTATGTGGGCTGGTGGGGGCTTAGTGCCAGGGCTGATTTTTATTCCCAGTCCGGCCCTGGATATATAGTTTCTGAAGTGTATGGTATGAAGTAATTAGTTACCCGTTCATAGTATTTCAGTGGGGGCTGTATTTAAAAAAGAAAAATGTTCAAACGATCATGTCCTTCTCAGGAAACACTTCCCTTTAAAACCCAGGCCACATTAAAAAAGGGTACTTGACATTTAAAAGGGGTTTAAAACTCGGGAAAAATTTTTTAAGGGCCCCGGGGCTGGACATCAGGCTTTTTGTAATATCCCTTGTTTTCCCAATCAGGCAAAACTTTTTGATGAAAACCCAATAAGCTTATGAAAGGGGTTTCACAGGGGTGAAAAGTTTTTATTAAATAAAAAACCCGGGGTGGTTTTCGGGGGCATTGTCAAAAAGTTTTCCCAGGGAGGGTCACATTGTGCAGGATTTGTTGGTGTTTTCCTGACTGAGACTCTGGCTATTGCTGTTGAAAGGACTTTCCAGTTTGATTTAAACCGGGCCAGATGCTGTGTAATCTCACTCAGTATTGCAATCCCTCTTACATGAAATTTAATATATTTAATAAACACTATCTATTAATCTTTTATTGTAAGTTATCTCTCTTTAAAAAAGAATCCAAACAGAATTTTACTAACCTTTGTTTCCCGGTTTTTTTAAAAGAAAACCCCTTTCCCCCTGCACCCGGGAAAAAGGGCGGGCCGATAAACAAGGGGGCAAAACCCCCATTGGGAGGATTCCTAAAAAAATTTTGGGGAACAATCCTTTTGCAGGGTTTTTTTAAAAAACGTAAAGTGGCTATGTTTTTTTTAAAAAGAAAGAGATTGTTTTGAAATTTGCTGACCTAAAGTACGCATTTTCCCCCAATTTCTATTCGGGCGGACATCCCCGGGTTTCTTTTTTTAACCCAGAAACCCCCCCCAAGATTTTCCCAGCAGTTTAAACCACTACCATTTTTCTTTTAAATTTACATTTGGAACAGCATCTGCACCCAGAACGTTCACAAGAGTTATGAACAGGGTTTGGCAGGCTTTTGAAACAGGCAATGAAAAAGCTGTAGATTTAAAATGCCCGGGCTTTAAAAGACAGAACCAAAGTTTACTAAAATTTTTAGGTTGGCGCATCAACAAAACAAAATCAGTCCAAAATCTATCTGGAATAGTTTCTGAAATTTGCAATAGACTCCAGAACAATGAATATCCTTGTAATGCCAGAGAGGAAGTCAGTAATCTAGTCGAAAGCCTATAGTCTAATGAGGCTCCAAGAAATCCTGGTAAAGCAGTCAATAAGCCTTGAAGGTTGCATGGTATGTGCAATAGAGAAAGTTTAATAGGCTAGGCTTCCCCCTCGGGCCTTTTGCGGTACAGAAATATCACAAAAGGGGAGTACCCCCAGGGAGCAGCTGAGGGGTTGCAGTGGGTGGGCATTTGGCGACCGGGCCACGGCGGGGGGGGGGGGGCGGGGGTTCCCACGGGCCCCCCCTCCCAACACGCTGTATTGTTTTTTTTTTTTTTTTCCCCCCCTTTTTTTTTTTTTTTAGGACTCCAGTATACGAAACTCACAGCCTGTAAGGGGCCCGGTAAAAACCCACTGATCCCGGCCAAAACTTAGCCCACGGAAGGCAGCAGCAAAGATGCAATGTGTCATCGCGCCACTCCCCCTTGCATTTGGGCCCCAATTTAGGGCATTGCTGGACAGTTTTATCCGGGGCTTGTGTCCCGGATAAAATTGCCACCGCCCCGAACCTCAGGTCAGCGGCTTCCAGGCCCCTGCTGTGGACCTGGAGCACCGACGGTCTCTTCAAGTGTATGTGAAATGGACCACATACACTTGAAGGGCCGGCCGCAAAAAAACTCGGGGAGAACTCCCAAGCCCTTGGTTTTCCAGCACAGGGGGGGCTTTGAGTATGTTATCACGTCCCCTGTGTGGCATGATGACATCACGCTGCCTGACTATTACCTGACTAGCTATATACTGGGGGCCAAATTTTTCCTGCAACAATTTACATTCTGGGGAGCCATTTTACCTATAGCTAAAATATTTGGGGGCCCTTTATTACCTGACTACTATTTTACTGAGGGGCCATATTACCTGACAAAGCTCTTATCCCGGAGAGCCATTTTTACCGGGACGGGGGGCAACGGGGGGGGGCCATTTAAACCTGGTAACACTAAAACGGGGGGGCCATTTTTTCATGGTTTGCTATAAAAGGGGGGCCCCTTTATTTACCTACCTTTTCTATACACGGGGGGGCCATTTTAAACCTACCTTTCTATACTGGGGTCAAAATTACCAAATACTACATAGGGGGAAAACCTTTACCTGGCAAGCTTTTTTCGGGGGGGAACTTTATTTACCTGGCCAAATCTTTTTTACTGGGGGCCCAAATATTCCCTAACCTATCTATAAAATGGGGGCCATATTCCCTGTTGGGCTTATATATTTAGGGGCCATTTTTAAACCCTTGTATTATGTACGGGGGGCCCCATTATTCCCTTTATTATTTTCCCTGGGGGCCCAAAAAATACCTCCCTATCTTTTAAAAGGGGGCCCCCAATTCCCTGCCTTTTTCTTTTATACTGGGGGCCTATTATCTCCCAAATCTAGTGGCCCTGCAAACCTTGAAATTAGTGGCCCCTTAACGCCCTACCCTAAGTGCCCCCCTAACAAACCTCCCCTTAGGGCCCAAATCTGCCTGCCCTTAGAGGCACAAACCCTTCCTGCCCTAAGGGGGCCCAATCGGGCCTACACTGTGCCCCTATTACTTACCTACCTATTTGAAGGGGTCTATACGAAAGGGGGCATAACCTACTTAAAAAGAAAGAGTCTGCCCCAAATTATCTATTTTTTAATGTTTTTTAAACCCACCTAAAAGAAAATGTCTTCCCAAACCGCCGGGCTTTAAAACTGGGGGGGGCCCGTTTTAAAACATGGAGTGTGTTTCCACCTACTATTGGGGACAAATTTAGGGGGAATTTTCAAATGTTTTTGGGGTTTAACAAGTTTGTGTGGAAAATTCTTTTAGGGACAAGGGGGTTGGGGGCCGGGAGGGAAAACATCATGAGGGTCTGGAATTTGGGTGAAGGGAAAAAAAAAAAAGAGGGAAAAAAACCCTCAGAAAAGAGTTTACCTGTGAGTCACCCAAAAAGTAACTGCATTTTAATCACCCTTTTATGTCTGCCCGGGGCCTGTGTTCATTGGGGATCTACCCTTTTATGGTCACGTTTTGGTGGTAATTGTGGTCTTTGTCTAATGATTTATATTCAGTAAAAAGTACAATGGGTTTTTTTAAGCTTTTTATGGTGGTTATTTTGTGGTAGGGTATTTTGGCCCGGGATTTTTTTTGGTCCTTGTTTTTTTGGGTTTTTTTTGGTTTTTATTGGGGCTTGATCTATTGATTTGGGTCAGTAACAAATATGATGGTGTAGTCCCCTATATTAGTTATATTTGGGGTATTTAAATTTGGGTTTCCCTTTTTATTGTTTTTTATTGGCATTATTGATTTTGTTATACCCGGTTTGGTCAGTAAAAATTATGGTGATATTTTGTAAATATTAGTACTGATGATGTGGCCCTTGAAAACATTTCTGGGCCCAAAGAATCGATAAATTAAAAAGAATGTTCAGGGAAAAAGCCCCCAACAACAAATGAAATCTAAAACAAAAGGCAAAGTTTTTTTTTTCCTGTTCAACCCCCCCATTTTTTTTTTTTTTGTGAGGGGGGGAACAAGAAAGGGGAAAAGCCTATTTGGGTGTATAACTTGTTATCCTTCTCTTCAAAAACCCCGGCCACAGGGCATTTCCAACATGAAGAACGACCCAAAAAAAACCAAAAGAGTGGAAACCCCTGCCTGCTAAAGAAAAAATAGGGTAAAGGTGCTGAAATGGGGGCCAAAAAAAAACTGGGCCCCAGACCCAAACCCTATTGGCCCCCTGTGGGAATCCTCAAATGGAAAAGGGTGGAGTGAAAAGGTTTTTTAACATCCCCCAGCCCCAAAATGATGTCATCATGTAGGAGTTTGGGAAAAGGGGAATTTTATGGCCCAAACCGTGAAGCTTTAGTGGGAAATTTCCCTCCCAAAAAGAGTTTTTAAGGGGAAAACGCAGAAAAAATTTTTGGGGGGCCCCCACAAAATATTGAAAATTTTTTGGGCCAATTTTTTACTTAGGGGTTTTTTTACTCCTTTTTTTGCCCGTGGTTTAGGCATTGGGGTTGCTGTTGGGTTTAGTTATTTTGGAAAAGGGAAAAACCCAAATTTTAAAACTGTTATACAAAACTTTTCCTGACTACTTACATTGTATCAAAGTGCCCCGTATTACCTTTTCTGAAGTGAGAAAGGTAGTTTTCCTCCACTTACTTCGCTCACCCAATATACAAATTAGGGAAGGGGTCTTCGGGAATACAAATTTTAAACTTTTTTATTCAGTTACAAAACAGGATTTTCTTCGTTTTGTGAAAAAGGAAAAAATAAATAGATTTGGGGTCAAAGGTTTAGAATTGTTTTTTAAAAAGTGTTTTTTTGTAATTGAAAAATGTTGCCTTTTGTATGTTGATTGACGGGGCCCCCCGGGGATTTAAGACGTGGGCTAAAAATTTTCCCTTCCCCACATGCCTTGGAAAAGCGGTTTAGTAAAACGCCCCAAACGATCGTAGGCTGGGTTTGGGTTTTACCATCTTTTCCCCCCCCTGGGTGCTATGCCGCTATGCGCAAATTTTGAAATTTTTAAATATCGCTGGCCCAAAATTCCGGGGGGCCGTCTGTTTTTTCTTTTTTTATCTGCTTTTTTGGTTTCTCCTTGCCTGGTTTTAGCACCCCCCCGACCGGAATTGGGCCCGTATATGTCCTAGCAGTGCTGTATAGAATTGCAAAACTCCATATCGCATATTGAGACCACACTGGTGCCGATTGAACTCTTTGTTTTTGTTTGTGTTTGCAAGTCTATCTTTGATAATCAAGAGCACATGTGTGGAAGGAATGGAGACTGCTAAAGCAAGTGAAGACAATATGGATACAGGGACACCGGCCCACACTTTAGAAAGCAGACGGGTAGACATCGATGGGTTTTTTTTTCAGAGTAACAACCAAGAAAAAATTACAGTGCTTTAATAGATTGTTGGAACATCGTGTTGTATCTCTGGCAGAGAAAGAGGTACGGTTGTTTTGGACCAATAGCACCTTACAGTCGTACTTGGAGAGTAAACGATCCCCACGTGGTTTAAGAGTCTATAAGGATATTACTCAGTTTAAGGATGATGCTGAATTTCTGAAGAAATGGAACGATGCACATGTGGAGCATTCGTTAAAATTAACCCAGATTGTTCGGACAGATCGGGGGCAGAATATATGTGTCCAAAAGGACTTGAATGCACAAGGGGGGTTACAGACCGATTGACTGAAAACAGTGGTGGGGTTCCAACTAAATTGGAAATCGTTTAAATTCCCATCCAAAACGAAATTTAAAAGAAAAAAGGGGTGACAAGTTTTGAAAACAAACTTGACTTGACCATAACAAGTTTTTTTTTGGGAAGGATTCGCAACGCAGAAGAATAAAAATCATTAGAATAAATTTGAAGAAGACAAAATCTGGGAAAAAAAGTTACTACGGACAACTGATCGGTTGGGGACTTAGTGGCAAGGGAAAAAAGGAGAGACGGTACAGGTTCTATGAATTTGTGGGAGAAATTGGTGGCTCACATCACCGGGCCCCTTTTAAAGGCGGAGATCCGCCGAGGGGGCCGTAAGAAGAAAAAAAAACCCCTCCGGGTGGGGGGTAAAGAGGAAAGGTTTTTTGGGCAAGGTAGAGACGGGTCCCAAAGCTTCCACTTGGGCCGGGGGTGAGTTCACAAATTTATAAAATCTTTGATTTCCCTCTTATTCACATGTGCCCTTTATGGGGGCCCTTTTGTTTCTGCCTTACAAAAAATTTTGATTTTTGTGTCTTTTTGGATTGATTTTGGAAAAATCATTGGGAAATTGAATCTGTTTAAAATTTTTAAAAACAAGAGAAAAATGAAATGGAGAATATGCAGGTGAAGTAGGCACCCACATTAGTGAGCTTGGTTTTTTTTGTGGGTGATGATGCTTCAGATACTGACCGAGTGATTATGTCCGAATTGTTGGGCCTTTTGGAGGTGGATATTGGGGTCAGGCTAAGAAGGGGCTAGACAATTTTTCGTGGAGGTATTAAAAGCAAGTTTTTTCCCCCTTTGTCAGCGGGCTCCTCACTGTTCAATTTTAGCAGAGCTGTACTTAGAGATGTGAAATCATTGGTATTTCCCACTGCACCATCCAATCTAACTAATGATGAAATGAAAGCGTTGAAGGAATTGAAGGGAAATGGGGAGATTGTGATTAAGCCCGCTGACAAGGGGGAAATATTGTTGTGATGAACAAGAAATACTATATGCTTGAGGCTACTCGCCAGTTGGGAGATACTTGTACATATGCCAAATTGCGTAGTGATCCTACCTCTTCTTTTTTGAATAATTTAAGAACGCTGTTACAGAAGGGTAGATCTATTGGTTTTCTGTCAAAACGTTTAGCCGAAAAATTACTACCTTTGGAACCTTCAAGACCAAAATTGGTATTTTCTTCCGAAAGTGCTAAACCCTTAGGAACCCCCCGGGCCGTCCATTGTGGCCAGTAGGGGCTCTATCACGAACCCATTATTCAGTATTTGGAGGTTTTACGCCCTATCCTTCCAGTATTCCCCCTTATCTTTAGATACAAGGCTTTTGCAAATTTTGCAAAACCTTCCAGGTCCCCGGGTTTTTAGACGGGCCATATGACGTGGGAAAGTCTTTATACTAAAATCCAACATGGGATGGACTTAAGCGTGAAGCCCTTTCCCTAGGTGGGACAAACCGGAGGAATATAATTTATATATTTGTGAGGCTTTGGACTTTGTCCCCGGGACATAATGCCTTAAATTTAATGGTGATTGGTACATACAAAAGACGGACCGCCAGGGGACCCCCCGTTCCCTACTTTTCGAATCTCTTTTTAGCAAAGTGGGAAGGATTTTGTGTATAACATAAAGAACCCCACATTAATATATTGTTTTATTGGTCCCGTTTTTTTGATGATATTTTGGGGGGTTTGGTCGGTCTGACCCCCTTCCGGGTTTTTTCAGGAATATTTAAATAACAATGACATTTAAAAGGCATTTTCAAACAAACTTTTGGGGATAATTTTGGGGTTTCTTGATTGAGATTTTTTGATTGAGATAAAGTCGTGACCAAGGGACACGGGAAACCGACTGCCAAAATTCATTGTTACATTTTACAGTTTTTCACCCTGACTATTAAAAAAAATCCTTTCCCTATGGACTTTTTTGAGATTGGACCAAAATATGGGTACCACATTTCCTTGAACAATCTTTAGAGTTGGCTGGAATTAAGAACTAGAGGTATAGTGAACAACTTTTTCTGATGCTTTTTCTAGAGCTATAACAGGGTAGCAACGGTTAGTGTTTGGGGAAACGAGGAAGAAGAGAGTGATAGATCTATTTTTTTCCTTTGAATATAACAACATGTCAATTGGTGAAGGAGCTTTAGGGAAAAATTGGGATTTACTTTAACAATCCGGAGCGTTGAAAAGGACAAGGATCCTCCATTGTAACATTCAAAAATGAAAAAGCCCGGGATAACTTTTCACGTAACATTGTTTCTGCTCGTGATAATTTTGGGTTCAGCTAACCCCGAAGGGTAATCGCAGATCGGTTCTTTTTCATTTTGGAAAAATGGTAATAGGGAACACCATACGTATTGGAGGTATAACACATACAGTGGATGAACTAATCACATGTCGGACCAACTATGTAGTGTACGTCATGTGGTGTAAAGGTGGTTTGTTTACATAGGGAAGACGATTCGTCCATTATTCGTTAGAATAAGAGAACATCTATATTCGTTAAGACAAGAAGGGGCTCCTAGATTCATTTCCACATGCATGAAGTCCATAAGGTGATAATCCGCTGTTTTGTTTGAGGAGTTCAGCGTATCCTTCCCTTTAAAGAAGGGGTAATCGGATACAAACTCCCACTTTGAGGCTAGGTGGATTTTTTCGTACTGAAACCTTGGGGCTTATGGGGTTAAATGACAGGAATGCCGTCTTCGTTTTTTGTGAATAGGAAAAAAAATTAAAAATATTGCAAAAAGAGTTTAGAATTGTTTTTAAAAATGTTATTTTGTAATTTAAAATTTGCCAGTCTGTATTTGATTGCAGGCCACCGGGAATTTTTAAAACGGGCCGTCCCTTCCCACATCCGAAAAGCGGAGTACACGCGAAACGTCGTAGGTTTGTTATACCATCTGTCCCCGCCTCTGCTATGCGCTTGCTGCAAATTTTGAATTAAAGTATCGCGCAAAGTTCCCCGGTGGTGCCTTGCTTTTTTTCTTTTTTCTGCTATTTTGGTTCTCTCCTTGCCTAGGATTGAGCACCGCCGGCAGCGTGATTATGTGTGGCCTAATGTCCTAGCATTGCTGTATAGAATTGCAAAAAATCCATATCGCATACTGAGACCACACTGGGGCCCATTGAACCTTTTTTTTTGTTTGACATACAGGTGTTGTTAGTTACTTTATCAATCAAATTATCAAGTAAGTTAAGATCATTTAAATAGTAAGCATCAAAACATTACCGATATTGTAGCATCACTTTTTCCCCGATCGGGGGACCTCGAAGGGAGGGAAACGGTTTTTCCTTTTTCATCCAGACTAAGGCTCACTTGACAGTCGGAAAGTTCCCTAACCCTCTCGGGAATCCCCCTCTTTATACACCTTCAATTAGGATGTATATCCTGCCATGCGCAGTAGTCAACATCACATAAGCGCAGCCATGCGCAGTAGTCAACATCTTGTTTTTTCCACTTCGCTTGTGGCACAGCGCGTGCCGCGCAGGCGCTGTGCACTTGTTTTTCCTACTTCTCCTCAAGGTTAAACACAAGTCAAACAAAGGATACTCACGGCTCCCATTCTGTCTTGTTCAGATCTCATATATGGCTGGTTTATGCATGAAATTACTATCTACACAATCACTCTGACATTCTTGTCACATTTGTATCACAGTGCCGTATCTTCAGTGCTCTCCCATGAAAAGATATAATACAATAGTTACGAAAATGTGAGGGTGTACTTACTTTTGTGTGATATTGTATATGTGCTGTCTCAATAAAATTACAGAAGGGGTAACTCTATCCCAAGAGCTGAAGTAATATATAAGGTGGTAAATATACCCCTAATCAACATTTTTTGGAAGCCACTCTGAACAATGGGATACTTACAGTGACCACAGACACATTCTTGAAAGGCTGAAGAGTCTACTCAGAAGGGAAAACAGTTCAAGAGGTATTGACTTCCAAGGAAAGGAGTATGTCCTCCAATTTCTGGGTGATGGCATTTTTATTGTCCCTTATAATTTCATGAATCCAATCAGAGGGAGAACAGTAGGCCAAGAATGATGGCTTATATAAACTATAAAGGGATCCCAAATTGAGTGGAAGGGAACCTCCAGTGATCATGGCAGTGTATGCATGAAGAGCACACAATCTTTTGGTAACCTGATGGTATCTCAATAAAGCCACAAGTGTGGGATCTTCTTTCGATCAGACTTGCCAACTCTTTTGAAACATCCGGAAATTTAACCCAGACTGATGAAAGGGCTGTCAAGTTTACTATAATCAGCAGCCAGACAATTTTTGTGGTGGCAATCCTATCTTTCAAAAAAGGTAAGCGATCTGCAAGCTGTGGGAACAAGGAGACCCTTTATTGCAGTTTAGGATGGCCTTACAGGGGTTGTCTCACTACATCGATTCATCTTACCTCAGTCCTGTTTACTTGGTTTCATTTTGAATTCAGGGGCGTGTTTACTGGTTTCTACTAAGCTGCAGTAGAAGCCAGGTTTGTAGCTGTAGCAACCAGTTCTGGCAGCCTATCAGGAGAGATCAAACAGGTCTGCAGCTACAGCGACCTGAGTACCTGCTGCAGCCCATACAAGAGTGGATATCTAGGTATTGGTAGGAAATGTTTAATGGTCACATATTGCAAAGCGACTTGTTTTTGCAATATCTTTAACATAAAAAGCAATCCTTGTAGTGAGACAACCCCTTTAAGAATTCATCCTGAGTTTGAACCAGAAGTCTGCAACTTTAGATCTCGTAATGAGGTGGTTATACTCCCAACTTTCCCCATACTCCAAGGCCCACTCCGAGGACTAAAGAAAAAACAAACTGTATCCACTAGATCTCGCAGGAATTCTTTATGACTATATAGACGAAACAGAAGCCTTCAGGCATTTCTTAGATCTATTTTTATCCTTTGCAGGCCCCTGTAAGAATTTTTCCTTTTTTCCCCATTTCTTGAGTATAAAAAGTTTATCCCTTTTGCACTGCATCTAACTCTAAAGGGGGAAAGCACACCCCTGTGGAAAGTAGCAGCTGAGGGAAAATGATGGTCACTGAGACGCTGGGGTGGGGGACATAGAAGCCAATGAAATTCACAAGTATTAAAAGGTTTTGGTTTTTAGGGGCTTTGTACTTCCACAGCTCGGGGGTCACCGATTAAGTCCTTCAGGTTGGACAGGGGGCAGTAGTGGGGGCAAACGATTCTTTTGTATGTTTATTTGAGAAAAACCAAAACATGTGGCAAAAACGGGCCCCAATAAGTAAACTAAAAAAAACCGCCGTCCTGGCACTTACAGAAATGGGCGTAGTTTCCTCATAACACCTTGTGTGGTATAGCAGACACTGGCCTCCCATTTAAACACCTCCAGCCAAAAAGTTAAAATGGGTTGCAGGACACCCAGCCACTTACATTCTGCCCAAAAAGGGCCCCAGGAAAATCCTGGCTGGAACATGGGGAGTAAGCACCCCCCCCTGTCTAGCTTACTCCAATGAAAGCCCCCCGGGAGGGCGGAAGCCATACTAACTCGGTAAAGTATGTCAACAGTCGTCCTTTGGGCTCATCTTCTTTGGCTTTCATTCCACCAAGGTCCTTTCCTTTGGGGGCATGGTTTAAAACTCTTCCCAAAGTATGTCCAGAACCGGTGGTATTTAAATCCCTTGTAGACCTTACAGGCTGCTGCCTTACAGCTTCTAAATAGTAGCAAATCTTGTAATGTCCATTTTCCTCCACAATTAGGTTTTTTCTGAATGCAATTTTTATGTTAGTGTAAACTTAATAATTGGAGGGTATGTATGGAGGCCCTAAAAAGTGTAATAATTAATTATGCTATTTTTTTTCTGTTCTGCCAGCGGGAAAATCACAAGTCTGTTTCAAATGGGAAGAAAATATTTAATTTTTTTTAGCAGATCATAATGAATACAAAACAATAATTTGTTTTAAATTTTTTTGTTACAGAGCCTTATTTACACTCCAAAACATTAACAACACTATGGACAAGCTTTAGGGTGCTTTAAAAGGGGAGTTTTTTGGGGGTTTTTGATGCGTTTTTTGGGTGCTTTTTTGGCAGGAAGGCACAGCAATTAAATTTAAAATAAATTGTTGCCCCCAAAAAAAAGCCTTTGAAAAAACGCACAAAAAAAAGCCCGGTGAAAAAACCCCCTTTGGCTTCTCAAATCAAAGGGAAATAGAGGGGTCACTAATATTGCACTGACTAAAGTTTCAAGTCCAGCTCTAAATCTTCAAATGACCGATTTTGAAGATTGTGCCAATCTGTGGGGTGTGGCAGGGGGGTTTAAAAATCAGATTGAAAGCAAAATTTTTCAGCCCCATGAAAACCCCAAAATTTTAAACTGTGGAACTTTGTTTTCATTTCCCCGAATACCCTCCTAATCGAAATTCAGCATTGTTCAATGTTCATCCAAGTGCTAAGAAAAAATTTAAAGGGGACTCACCGGGTTTTTTCTTTAAAGCTTGTATTGTAAACATACATATCATGGGGAAACAAGCAAATCCCTCAGCTACGGCCCCGTTTGCGCACTGATAGCCTTTTCGCGCCCTTGAAGGCTAGTCAGTGCGCGAAACGGCTTGGGTGAGGTGGATGTGTTGTTTTCCCATGATTTGGGTGTTTAAATACAGCTTTATAAAGAAAAAGACCGGTGAGTGCCCCTTATATTTCTTACCACTTGGGACCATGTTTTTTTTAAAAAAAAAGGGGGAAAAAAAAAAAAAAAAATTTTTTTTTAAACCTTTTTTTTTTTTTTTTAAAAAACCCTTTTTTTTGGGTTTTTAATTTTTAAAAAAAATTTTTTTTCCCCAAATAAAAAAAAAAAATTTTTTTTTTTTTTTTTAAAAAATTTCCCCCCCAAAATTTTTCCCCGGAAAAAGGGGGGGTTTTTAAAACCCTAAGTTTTTCCGGTTTTTTTTTGGAAATTTTTCCCCCCCCCAAAAAAAAAAATTTTGTTTAACTTTTTCCCAAAAAAAAAATTTTAAAAACCCTTTTTCCCCCTTTTTTCCCCCCCCAAAAAAGGGGTTTTTTTTTCCCCCAAAATTTTTCCCCCCAAAATTTTTTTCCCTTTTTTAAAAAATTTTTCCCAAAAAGGGGGGGGTTTTTTTAAACCCGGAAAAAAATTTTAAAAAAAAAAATTAAAAGGGGTTTTTTTTCCCCAAAAACCCCTTTTTTCCCCCCCCCTTTTAAATTTTTTTTTTTAAAATTTTGAAAAAACCAAAACCCCTTTTTCCCCCAAAAAAAATTTTTTAAACCAAAAAAAAAGGGAAAAAAATCCCCCCCAAATTTTTTCCCCTTAAAAAAACCCCCAAAAACCCCCCAAAGGTTTTCCCAAAGGGGTTTTTTTCCCCCCAAAGGGGGTTTTTTTTCCCCCTTTTTTAAAAAAAAAAGGGGGGGTTTTTAATTTTTTGGGGGGGCCCCCTTTTTAAATTTTTAAACCCCAAAGGGGTTTTTTTCCAAAAAATTTATTTAAAAAAATTTTGGGGGTTTTTTTTTCCCTTTTTTTTGGGCCGGGGGAAAATTTAAAAAAAGGGGGGGGGGGTTTTTTTTTTGGGCCCAAAAACCCCCCCCGGGTTTCCCCCCCCCCGGGGTTTTCCCCCCCCCCTTTTTTTAAAAGGGGAAAACCCCCCAAGGGTTTTTTTAAAAAAAAAAATTTTTTCCCCGGAAAAAACCCCCCACCCGGGGGGGTTTTTCCTAAAGGGGCCCCCCCAAAACCCCCCCCCTTTTTTTTTGGGGGGGTTTTAAAACCCCCCCGGGGGAAAACAAACCCGGGGAAAAATTTTCCCCGGGGGGGGGGCCCCCCCGGGGGGGGGGGGTTTTTTTTTTTTTTTTAAAAAAACCTTTCCCCCCAAAACCCCCCCCCCCCCCTTTTTAATTTTTTAAAAACCCCGGGGCCCCCCAAAAATTTTGGGCCCCCCCGGGGTTTTTTGGGGCCCCCCCCCCTTTGGGTTTTTTTCCCCCCCCAGAACCCCCCCCGGGCCCCCCCCGGGCACCCCCCCCCCTTTAAAACCCCCAACCCAAATCCCTTGGCCCCAAAAAACCCCCCCTTTAAATGCCCCCCCAAAAATTTTTTTGGGGCCAATTTTTGGTTTTTTGGCCCCAAACCATTTCCCCCCCCCCCCCCTTTTTTTTTTTCCGGGCCCCTTTTTTGGGCCCCTTTAAAAAAAACCCCCCCCCCAAAAAAAAAAATTTTTTCGGGTTTCCCCCTTAATTTTTCCCTTTTTCCCCCCCCCCTTTTTTTTCCCCCCCCGGGTTTTTCCCTTAAAAAAAACCCCCTTCCCAAAAACCCCCCCCCCCCGGGGCCCCCCCCCCCCCTTTTTTTAAAAACCCCCCCCCAAAAAATTTAAAAAAAACCCCAAATTTTTTCCCTTCCCCCAATTTTTTGGGGCCCCCCCGGGGTTTTCCCCTTCCCCCCAATCTTTTGGGTTTTTTTGGTTTTAAAAGGGTTTTTGGGGCCCTTTTTAAGGGGCCCCCCCCCCCTTTTTTTGGGCCCAAATTGGGGGGAAAAAACCCCCCCCCCTTTTTTTTCCCCCCTTTAAAAAATTTTTTTAAAATTTCCCCGGGGGAATTTTTACCTTTTCCCCAAACCCCCCCCCTTTTTTTAATTTTTTTTTTTCCCCCCCTTCCCAAAACCCTTTTTTTTCCCCCTTTCCCCAATTTTTAAAAATTTAATTTTTTAAAAAATTTTTCCCCCCCCCCCCCCTTTTTTTTCCCCCCCAAATTTATTTGTTCCCCCAAAACCCGGGAAAAAAAATTTTTTAAAAATTTTTTGGGGCCCAATCCCCCTCCCTTTCCCCCAAACCCCCTTTTTAAAAAAAGGGGTTTAAAAATTTAATTTTATTTTCCCAAACCCCCCTTGGGGGGGTTTTTTTGGGGGGAAAAAAAAAAGGGGGTTTTCCCCCAAAAAAAAACTTTCGGGTTTTTTTAAAAAAACCACTTTTTTTTTTAAGCCCCCTTTTAAAACCCCCTTTTTTTGGGTTTTTTTTTTTCCCAAATGGGCCCGGGGGGGGGTTTTTTTTTTTTAAAAAAAAAAATTTTTTTTTTTGGGGGGGAAAAAAAAAAAAAATTTTTTTTTTTTAAAAACCCGGGGGTTTTTAAAAAAAAAAACCCCCCCAAAAATTTTAATTTTTTTGGGGAAATTTTTTTTAAAAAAATCTTTTTAAAAAAATTTAAAAAAAAGGGGGGGGGTTTTTTTTTAAAAACATAAAAAAAAGGGTTTTTTTAAAAAAACCAAACCCCAAAAACCCCCCCCTTTTTTTGGGAAAACCCCCCCCCTTAAATGGGGGGCCAAAAAGGGGGTTTTTTCCCCCCCCCCCGGTTTTTTTTTTTGGGTTACTTTTAAATTAAAAATTTTTTTAAAAAAAAGGGGGGGGGCCCTTTTTTATTTTTAAAAACAAAAGGTTTTTTTTTAAAAAAAAAAAACCCCCCCCCCAAAAATTTTTTTCCCAAAAAAAAAAATTTTTTTGGGGGTTTTTCCTTTTCCCCTTAAAAAAAGGGTTTTTTATTTTTTTGGGTTTCCCCCCTTTTAATTTTAAAAAAAGGGGGGCCCCCCCCCTTTTTTTTTTAAACCTTTTTGGGGGAAAAAAAAAAACCCTTACCTTTTTAAAAAGGGGGCCCCAAAAAAAAAGGGAAAAAAAAAAGGGGGGGGGTTTTCCAAAGGGGGGAAAAAAAAAAAGGGTTTTTAAAAAAGGGCAAAGGGTTTCCCTTTTAAAAGGGCCCCCCCCTTTTTGGGGAACCCCCCGGGTTTTTAAAAATACAAAAAAAAAACCCCCAAAATTTTGGGGGGTTTTTTCCCCCTTTTTTTTTAAAAAAACCAAAGGTTTTTCCCCCCAAAGGGTTTTTCCCCCCCCCTTTTATTTTAAACCCTTGGGGTTTTTTAAATTTTTTTTAAAAAAATTTTAAAAAAACCCCCAAAAATTTTTTTCCAAGGGGAAATTTTTTTCCCCCGGGGGTTTTTTCCCCCCCTTAAAAAATTTAAAAAAACCCCCCAAAAAAAGGGGGGCCTTTTTTTTCCCCCGGGGTTTTGGGGGGAAAAAATTTTGTGGGGGGTTTTTTTAATTGGGGGGGTTTTTTTAAAAAAAAATTTTTTTTAAAAAAACCCCCAAAATTTTTAAAAATTTCCCTTTTTGGCCCCCCCCCCCCCTTTTTTTTCCTGGGGTTTTTAAAAAGGGGTTTTTGGAAACCTTTTTTTCCTTTTTTTAAAATTTTTTTTTTTTTTAAAAATTTTTTTTTTTAAAAAAAAATTTTTCTTTTTTTTTTTTTTAAAAATTTTTTTTTTTTTAAGGGGGGTTTTTTAAATTTTTTTTTTAAAAAAAAAATTTTTTGGGGGGTTTTTTTTTTTTAAAAAAAAAGGGGGGAAAAATTTTTTTTTTTTTTTTTCCCCTTTTTTTAAAAAAATTTTTTTTTTTTTTTTCCCCCCCTTTTCCGGGTTTAAAAAGGGGGAAATAAAAGCCTTTTTTCCCAAAAATTTTTAATTTTTTTTTTTTTAAACCCCCCAAAAAAATTTTTTTCCCCCCCCAAAATTTTTTTTTTGGGTTTTTAAAAACCCGGGGGGGGGAATAAAAGGGGGAAAAAACCATTTTTCCCCCCTTTTTCCCAACCAAAAGGGGCTCATGCGTAAAGCTTTTTTTTCACAAACCCAAAGCAGCTATGGGTCCTAAAGGACAGTATTTCAGAGTTGTAGGCACTCCATGTGTCTCAATGAAGGATTGTGTTCTCTCCCTGAAACAATACTTTCAGAGTAGAAAACCACCTGAAAAAATATATGGCTGGTGCTTTATTGTCAGTACTTCCAATGTGTCTAGCTGTTGCTGGGCTGGATTTAAAAGAGGTTGTCATTGTGAGTTGTTTAGGTACAAAAAGGGATACTAAAAAATGAAATTGACTAGCCACAATTTCAATTAACATCCATATTGTTTAACCAGTCCCTGACTAGGCCATCCCCCCTCCCCCCTTCCTTCCTGATCAGGCTCATTTTCTTCAGTATTTGTCACAGTTGGTTATTCTACTTATTTTGCCTCTTTTTATGCAATTTTTTCATTATATTTTTTTAATACTAATAAAGGAGCATGGCAAAAAAGTTTGTTTTTTGCTTTTTTCATTTATTTTAACAGCAGAAGTGGTACTAAAATAGGTCTTGTAATTGTGTAATTGTGTCACTTTTCCATCATAGACGTTTAAATGTTGATGATATAAAGATTCACGGTCAATGGGGGTGGGGCTAAAAGCTGCAGTTTGGGCTATGTTTTTGTTTTTTTTTTATGTGCCCCCTATAAGTGATTATAAAGACCTCTGGGAGCAGTTTTTTTCTCTCCGATTTCCCCCTTATATACTAGCCCCAGTTACTGGGGAAATATAGGGGGAAATATGAAGTAACTGCAGTTTATAAAACCCAGCAGCTTATGCAGTTACTGATCCCCAGCAGTCAAGTGACTGGAGCCCAGTCAGGAAGTAGGAATCCAGGAGGCTTCTTGCCTATCTACTTATGTAGCACTCTTTGAGCGTTGTATATACAGTGATCGGGGAGGCAGGGATAGTAATAATCTGTCCCTGTCTTCTCAGCCAGCTCTCCACTTTTGCAGCTGCACAACTAGTATGCAGCTACCCACTCTGCACAAACATAAACGACCACTGCCCAGATCTTTATAGTCAATGGATGGTCGTCAAGCCAGAACAGCTGTAGTCAATATGAAGACACTGGGCCTCATTTATCAAAATTGTCTTGTAGTAAAACTTTCTTTGTTGCCCAAAGCAACCCAACAGGGGTCTGCTTTCATTTTTTAAACTGCTCTGGAAAAATGAAAGCTGAGCTCTGATTGTTTGCTAAAGGAAATATAGACAGTCTCACTGTAAGACAGATTTGATGAATGAGGCCCACTGTGTTGTGCAAGGGTTGCATGCACATGTCATTTGATTCTCATGTGAAAGCTGTGTGGCAAATCAATAAAACTACATGGCTAAGTTGAACACAAGTTTTACCAACAGCTGCTATTAATGGAAAAGTCTGTAGAGTGTGGCTTTAGGGGGCCTTCACACAGCGCTCCAATTAAACTGCCTTTATTACCAGCAAGAGTCTTTCATTTGAGAACTGAAGAACCCCTTTAATTTTCTATGATATTTTTTCAGATGCACTAGTATGTATGAAAGTGTCTCACAGTACTTTGTAAATGTGTCCCATTCTATGCCAAAAGTAGTCTCAGCCATGCCACTTGGAAACTGGTATGGATTTGTACAAAGGTTTTGTGCCAAACTTTGGCAAATTTTTGCTACATTGTATGACTCTGGCTGAAACACCCCTGCATCTTTGGCGCATTCGAAAAGTGTCATGTCTGGCACAGATTGCATCAAGTTTTGTTGTACGACAATTCATCTATGGGCTATGACAGTTTGTTTAACTCAAAGCATGCAAATAAAATGGCATACTCCCATTCATACATGTCACCCAAAGTGTCTATGTAACTGCATGACTATTATGTAAAAGTATTACATTGTCCTACATAGTTGAGGCTTATGAGGCTTTGAAAACAGACACATTTTTCAGCGCTAATTTTCATTTAGCAGTATCCATAAGGAAAACACTTGAAATAAATGACAGCTATGTGCCACAGTTAACCATATGCCATGAAAAATGTTTCGTGAACCCTGTCCTAGTGAAAAAAAAACATAACACAAGGGCCCATGCAACAGATGTTTTAGGACCCTAGCAACAGATTTATCAACATACTTTTAGACCATCTAGCTGTTTTAAAAAGTTGCAATGTTTAGGAGATGTTTTTGTTTGCTATAGTTTGCACCTAAATCACAGCAAACTCTAGGTGTGATGTTATGGTATTTCACAGTAAAAATGAAAGAAGTTGCATAAAATAAAAATCCATGATAAAAACAAAAATTTATTGCAAATTTACACTATGATCACCTTTGATAAAAGCCTACAAACCAGGCTTTAACAAAGAAAGAGTAATCTCATTCAAATATAATTCCTGTGAAGGCAACAAGAGTGGGATAAGTAAGGGTAAATGTAGCTAAATTGTTCTAATAGACTTATTCCTTATGGTGTGTTCACATGATGTATTTAGAAGTGTAAATTTAAAATGTGCTGCAAAATAATCCCAATTCAGGTTATAAATATAATATCTATATCTATTAATAGCATAGATTTTTTATACAGTAATACCCCACTATATGAAACTAGATAGAGAGATGTCTACTCTCACACACACACACACAATCACACACACACACACAAACACACACACAAACACACACCACACACCACCAACACACACACACACCCTATCTCTCCTCCCCCCACACCCTTTTCTCTAACACCAACCCTAGCCTCCTCCAACCCCTCCAACCCCTCCCCAACCATATAACTCATTGACATAACATAATATATTATATACACGAACACACACACACACGCACACACACACACAACATAGTCCCCCCGCCTCTCCGCCTTACCCGTTTTCTCTCAGAAGAGCCCCCCACCAACCTTTATAACCCTCCCAATGCCCCCCCCACCCTACATCTCTCCGCACCACCCATGACCCTCCCCCCTTCAATACCCCAAAGTAATGTGCACGTAATACTTAAAAAATCCACCTTCCAACAGTCTACAAAAATGGGAAAACCAATCCTTCCCGACCACAATCAAGCAATCATCACAACATCACTGGAACATAAACCCTACTACCAAAATCCAAGACACAAAAGTCCTACTTGGTTATCAAACATTACGCTCCAGAAATGCAATCCAGAAAACCATTTTGAACTCCTGATATTCAATACACCATGACCAGATCCTCTGGCAGAGAGTTCCAAAGATCCTCACTGCGTCTTACAGTAAAGAATCCCTTTCTAATGTTTATGTAGAAACTTTCTTTCCTCTATGGCATAGAGGATGACCCCCTTTTTCTGGATACAGACCTGGGTATAATAGATCTTGGGGAAGATCTCTTATATTGACCCCCAGAATAATTTAATAACAATTATTTTATGTTCCCTGAAACCATACCTTACTCTACTATCTCAAAAACAAAATAACCCCTCAGATCTTGTTAATATCCTTTCGAGGTTATTTTGTAGACCCACTCAGGCCTTTTATTATTGTTGTTTCCTGCCTTTGAACCCTTTCAGGCTTTACAATGTCTTTATTGTCCACTAGTGCCCAAAACTGTACACAATAACAGTTATGTCATAATGATCACGTGGGCACAGGAGGGCACAGTGCCCACAAAATTGCCACAGAAGTCCGCATAGACTGACAACTGGGATCCTACTGTAATGGCCACAACTGGAGATAACTCTGATCCTGGCAGATTCTGTGGTTAATAGTCATTGCCAAAAATATTGGCTTAATTGGTTGCATGTCAGTTTTTACACTGACACAAAGTAATGCTTTCGTACACAGAGTATACCAAAGTAATAATAATAAGCAATAATACTAGTTCTTAGGGGGGACTCAAACAAAAAAAATCAATTTAGAAAAACAAAAAAAAAAAGGAGCAGACTAATAAAACAAGACATTTTTCCATTAAAACTGAATTTATAAAAAAAAGTGGTAACCCCAAAAAATTTTAAATACACATATCACCATGATCGTAACGACCCAAGTAATAAAGTTGACACATTATTGTATCTGTGTGGTGAACATCATAAGTAAAAACAAAAAATATGAAAAAAGGGCATATCTGCTTTTTTTTCATCCTTCTACTCCCCTACTCCAAAAAAATAATAATAATAAAAGATAATCAATAAGTCCCAAGTACCCAAAAATAGTTTAGATAAAAATACATCTTGTCCCTCATAAAACAAACTGACTTGTGGCTATATCATTGAAACAACAACAAAAAAATGGGTGTCATAATGTGGTGACATCAAGTAGAATTTTTCTTTAAAAACTGTTTTTACCCAATCGACTTACCTTATTAGAACTACTTCCCACTGTCAATGTTGGCAGCACATAGCTCATGAATGAAGTCCCATGTTGTTTGTTGGCTTGGTGCGTGTATAAGGTGTGTGATAGGCTGTCTGCACACAAATCTATCATTGATGTCATGTGTAAAAGGGAAGATTTATCAGAGATACGAAAAACTGATTATTAGCTTTGAGCTAAGGGTGGCAGTATTTCTAAAACTGAACAGTTTGTGAACTATTCCCATGCTGCTGTGATGAAAGTGTATAGTGAGTGGACAAATGGCAGCATTGTGAATAAGCAGTGTGGAAATTGTAGACCACCACGTGCTATTGATATATGTCAGCTACAAAGGTGTTCAAAGGCGAATCAGCATGCTACATCACCAAATGGGCTAGGGGTTACCAGACCTGTGACTAAACAAAACTTCAGTGAACCCTACTGCATATGCGGCTCCAAAGCAGATAGATGGTCACTGCTAATGAAGTTGTATCAACAGAAAAGGCTTCAATTTTAACAGCACTATTGTAATTGGATCTCCACTGACTAGCAAAGGGTTGCCTTCTCCACTCCATTTTCTGCTTTATCAAACAAATGGACGTTGGCATGTCAGGCAAAAAACAAACACCTTACAACTACTGCTAGAAGAAAACAAGCTGGTGGTGGCAGCGTTATGGTCTGGACGATGTTTTGTGGCATTTTCTAGGCCCAACACTCCATAAAAGAAAATTATGTATTTTCCTAAAAAAACAATTTAAAAGTTTCACTTTTATAGATAGCCATCTATATAACATTCTTTTTACCACGGGTGTTATCTGTGGGAGTAAACCTTGTACCCTAAAGGGCCGCCTCAAAAATTTTTACAGCTGGGCTTTGGGGCCCCCCCTCCACTCCCCCCCTGGCCCCGCCCTCTGGCCGACGAAACCCCCCTACAGCCCCATCCCGGCCCTCCCGACAGAGCCCCACCCATCCCCCCGTCCACAACCATCACCACCCTGGAAAAATAAAAAAAAATTTCTGGGGTTACAAGAAAAAAAAATTGCCCTGTGCCATTGTTTTTGGATTTAGTTCTTGCTGGATTTACAAAGGTACAGTTTATCTGTATTTTGTGGTACTTCATATAGGGGGTCCACAATTACCATCCTATAATGTTACTGACCAAACCAGTATACCAGCCCAATATGCCAAACAATATAAAATTTTTAAAAAATTTTCCCACCTTCACTCCCATATTGACTAGCACCCCATATTTTATTGACCAATCAGCTACCAAGACAAATACATAACAAAAATATACAAGCCCCAAATTTACCGCCCATCATACCAATCTCCCCCTTTTAAAAAATACAAATAATACCCCCTTCTTTTTATAAATAAAAACCATTACATCAAGCCAAATTTTCTCCATACGTCCCCCTATAGGGGTAGATACCGGTACACAGGTGTTGGGAAAAATGTTTCTTACTTTAGGGCCTCACGGGTGGTCTTGTTGTGGTCGTTCACTTTCTCTTTTTTCTCTTTCGGCCAGCCCTCCATGATGACTTCCCCCGTCCACCACTCGTCCCTGTAGAATTACCAACAAAGCACCTGGACTCCTATTTTTTTTATCTTTTCCCAATGGTGCCCCCCTTCCCCGTAAAAAAACCCCCCATCTAAAATGGCCCAAATGGTAAAAAATTCCCCCCGTAATTAAATTGGGCCCCCCAGTCAGTATATAGGTAAAATGGGGCCCTGGGCGGTAGCTAAGTAGCTTAGGGGCGTTTAGCTTAGGGCCAGGGTAGGCAGTTTTGGGCCTCCGTAGTTCTAGGGCCCCCTCTTTAGTTTGGGGCCCCCCCTATTTTGTTGTAGGGCCCCCCCTTTAATGCGGGCCCATCCTTTTTGTTGTGGGGCCCCATCCTTTGTTGTAGGGCCCCCTTTTGTGCAGGGCCCACCCTTTTTTTCGGGAATCCTTTAGTTGTAGGGCCCCTTCTTTAGTGCGGGGCCCCCTTGTTATTTAGGGCCCCCCCTTTTATTTGTAGGGCCCTCCTTTAGGAGGGCCTCTTTTAGGCAGGGCCCCCCCTTTAGTGCAGGGCCCCCTTTTTTAGTCAGGGCCCCCTCCTTTAGGCAGGCCCCCACCTTTGTGCGGGCCCCCTTCTTTGTGCGGGCCCCCCTTCTTTAGTGCACCCCCCTTTTTTTTTGTGGGGCCCTCCTTAGTGGTGGGGCCCCCCCTCCTTTAGGGGGGGCCCCTCTTATGCGGGCCCCTTCTTTAGTGCAGGGCCCCCTTTTGGCAGGCCCCCTTTTTGTGCAGGCCCCTACATTGTGCGGGGCCCCCCCTTTAGTTGTGGGCCCCCCTGTAGTTTTGACTTCCCGGCCCCACGCCCCCCCGGGTTTTCTTGTCTGCTCCCGCCCCCAGCATGCTCTTTAGGCTTGGGGCAGAGGCCCGGACTGGGGGTTTCGCGATGACGTCATCACACGCGCCACCTGCAGAGCTTGTTGGCTGGGGGGAGGGGCGATAGCTCTCCCCCTTCCCCCCCGTTTAATCTTTTAAATTTTATGCGCGTGCAGGAGTGCATACAATTAAGAGATCGCCCCTGTGAAGCAAGGGGGGGAGTCTGCCACCCCCGGGGATCCTCCCCCCCCGGTTCCAAGGGCCCGGGCCCGGGCCCAGAGAGCAGTCCGGTTGTACTGCCCTAACGGTGGCCCCCCCCCAACCCCTTGGATTCCTCCTTTCATTTGTTTTTTCTTTGCCCCTTTGGATTTCCAACAGCTCCCCCTTTGAAAATTTTAAATTTTGGGGAAACGTGTCAGGTATATGGGTATACTGCAACCTATATGCAATAGATCATATTGTTTGGTACACTGTTGTTGCGATTTTTACACTGCGTAGCTGTAGTGTTTATGGGTATTGCTACATGATCTGGTCTAGTCTATTGATATTATTTATTCATTAAGTCAGGGTATAATAGCGAAAGCCTCCTTAGGGTGGGGACATCCTTTTCGGGGCAACTACCGCGCCATTTAGGTAGGTACTGAATAGGGATATATATATATCCCCTTCCTCTGATCTCTATCCTTTTGGAGACCTCTGATTAGTGGCTATTATTGCCCTTGTTGTATGTCCATGTTCATTACGCTGGGGCTGAATATGGCGTAATTTGGATTTTTCGAAAATACAGGCTCCCAGTTCGAACAATCTGGAATCCAATAGGCTATGACTAAGGTTATGTGAGTTTATAATACAAATGGTCAAAATTGCCTTTTTTAAGATATTGGTTGTAATTGAGTGGAATATGTTCTATTTGTATTGATATTTATTTTTTTAAGTAAATATATTAAAGGTGAAGTTTTATTCTCTGGGCTCAAATATCTATGTGGAATGCTCTCTCAACTGATTTGGGGATGAATCCTTACAGATCATGTAAATCTATACATGCTGATTGTCTTACCTATTGCAGATGAGATTTTCCAGCAAGATAATGCGACATGTCACACAGCTAGAAATGTCTGAAATTGGTTAGAAGAACATGACCAAGATTTCCTAGTACCACCCAGGACCGCTAATTCCCACACTTCTTTTAAATCTTTTTATTAAGCATTCCAGAACATGCAATAACAATATGAATCACACAAGTGAAATTCAAAGAGATACAATGACCATCATGATATCCAGTCCATTGACAGCCTACGAGGATACATTCCGAAATGCAATGCTTTTCTTATTTTTCCCCCTTACTCCCCAACATACAATTGTTAAATGTCTTTAGTAAGTAACACAAAGTAAAACATTTGTATATTATAGAATATACTTTGTAAATAAGTATTGAGAACAAAAAGTTCAAAGATTGCGAGTATGTGCATTCTGCATTACCAATTTAAACAAACATAAGTTTAAACAAAATCCAACCTGGGCCTTCGTTTTTGCGATCTCGTGTCTGTTCCAGAGAATCGGACCCATGCCTCTTCCCAACTGTCTAACCTATAGACCAGCTTTCTAAATGCACTTAAACCTGCTTTATGTTAGACCAGGATTTTCTTGGTATTATATTGACTCAGGCTATAAGCCATGTCTTTTTCCTCAACCCCTGTCTGCCGCCGTAAGGAAAAGGCCTAAGTCGCAAAAACAGGAGGATTACACATATCTTCAGGCCCAGGCAAAAGTAAAACATACATCAATACAACATACATCAATACAACATACATCAATAAGTGCTCCGTTCCCCAAGTCCACCCCCCCACCTCTGATCCTGATAAGGCGGCCGATCAGCATGACTGTCGCTTTCTGCCACCAACATCTTGTTTTATTGTTTAAAAATGAATTCCCGGGCCCCAGAAGCAAGCCAAAAGGCAGAGCGGATATTTTCGTCATTTGGGAAGGTCAGGTCACAACACCTTCTATATTGGTGGCTATCCCATTTATACCTGTTCCTGAAACCTTGTGGTATGAGTGAAAAACTCCCTAATGGCCCCCCTGTATTCTCTTCGGAAGTAAGGGGATAAAGCTGCCCCAGACCTGGAAAATTTTTCGACATGTGTTTCCTTTTTGCCTGAGGCCTCTACCCAGTCCATTTTCAATATATAGGACAATTTATCTAAAAACATCCTGAAAGGGGGTGGAGAGTCGTGTCTCCACGTGTTCAAGAGGGTTTTAACGCCTGACCGCTGAAATCATTTTTAGAAGTTTTCTACTCCCGGCTCACATGGGGTCAATTGAACATCTACATGGCCAAATATGGCCCATAGGGGATTGCTGGGAACATAATTTGTCAAGTGCGTTCTAGTAAACAATATCACCCGAGCCCCAAAAGTCTTGTATCACTGGGCAACTCCATAGACAATGGAATATGTCTGCCTCCAGCACCCCACATCGGAAGCAGCTACTGCTCTCGTAAATGCCCATGCAGTGGCCAATTCCCCACACTTAAACAAAACTGAGCATCTGTAGGATCACAATAATAGTGTTGACTTTACAGATCCTCCCCCATGCACACTCCAGCAGTTGTGGGATGCATTGCAGTCAGCATGGCTCCAGATACCTGTGATAACCTACCAGGACCTTCAGGGCTGCCATCAGAAATTTCAGGGCCCCATACAGCTGAAGCGTCTGAGGCCCCCACGTCATCCACGCCCCCATTGCCCCGCCCCCTCAACAGTCACCCGACCCGAGAAAAAAAAATGCAATTGCACCTTTATTTTTGAATTTTACAGTTTATCAATATTTTTGCGGCTCATTTACGTATACAAGGGCCAGAAATACTGCCACACGATCACCACACGTAAACCACTATTATTTTTATGCCCAAAAACCAGTATACCCGACCAATATTGCAAATAACAATATACTAAGACCATTTAATACCGCCAAATATCACTACCATAACAGTACTGAAAATACCACCGTACTGTTAGTGAATATAATTCAATAAGACCGATATTACAGGGGTATTATGGGATAGATACGGTGACACAGTGCAGATACATTTATGACTCCAAGTTATTTGATGAGTCATTCTCTTTCCCTTCTCTTCTCCATTCGGTCGAGACTAGAGTACTTCTCGCTGCTTAAGAGGGGCCCCGCACAGCAGCAAGGGCCGGGGGAAGGTGGGCGGCACAGGGGCTTTAGAGGGGCCCCACACAGCTTTGGGGTCCGGGGGGCACTAGGGCAGGTAGGGGGCTTCAGAGGGGCCCTGGGGGGGGGGGGGGCTGGGGCAGGGTGGGCTTCAGAGGGGCCCCACATCGCGGGGGCCCAGGTGGCGGATTTCCGTGGGGCCCCCGGGGTTTCCGGGGGGGGGAGCTGGGACAGGGTGAGCCTCTGAGGAGCCTCAGGGGCTTCAGAGGGGCCCCACACAGCTGGGGCCCAGGTGGGGGGTTTCAGTGGGGCCCCAGGGGTTTCAGGGGGGGTGCTGGGGAGGGTGAGCCTCTGAGGAGCCCCAGGGGCTTCAGAGGGGCCCCACACAGCTGGGGCCCGGGTGGGGGGTTTCAGTGGGGCCCCAGGGGTTTCAGTGGGGGGGGTGCTGGGGCAGGGAGGGCTTGCTTGAGTATCACAAAATGTGAGAGGTGCCGTGCTCCAAGTCAAAGGAGCGCTCAATACATGAACAAAGCTGCAGCAGCGTCTCACTCACTTGAGATTCTTCTGCTCGTCCTGTGAGGGGATCAAGGGGCGATCTCACCGGACGGCGCAGAGGAATCGGAAGTCAGTGAGACGTTCATGTATTGAGCGCGGGCCCCCCTCCTCACACTCTGAGCCGCACGGGCACCAGCGGACGGTCAGCAGTGCCGCGGGGCCCGTGTTCAGGCTCAGGAAGCTAGTTTGTGAAACAAGAGGGCCTGCTTGCAGCGGGCCCCCTTATTTAACTGGGCCCATACACCTGTAGCCCCTATACCCCCTGTATGGCGGACCTGAAGACCTTATTGACTCGCTCCCAGCCTGTGTACCTGCTGTTTATGCTACACACAGTTGTTACTCTTAGCTGGTGGCCGTAATGTAAATGGACTGTGTATTTTGCAAAATCAGTAAAATAAAAAAAATATATACATAATTAATATCCACACAAGGAAGGTAACACATTAGTTATTCTGCATGGTGAAGAAAAAAAATGAAATATAAAAAATAACGGCAAAGTTGCTGTGTTTTTTCCGTCCCTTTTGAAAAAGAGTTAATAAAAGTTGAACAATATGCTATACACCTCAAAATTGTACAACTGAAAAATACATCTCATCCTGGGGACAAAAAACAAGCACTTCCACAGCTCTGTCAGTAGAAAGATAAAAAGGCATGAATGTTGGAGGGTAAGAATAAAAAAAAATGTAAAAAAGAAGCTTGGTCCAGAGAGCCAGATAGGCCTGGTACTTAAAAGGTTAAGAAGGATTGGAGTCAGAGAAATATGACTGAAAGCTTTATATTTTTTCCTTTTTTGGTTACATTACAAAAATGCATTCAAAAGCTACACCACAAATAAAGTCTGCAGAGTTTCAATGCAGGCTTCCTGTATCTGTTCCACAAATCATCACTGAAAATACTGCTATATCAATTAGATTAGTTATAATTATTTTATAGCGCCATTGATTCCAGGGCACTGTACATTCAGGGGGTTACATACATAAAATAAGTCAAACAAGTACAATAGTGACAATCTGTGACTAACAACAGGTACAGAGGGAAAGAGAACCTGCCCGCGAAGGCTTACAATCTACAAGTTTCATGCAGGGATGTTTTTGAGGGCAGGCAGGGCAGGCAGCCACCTAGAGTGCTGTTCACCTTAAGACCTTAAGCAATCTGGGCTTATACTAATGCCGACCTCCTGTTGACTTTATGGGCAGGTGCACATCTCTTAATGCCAGCGTATAGCAGTGTGTGCTGTGTTCCCTGCTATACACTGGGTGTTTTAGAAGCACATATTGGCCAGCGCATAGTTCTAAAGCGCTCTGTGCCGGCCCCCATTCACTTTCGTTTTCCCTGGCACGTTACTTCTTTCTCCTGTCGCGTACTGTGCACCGGGTAATATGTCATTTGAGAGCTATGTCTGGTGAGTGCAACGAGTGCTATGATTTTACTGTAATTGCGGGCCATACTTTGGCTGTGTGAACATCCCCTATAAGCAGGGCCGGACTGGGAATAAAAATCAGCCCTGGCACTAAGCCCCCACCAGCCCACATACAATATCCACTTACAAAATGTCCCTTGTTCTCGCACCTCGCCACTGTCTAAAATAAACTACACTAAAGGTGCTTTAAACACGGAGAGTTTTTTGTGATCTTTTTTGAGCAGGAAAAGGCAGAGTATTAATGCTGTACATTTTCTGCACAAAAAAAAACCCCATCAAAAAATGCCCCAAAAACCCCCGCTCCTGTGAGAGCCCCCCTACCTACAAGCAAGAAAGAAAAGTGGTGCAGAGAAACCCCTCATCAGAGTCAGGTGTCCCTTGCTTTACAATCCGGGACAAGCCCACACTGACACTACATAAACCACATAACCTACAACCCCACCAATCACATCCCCAGTATTTCAGGTCACCATCACATGAATACAGCACTGATTCAACACAGAAGGAAAATGACCCCTGACAGCGGGGAACTCACAGGAGACGTAAATCCTAAATGGGAGTTTGTTCTCTTCTTTTCTTCTTTCTGGCCCAACCTCCATGATGCTTTCCCTTGTTGTTCTTTTCCCATTTCTTTTCTCCGTCCGTACAGCATGAAATGTCCTTTTTTGGGTCACTACTCGTCCCTGTAGAATTTAACACAAATACATCTTAGATCCTCTCTCTTTTTTCCAGCGCTTTCCTAAACAATTCCCCAAACAGCGTATGTTTTGACCTAAAAATTAGAAATTAAAAAATGTCAGATAAAGTGGCAATGTTTAAATAGGTAGACCACCATTAGGCAGGCAGGGCCATTTTGTAGATAGGCAGGGGGCCCGTATGTAGGGAGGCAAGGCCAGTATATAGGTAGGCAGGGACATATGTAGGCAGGCAGGGACCCCGTATGCAGGCAGACAGGGCCACTTATAGGGCGGGCAGTTTCCAGGGACAGTATAAAGGCAACAGGGACAGTATATAGGCAAACGATGGGCCAGGGGGATAGGCAGCAGGGCAGGGCCAGCGGTATAGGCAGCCCGGGCAGGGTATAGGTAGCCAGGGTAGGGCCCTCATATAGCCAGACAGGGTATAGGTAGCCAGAGTAGGGCATCATATAGCCAGGGCAGTGTATAGGTAGCCAGGGCAGGGCATCATATAGCTAGGGCAGGGTATAGTCCGCCAGGGCAGGGCAACATATAGCAAGGGCAGGGTATAGGTAGCCAGGGCAGGGCATCATATAGCCAGGACGGGTTTAGTTAGCCAGGGCAGGGCATCATTAGCCAGGCAGGGTATAGGTAGCCAGGGCAGGGCATCATTTAGCCAGGGCAGGGTATCAGTAGCCAGGCAGGGTATAGGTAGCCAGAGCAGGGCATCATATAGCCAGGTAGGGTATAGGTAACCAGGGCAGGGTATAGGTAGCCAGGGCAGGGCATCATATAGCCAGGCAGGGTATAGGTAGCCAGGGCAGGCATCATATAGCCAGGTAGGGTATAGGTAGCCCCGGGCAGGGTATAGGTAGCCAGGGCAGGGCATCATATAGCCAGGCAGGGATATAGGTAACCAGGGCAGGCATCATATAGCCAGGGAGGATATAGGTAACCAGGGCAGGGCATCATATCGCCAGGCAGGGTATAGGTAGCCAGGGCAGGACATCATATAGCCAGGCAGGGTATAGGTAGCCAGGGTAGGGCATCATATAGCCAGGGCAGGGTATAGATAGCCAGGGCAGGGCATCATATAGCCAGGCAGGGTATAGGTAGCCCGGGAAGGCATCATATTTGCCAGGAGGGTTATAGGTTTGCCAGGGCAGGTATAGGTAGCCAGGGCAGGGCATCATATAGCCAAGGAGGGTATAGGTAGCCCAGGGAGGTATATAGCCAGGGCAGGGATATAAAAACCAGGGGAGGGTATAGTCCCGGGAGGGTATAGGTAGCCAGGGCAGGGCATCATATAGCCAGGGCATGTATAGGTAGCCAAAGGGGAGGGCAATCATATAGCCAGGGGAGGGTATAGGTAGCAAAGGGCAGGACATCATAATAACCAGGAGGGTATAGTTAGCCAGGGAAAGGGGATCATATAGCCAGGAGGGTATAGGTAGCCAGGGGAGGGATATAGCCAGGAGGGTATATAGCCAGGTTGAGGTATAGGTAGCCAAAGTGGTGCCAGGCAGGGCATCATATATCCAGGCAGGGTATAGGTAGCCAGGGCAGGGTATAGGTAGCCAGGGAAGGGCATCAAAATAGCCAGGGCAGTGTATAGGTAGCCAAAGGGCAGGGCATTTATATAGCCAGGGCAGGTATTAGGCAAGGGCAGGAATATTAAAAAAAAAAAAGGGGATATACTACGTGGTGCCTCCCTTAGCCCCGGAGGTTGGTAGCCAGGGCGGGGGAGCAGTCGCCAAAAACCCTTCAAGTTGAAGGTCCTGGGGGGAAAATTGGGAAAAAAGTCCAATTTATTTCAAGTACACCCCCGGTGCAGCGGCGGCAACTCAGAAAGGTTAAAAACCCGGCCGTTTTTTGGCAAGGGGGTTTTGCCCGGGGTTCCCGGTTCGGAACAAATTGTGCTTGGGAAAAGTAAAGGGGGGGGGGCACGTTTGAAAGGCCGGACTTCCCCCCATTAAAAAACCCGGGTTTGCCTATAATTGGGAGGAAGTCACAGTCGGCATCTAAGTTACCAGCTACATACTGTGTGACCGTGATAAGGGAGAGCTGGCTGTCAGTGGTAGTTGGATTCTCCAGGGAGAAAACAGGGACCTTCCTTCTAAATCTTTGTATATGCAGCCTTCAATGAGTGCTGTAAATACAGATATGCATGAAGCCTCCTGGTTTCCTGCTTCTCAGCCCTGGCAGTCATGTGACAACTGGGGCTCAGTGACTGCAGTAACTGGTGGGTTCTAGCATAACCAGATGATCAGCTCTGCAGTTACTCCAAGGAGTGTATTTCACTTGTAACTAGAGCTAATATACCAGCCCCAGTTATTATTATTATTTATTTTAGAGTGCCATTGATTCCAGGGCGCTGTACATTTAAGGGGAATTACATACATAACAAATGTTGAACAAATACAATGGTGACGAAAAATGACTAGTAACTGATACAGAGAGGAAAGAGGACCCTGCCCGTGAGGGCTTACAATTTACAAGGAAGGAGGGGAGAGACAGAAGATGAGGGATGGACATGTTTGTGGGCCGGTGTACTGGTGGTGAGGTTAGTGTAGGTTGTAGGCTATCCTGAAGAGATGGGTTTTCAGGTTGCTTTTGAAACTGGTGAAAGTTGGGGATGATGTTTTGGATTAAGGAGTTCCAGAGACTGGGTGAAGCATGAGTGAAGTCTTGGAGACGGTTGTGTGAGGAGCTGATGAGAGGGGAGCAGAGGAGAAGGTCCTGTGAGGAGCGGAGATTGCGTGAGGGGAGGTATCTGGAGATTAGAGCAGAGATGTATGGAGGAGAGCGGTTATGGAAAGCCTTGTAGGTCAGGGTTAGTAACTTGAAATGATTTCGCTGGGCAATGGGGAGCCAGTAAAGGGATTGACAGAGGGGAGAGGCAGAGGAGTAGCGGGGATAAAGGTGGATAAGACGGGTAGCAGAGTTGAGGATGGTTTGAAGGGGAGCGAGAAGTGCTGGATGGGAGGTCACAGAGAATAGTGTTACAGTAGTCTAGGCGGGAGATGACAAGGGCATAGACTAGCGTTTTTGTACTGTCAAAGTTGAGGAATGGGCGGATGCGGGAGATATTTTTCAGGTGGAGGCAACAGGCAGAGATAAGGGCTTGGATGTGCGGTTTCAAGGACAGATTGGAGTCGAAGGTAATCCCAAGGCAGCGGACTTGTGGAGCTGGTGAGAGAGTGTAGCCATTAACAGTGATAGAGAGAATAGGTGGAGGGATGGAGTGGGACGGTGGAAAGATGATGAACTCTGTTTTATCCACATTTAGTTTTAGGAGACGGGAGGAGAAGAAGGAGGATATGGACGATAGACAGTCTGGGATCCGGGAGAGAAGTGAGTTTATATCAGGACCGGAGATATAAAGTTGGGTGTCATCTGCATATAGGTGGTATTGAAAGCCATGTGAGGCTATGAGCTGACCCAGACCAAGAGTATAGATAGAGAAGAGTAGTGGGCCCAGGACAGACCCCTGGGGGACACCAACAGAGAGCGGGCGAGAGGAGTAGGTGGTACAAGAGTGAGAGACACTGAATGTCCGTTCAGAGAAGTATGAGGAGATCCAGGAAAGGGCCAAGTCCATGATGCCGAGGGAGGAGAGGATGTGTAGGAGAAGTGAATGGTTGACAGTGTCAAAGGCAGAGGGCAGGTCTAAGAGGAGAAGCACAGAATAGTGGCGTGAGGCTTTAGCAGTTACTAGGTCATTGGTGACCTTGGTTAGGGCAGTTTCAGTGGAGTGGTGGGGTCGGAAGCCAGATTGCAGTGGGTCAAAGAGAGAGTTGGAGGAGAGGTGGGAGGACAGTTGAAGATAGACATGCTGTTCAAGGAGTTTGGATTAAAAAGGAAGCAGTGAGAAGTGATGATAGTTGGACAGTGAGGAGGGGTCAAGAGATGGTTTCTTAAGGATGGGTGTGATGGTCGCATGTTTAAATGAGGAAGGGAAGATGCTAGAGGTTAATGATAGATTGAAAAGGTGGGTGAGGGCTGGAAAGATAACAGTGCTGAGGTCTGGGATGAGGTAGGATGGCAGTGGGTCAAGATTACAGGTAGTGAGGTTGGATTTGGACACTAGAGAGGAAAGGTTATCGTGACTTGTCCTTGCCTCTCTCCCTTCACCCACATTTTCCCCACCCTTGGTTGAACTTGATGGACACGTCTTTTTTTAAACGTACTAACTATGTAACTATGTAACTATGACTAACGGTGGGAAAGCAGGTTATGGAAGTGTTCACTGGGGACTGTGTCAGGGTAAGGTTGGGTGGTGCCGATGTTGGAGGTATAGAGGTGGGCAGTGGGGACTGTGGGGTGAAGCTTTTTCTGATGAGGTTGATCTTATTTCAGACATGATTGGCGATTTCGTCCGATGATAAGTGAGATTTGTGAGGAGGTGCTGGGGGACGAAGGAGAGAGTTGAAGGTGTTGAATAAATGTCTGGGGTTGTGAGACAGAGAGGATATGACAGTGGTGAAGTAACCCTGTTTGGCTGAGGCGAGTGCAGACTTAAATGTGTGTAGTGATTGTTTGTATGTGGTGAAGTCATTGGTGGAGCGGGTTTTCTTCCAGCAGCATTCAGCAATTCTGGAAGCTCGCCTCAGCTGTTTGGTGGAGTCTGTGTGCCAGGGTTGTCTGTTGATTTTGAGGGTTCTGTTGTGTGTGAGAGGAGCGACGGAGTTGAGTGTGGAGGAGATTGTGTGGTTGTAGAAAGCAGTGGCTGCATCTGGGTTGTCAAGTGAGAATATGGTAGAAAGAGGTGCAAGAGAGTCAGAGAATGTGCGAGGGTTAAGGTTTTGTAAGTTCCTGTGGGGGTGTACTAGATGTAAGACAGGAGGAGCAGGTGGAGTGGAGATGGTGGAGAAGGTAAGCAGGTTGTGGTCAGATATGGGGTATGGGGAGTTTGAGATCTCAGATAGGGGACAGAGCCGGGTGAAGATGAGGTTGAGTGTGTGTCTGTCTGTGAGGGTGGCTCCAGAGGTCCACTGTAAGAGGCCAAAGGAAGAGCAGAGTGAAAGGATTTTGTTGGCAGCAGAGATGTGAGCATCAAGTGGGATGTTAAAATCTCCCATGACAATAGTGGGGATGTCAGTGGAAAGAAAGTGGAGAAGCCAGGAATAAAAGTGGTCAAGGAAGGTAGTGGCAGGGCCTTGAGGGCGGTAGACCACAGCCACTTGCAAGTTGGAGTGGGAGTAGATGCGGAAAGAGTGCACCTCAAAGGAGGGGAGGGTAAGGGAAGGTAGAGGTGGAATGGGAACAAAGGAGCATGTGTCAGACAGGAGAAGGCCAACACCTCCTCCATGCTTGTTCCTGGGGCGGGGAGTATGGGAAAGTTGGAGACCACCAAAAGAGAGAGAAGCAGGGGAGACTGTGTCAGAGGGTGTCAGCCAGGTTTCAGTGAGACCGAGGAAGAGTAAGTTGTGTGAGATGAATAGGTCGTGTATGTAGGAGAGTTTATTGCATACAGACCGTGCATTCCAGAGATCTCCAGGGAGAGGGATAGGGGGAGCAGGGGTCAAGGGAATGTGTTTTAGGTTGAAGGGGTTAACAGAGTTTGTAGGGGTAAATCTGTTTGGAAAGCTAGAGAAAATAGTGGGAATGTGCTGGGGAGGCCCTGGGTTAGGAGACATGTCCCCAGCAGCTAGGAGGAGCAGAGAGAGGGTGAGCAGGTGGGAGTAGGATAGACTGTAGTTTGCTTGGGTCTGTTTGGTGTGGAAGGCATCAATAGTGGGAAAGAGGTTAGTGGCAGCAGTCAGATGAGAGGGAAGAATGCATGGAGAGATATATAACTCATTGCCCAGCAAAGGGGTGTGGGGATATGCAATTAGTATCAGGAAAATGGAGGTTGAGATAATGGAGGGAAGGAAAAGCATGGTGTGAGCTAGATTAGCAAGCTAATAGTTGAAAAGAATAAGAGTAGCTGTTACCTAGCAATCCTTGTTCAATCCTGTTTTAAGTCTGGTTTTAAGTCATCTACACTTAGAATGCCCACACGTTGAATAAGGTCACAGCGCCCAGTTACAAGGGAAATCAGCAAAAAAAAGTATTTTTCTGACCTTATGCCTTTATTAAAATCAGAGCTCCCTTTTCATGTTTTCAGAGCACTACATGAAATAAAAGGGGAGCTCCCATTGGTTGCAATGGGCAACAAAGAAAGTCTTGGACAGTTTTCATACACGTGGCCCAAAAATCTTATTTTAATGTAACTTTTTTGCTATAAAATAAATACATTTAAAAAGAATACCTAATATTATAGAAAAAATCAAATGTAAAAGTTACCTAAAGTAAATTCTTAATTATCACAAAAAAGGGGAAAAAAAATTAACAGAATAAGCAAAAGCGAGAAAGTGTAAGGGTATGTTCACACGGCGTGTTGGATCCGTTTTTGATCCAAAAAATGAATCCAAAAGCGCTGCATAAATCGCATTCAAAAAGCATCCAACATGCAGGTGTGAGTTTGGCTGCGTTTTGGCTACAGCAGGATTGCACCCTATAGTTTTAAATAGGATGTCTGCTGTGTCTTTCTGATCAAGAATTGACATATCAGTTCTTGTAACGGATCCAAAAGAAGCAGCAGAAAGACGCACGTAAAACACGTATCGTCTGAACTCTGAAGCATGTTTTACATTGAAAGCAAAATAAATCATACTGCACATTGTTAGATGGGTTTTTGTGTCCGTTTAGGGTATGAAACATGTATACAACCACGAATATAAAAATGGATCCGTATTCCTTTAAAACAAGTCGTGTGAACATACCCTTATAGTGTTCAAACCCTGATGTACTAAGGAAAAAGAAGCTCTCTCTGCCTGGGAGGGATCAGGACAGGGTCATCTTTTCCATTGGGCACACTAGGCAGTTGCCCTGGGGGCCCCACAAGTATAGGGGCCCCAAGTGTTGTATGTATGTCACAGGAATACAAGAAACATACCCTGGATTCCTTGGTTGGCTTTGCTTATTTAATGGTTTCTGTGTTTTTAGGATGTGAAAACCGTTAAAAACCATGGTGGAGAAGGGAGCCAAAGGCTCCATGCGAAATTATTTTTTTTATTCTGCAAGCTGCCGGTGTCCAGACATAAGTGACGTGATAATGTGGGTGTGCTTGAGAGGGGCTCAAGGTATGGTCAAGATTGAGGTCATGTATTTGGGCAGGGCCCACTGCAGTGCTATGCCCAGGGGCCCATAAATCTGTTAAGACGGCTCTGGATCAGGAACTGGCTAATGGTGATGTGATGCCTTGCAGAATGGCACAACATGTTAATGTGGGGAGGATGGAGAATTTTTTTTCTCCCTGCCTTGAGTGTGATTTAGCCTAGAAACAGCCATGGTTTCATGTTATATGGACATTCACATTGATAAAGTTTACATTTAAAAAAATATATTACTGACATTGTTCAAATGAATGTGTTTTCATACAGCTACAAACACCTCTCTCTGAACACACTTTTGCTAATTCTGCCCGTTGTGCTCAGCTCTGCGCCTGGACTTTTTCTTGGACTTTGGTTTGTTTTTTCAATATTTCCAATTACTACCCAACGTGTTAACATCAGGTAAAATTGTTACATGTGATATGTCATCAAATATCATTTTTTGCTATAAAACTGCTTCAGGTTTATAACATTATTTTGTTTGCTTTAGACCATTCATGCCTACATTAAATCAGAATAAGTTATGCTACTTGAACTTAAAAA
>JAODAL010001708.1:0-219137 GCA_025379985.1 Phyllomedusa bahiana | reverse complement strand
CCCGTGGTACAAAAATTGCTGTTTTCAATTTTTAAAGTGCAAGGTGGATATAGAAAAAAGGGTGGAAAGGGAAAATTGAAAATGAACACCAATCTAAAAGTATACTGATAATAAAAGTGGATTTACCCTAACAAAACCTGCGTTACAGAAATGTTTGTTCCTAATTAAGTTCAGGCTGCCCAATACCAGGAAATTTTCAATAGAAAAACTGTTAATAATAAAAAATTTTTGTTGTGCAATGTCTACACTAAGTCTTGGTGAACTTTATCCAGTGTTTCTTTATATAGCTTTCTGGTTCGCCCGCGGGACACCCCCCCCCCCCCTCCCCACGGACTTTACAGCGGTAGATGCTCCTTAAAATTTCTCAAACCTAACTACAAAAATCTTCCAATCTCAAACTAAAAAAATTGAAGGATCCACAAATAGTAGGTTTCTTGTGCAGAAAAAATAATTTCGCTGACTTTTTGGCCCGGGCAGACCCACGTCCTACCCTAGGCGCTGAGAGCACTGGGGGCTGAACGGGAAACGCTGTTCTATTAAAACGAGTCATGTAAATTTTTTCCAGCCAATCGCAACCTACACATCCCAGTCATGACGTCGCACACACATCTCACCCTGCCTATTCTGTAATCTAGATTTGGCTGGCCGCCAAAATGGTGCATCTTAATAATGAATGCACAGATTTTAGCCTTAATTATCGCATGATCTAAAAATTTCGATCACCATAAAAACCTTGCCGATTTCAACTTTGTCGATAATAATCGCTCAACACTAATTATAATATCTAATTTATATGGGCAGCTTAAAAAAAACCCTTCTTCTTATCCCAAAAGAAACTTCAGAAGCTTGTCTGTATATAGTATTTCTCTCCTTTTTTATTACTGCTGGTGGCTCAGATGATCTGCACTCTGCCCTGCTGAAACACATGTGTAAATATGAAAATGAAACTCTCTTTGCATTTCTGAGATGCTCTACGTCAGTACCATAGCAATACATAGAGATACTGACTTCAGGCCCATATCAAAAGCACAGTGTACTCCAGTGGGTCAGAGCACAGGTAACAGAAACCAATAGAATACCCAAAAGGCAGGCAAAAATTCTTTATACAGCATACAAAAAGAAGGATTACCAGCGTGAATGTACACGGGGAGGATTTGCTGCACACATTTTCCCAAGCAATTGTGTATGTCAAAATCTGCAACAGATCCTGTGGATTTTTTTGTAGATTTTGTTTTGGATTTTACCCCCATTCAATTAAATAGGGTAGAATCCACTCTTGGCATTAGTTTTGATAAAAAATGATCGCTTAGAACCTCAGATTTATGGGCCACATGTATGAAAACTATTTAGGTTTAGACATAAACAGTTTTCATACATGTGGCCCTATGTGTTTATTGCATATAGCAGAAATGCACTTGGAAATAATTCATTTACTCAGTGTTTGTCTCTTACTGCTTACAAAGTGCTGCTGGTTCCTTTTTATGTCTTTGCATTGCAGCCATGTCAGCTTGCATCTGCGCCATTTATTTTGCAATTTTAGACGCTAATGATCATTTATAGGTTTTTTCGGCATGTATGCATATAGAGTTGGCTGCTTCTATTTTGGTGTTGCACTTCACCCGTCCATTCAGAACAGGCTAAAGCTGGGACACACATGCACTGAAAACTATAGTGGCCTGGATAGACACAGAGAAAGGTAAGATTTAGGGCAGGTCTTCATGTGAACCTAGGCCACCTTGTTGTTAGTGGATGGGTCCTCACAGATTTGAGTGAGAATGTGCACTAAGAGCCTCAGATATTTGAGTTTATTATATGTAGTAGAAATACACTTCAAAATAGTTCATGTTTTCAGCGTTTGAGCCACATGTATGAAAACTGAGTAGGTCTAATACCTTCTTTATTGCCCATAGCAACCAATCAGAGCGCCCCTTTCATTTTTTTAGAGCACTATATGAAATGAAAGGGGAACTCTGGTTGCTATGGACAACAAAGACAGTCTTAGACCTAAACAGTTTTCATACATGAGGCCCTTTGTGTCTTAGCATTTGCAGGGTGCTGCTGTCTGCAGGTCACCCTCCACATGGAAAACTTCTGCCACATAGGCATAGAATTTGTGAAATCCACATGGCTGGTAATAATCTGCTGGGGACTTTCTGCGCACAAATCCACACACAGTAAATCCATCTTGTGTACATTCTCTTATTTTGCTCCTGAAAATATTTTTGGGGGATTAAGAAAAAAAAGGAATGGTCTTTAAAATGGCATTTATAGCTATCAACATTTATGGTATATGCACAGTTTAGATAAGAGATGTTAGACTTGTGGGGTTCTTGACTACACAGCTTGGATTTTCTGTGGCCGGATTTCAAAAGATCCGTTTTTGTCAAAAATCTTAGACTATGCACAATAATTCTCGGTTTTCATTAGAAAAAAGTCAGAAAATTTACCATTGAAGTCAATGGAGAGGTTTTTTTCACCTTTTGACTGTTTTTTTCAGATACATTACTTAGCCTCCCCATTAACTTAATTTGTATATATATATATAATTGATAAACATATAATTTCTTGAATTATTTTAAAATGAACTAAATGAGACCATCTCTTAACTTTAGAATGCTCATGTCCAACTGTTCAATGTTTCAGTGCTTTTTGCAAAACTTCCTGATCTCTAAGAAGGAGCTTAATGTCAAAATTCCCTGAATTGTCCAATGCATTTAAGGGATCAATTTGAACAGTCCTCCTCATCATGCTGTTTACATTTTAACATAATGACACCAAGAAAACACCTTACAATTGATCAACAGTACCTCGCAAGGCTTCAAGCAGGATGCTCTCAGACGCAAGTGGCCACTGAGCTTAGTGCCACAGAGTGTCATTAACAGGTTGCAACAGTGATACAGAGAGACTAGAAGAGTCACAGAAAGGCAAAGAAGTGGTTGTCCTTTGGCTACATCACACACTAGTAAACAATACCCTGTAGAACCAGATGACTAATGCCACACAACTTCAGACATGTTTAAGGGAGGTGAAAGGTACCCAAGTGTAGTGTCAGACCTATCATAATGATTGACATCAGCAAGGTCTGCATGCTAGATAACCGGCAAGAGTACCTGACCCCATCAAAAGGTACAGGCATCATCATCTTGCATGGGCCAGGAATCATCTACCAGTGGTCCTCAGTGCTATTTATTGATCAAAGTTAATTCATTCTGAATAGAAATGATGGCCATCAATGATGATGGAGATGGCAAAGAGAGTGCTATGCATCAGCCAAGTCAGATACCAGTCAGATACTCTTGCCGGCCGTCTAGCACACAGACTACGTTAATGTAAACAGTTGCGAATGATCTGATGTGACACTTGGTTGCCTATCACCACCCTTAAATGTACCTGGAGTCGTGTGGCATTCATCATCCGGTTCCAGAAGATATGGTTTACAATGAAGCGGTCATCAGTGTGTGATGTAGCCGAACAACGGCCACTTCTTTGCCTCTCAGATACAGAGAGACTCCTCCAGTCTCTCTGTATCTCTTTTGCAACCTGCTGATGACAATATGTGACACTTTATGCTCAACAGCACTTCCATTGGATAGCATCCCGCTTGAAGCTTCACAATGGTGAGGTACGGTTGATCAATTGTAAGGTGTTGTCTTGGTTTCATGATGTCAAAATGTGAACAGCATGATGCGGAGGACTGTTTAAATCTCAATTCAAATTGAGATTGATTCAGGGATCAAACACCTGTTGTGAATTTTGCCATTTAGCTCCTTGTTAGAGATCAGCAAGATGTGTAAAAAGTACTGAAACATTGAACATAAAATGCAACCAAATTTCAACCAAATGGTGTCTATCTATAGGGGGGTGTCTAGGGGTCATGTATAGGGCTAAGTCTTTTTTTATTTATTTCCTTTTATTTATATATTTCTCAATTTGGAGTGCTGCAATAATAACAGTATATGTGTAATGTAATTATTCGGTGTTATATATATATATATATAAATATATATATATATATATATATATATATATATAATATATATATATTATATATATATATATATTCCTTTTTATATATATATATATTCCTTGATATATATATATATATATATATATAATATTTATATATATTATATTAATAGAGAGAGAGAGAGAGAGAGAGAGAAAAAAGCAGCACATCCAATATTAGACAAAAGCGGGGTGCAAGCGAAGACCAAGTCCGGCCAAAAGACTCCACATTCAATATCCAAATAGAAAATTCGCAGCACTCACATGGCAATAGTGAAAAAATGTGTTGTTCATTCCCACATAATCAAACCGACGTTTCGGCCCTCTCACAGAGCCGAAAACAGAATGTAAAATACTGGTTGAATTCTGATTAGAATTTTACTGGTATTTTGTCCTTGCTGTGTAGATGTAGCCTTAGTCATGTAGACGCAGCCTAAAGGAGAAGAAAACTTTTCATGACCAAGTATGTTGCTGTCACTCTTAAAAACTTAGGGCGACATGTATGAGCGGGCTTTTCGCCCGTTTTGTGGCGTATACTGCGCCTCCCAGCCCGAATCCCGCTGTCGGACGCGGGGATTCAGTGTTAGGCGCAGTGTTCGCCACTTTCAGCTGCGCCCCGCATGAAGGGGCGGGCAGTGGGCGCGGTGTGGGCGCGGGGTAGGCATTCTGGGGCGGGAGGCGGCGCGCTCGTATTCCCCCGAGGCATGTACGATGGCGAGTCGGCAAAGCGAGGCGCAATGCAGCGCTCGGCAGCTCCGACAAGCAGACCAGGTTTTTTTTGGTCTAAATGCTCCGGCAGAGGCGAAGTGAAGCAGGATCAGAACATGCGAGGAAGCAGATAGAAGATCGCGACAGAAATCTCGGCACTCCGCTCCGTGCAGCAGGAGTATGATTCAGAAAAAAAATCGCCTTTATAAAGGCGGAAAACATTGTCAGAAAAGAACGTAAAAAATAAACATAATTTAAAAAAAAACCCTTTCCAAAAACTCTAGAACGCCGCAATATCAAGAAATATGATATTGGAAATTGCCGGGAAATACAGTAATTCAAATTCTGAAACCTATTCTCATTGGTCGGCATAAACCGGCCAATCAGAATAGGAGCGACAGTGAACCATTAAAACCTATGGGGAAGTTTAGTCCAATCATAATCCTCGTCTGTATATTTTAAAATACAGTAAAAATGATGAAAAGAGCTGATTGGTAAGCTACCGGGGACTTGGCTAGCTCAGCCAATCAGAATAGGAGCGACAGAGACCCATTATAGCCTATGGAGAATTATTGACCAATCAGAATAGGAGCGACAAAGACCCATTCTAGTCTATGGAGAAGTTTAGACCATACAGAATCCACGGCGGGATAATTCAAAATACAGTAAAAAGACAGAAAAGAGCTGATTGGCTGATTGTTTATTACTTTATTTTCGTTGCACCCATACTATTGATCCTTGGCTAATGAAAAAAAAGAAATAAACATGATTTTATTGAATTAATATTTTTTTTTCGTTACCCCCATATTATTGTTCATTTTATATACACATCGGGACCACTTCTGTAGTGTTATAATTTGATTTCGGCCGTGTACAGTTTGATTTCAGATTGCATTAGAAAACCCATAGGAGTGTCGCTCGCTCTCCCATTGGTCCAAATAACGGCGCCTCTTTTAACTTAGCCAATCACAGAGCGCGCTCAGAATTTCTTTTCCCCATAGAACTCTATGAGAAAGTAGCTCGCGCTCTGATTGGCTAAGCTGGACGAGCCCCCACCGCTTCAACCAATCAGCTCTTTTCTGTCTTTTTGCTGTATTTTGAACTGTCCCGCCTTTGATTTTGATTGGTCCAAACTTCTCCATAGGATATAATGGGACTTTGTCGCTCCTATTATGATTTGTTAACACTCCTTCATAGGTTAGAATGGGCCACTGTCGCTCCTATTCTGATTGGTCCAAACTTCTCCATAGGATATAATGGGTCTTTGTTGCTCCTATTCTGATTGGCTGGCTTCTGCCGACCAATGAGAATAGCTTAAACAATTTGAATTACTGTATTTCCCGGCAATTCTCTCTATTGCAATTCCCTATGTAGCGCCGGTCTCGGCGACAAACGCGTTGTTCGGGATTTTAACTGCTTTATTTGTAAAGAAGGGTTCTGCTCTTTATCTGATAATGTTTTACATTTAATAAAAATAATTTTTTATTAATACTTCATGCCGCACGGCGCTGAGTGCCGAGATTTCAGTGCGCCCATCTCTCCATAGACTATAATGGGAGAAGTAGCTCGCGCTCTGATTGGCTGGGATAGCCAAGCCCCCGCTAGCTCAGCCAATCAGCTCTTTTCTGTCTTTTTACTGTATTTTGAATTATCCCGCCGTGGATTCTGATTGGTCTAAACTTCTCCATAGACTAGAATGGGTCTTTGTCGCTCCTATTCTGATTGGTCAATAATTCTCCATAGGCTAGAATGGGTCTCTGTCGCTCCTATTCTGATTGGCTGAGCTAGCCAAGTCCCCGGTAGCTTAACCAATCAGCTCTTTTCAGCAATTTTACTGTATTTTGAAGTGTCCCGCCGTGGATTCTGATTGGTCTAAACTTCCCCATAGGTTTTAATGGTTCACTGTCGCTCCTATTCTGATTGGCCGGTTTATGCCGACCAATGAGAATAGGTTTCAGAATTTGAATTACTGTATTTCCCGGCAATTTCCAATATCATAATTCTTGAATTAGGATATTGGAAAGTGTTTCTGGGTTATGTATTTTTTATTTTTTAGGTTTCAGCTCTTTTCCTGAGAATGTTGAACGCCTTTATAAAGGCGATTTTTGATTCATACTCCACACCGACATCTGGAATGATTTCTCGCTGTTCCAGCCTGTCTCGCATCTGAACAGATTTTCGCCGCAGCCCTGCACGGCGCCTAAGTCCCGCACTGCGCACATGTCCCCGCACTGTGCCCCACACACACTGGCGAGGCGCAGGGAACTTTTCCCCGCATGTATGAGTGTGCTACCTCCGGCGGTGAATCATAGGCGCAGCGCCGCACTGCGCCTCGGTCCCCGCACTGTGCCTAACACACTGGCGAGGCGCGGCGGACTTTTCCCCGCATGTATGATCGCACTACCTCCGGCGCCGAATCCTAGGCACATCCCCGCACTGCGCCTCGGACCCGCACTGCGCCTAAAACACTGGCGAGGCGTGGCGGACTTTACATTGTATGTATGAGCGCGCCCCGGCCCCGACATAAATCAGGCGCAGATTCCGCCGGAAAACTGGCGGAAAGGTGCGCCCCGACCCGGCGGGATTCATACATGTGGCCCTTAGTGTGATGTATGCAAACAATTGAACCCATTTACTCAACTTTTCTTTACATAGACTTCTATGTATAGAAGTGGCGTACATGCTTGGCTACTGCAGAATGAATTTCCACATTCTTGTGATCATTTGGATTTCACTGTTCCAACCACACAAACATGTACAGTATGACCTTTCCTATGGATAGGAAATGAATATTTACAGATGGGATAGCCATTACAGCTAAGAAAACAATAAATGTTCTCTAAATAAAGCACCTAATATTATGCTTTCTAAACATACTGTATAATATTCTTATTTGAAAAAGTACGGGTTTCCTTCATCCTTTGTATATAACACCATTCATTTTGCTTTCCTGGCACATTATTGCTTATATCATACTGTAGAGATTTATTTAAGTTTCTTTTCAATTCTTATTTTCAATGTTTTAACAACTGCCAAGCCAAAGATAATTGTAAAAAAATTGATTTTCATAATTACAATAAGAATAAGTTATTCCACCCAAATTGGTCTTGTATTCTGAGGCAAATGTTCCACAGTGTGACCAGCAAAGCATATACGCCGTTAAAAAACAATGCATTTAAAAGGCTTATCAGTTTAAAAGTAGATTAAACTACACATCTTTGTGTGAAGCTTAATTCAGGACTCAGCTGAAAACCAAATCTATGCTCGGTTTCTTTGATCTTGCCTTGAAAGCCAAATCCTTGAACTGAGTTAAAGATTCCAGGATTGACTGCCAGGATAGACTGCTTAAGCTATGGCTGCTTAAAGCTCTTAGGAAATTGTGTAATATAATAGCTACACCGTAAAAGCTGTTCTGAAAAGTTAAGTGAAACTGAAACTATTCGTAATCTATTACTTCTTTTGCGTGTCTGTACGTGAAAAGATGGATGAAAGAAGAAACAGCTATATTTTATTTTTAGGCTCGGAATGAACTTGTAGTTTTCTGTCAAAAGAGATAAAAAGTAGAACATTTATTATGGTAGAGAGGAGGCAAAAGCCCAGCAGAGTGGATGTTCTGCTGGTTTGCTGTTTTGTTAGGCTAGATCCCCACAGCAATTTGAAAATGCTGCCCAAAATCCGAATGCATTTTCAAACTGCTGGACCGCGCAGTACCGCCGATATTTTGCGTAATAAACGGCGGTTAGATTTCGGATTCCTGGCAGCCCAGTACATTAGGACTGCGGGAATCTGATGTCGGTTCTGCGGAATATAGAACATGTTCTAGATTCTGCCTCCCAGTTTTCATTTTCGGAAAACTCTCAGTAAAAAATCTGTGATGTCTAGACTACAGCACGGATTTTCTGTTGAAGTCTACACAGCGCAGAGTACAGTCGGTTTTTCAGTGGATTCAAAATACTAGGTATAATAATGAGAGCAGGGTAGCAGGACCAAAGAAAACATTTTCCTCAATATCAGCCCCTTCATACAAAAACACATACACTCACCGGCCACTTTATTAGGTACACCATGCTAGTAACGGGTTGGACCCCCTTTTGCCTTCAGAACTGCCTCAATTCTTCGTGGCATAGATTCAACAAGGTGTTGCACAACGATGCTCAATTGGTACCAAGGGGCCCAAAGAGTGCCAAGAAAATATTCCCCACACCATGACACCACCACCACCAGCCTGAACCGTTGATACAAGGCAGGATGGATCCATGCTTTCATGTTGTTGACGCCAAATTCTGACCCTACCCTCCGAATGTCGCAGCAGAAATCGAGACTCATCAGACCAGCAACGTTTTTCCAATCTTCTACTGTCCAATTTCGATGAGCTTGGCAAATTGAAGCCTCAGTGTCCTGTTCTTAGCTGAAAGGAGGGGCACCCGGTGTGGTCTTCTGCTGCTGTAGCCCATCTGCCTCAAAGTTCGCCCTACTGTGCGTTCAGAGATGCTCTTCTGCCTACCTTGGTTGTAACGGGTGGCTATTTGAGTCACTGTTGCCTTTCTATCAGCTCGAACCAGTCTGCCCATTCCTCCTTTGACCCCTGGCATCAACAAGGCATTTCCGCCCACAGGACTGCCGCTCACTGGATGTTTTTTCTCTTTTTTGGACCATTCTCTGTAAACCCTAGAGATGTTTGTGCGTGAAAATCCCAGGAGATCAGCAGTTTCTGAAATACTCAGACCAGCCCTTCTGGCACCAATAACCATGCCACGTTCAAAGGCACTCAAATCACCTTTCTTCCCCATACTGATGCTCGGTTTGAACTGCAGGAGATTGTCTTGACCATGTCTACATGCCCTAAATGCACTGAGTTGCCGCCATGTGATTGCTGATTAGAAATTAAGTGTTAACGAGCAGTTGGACAGGTGTACCTAATAAAGTGGCCGGTGAGTGTACATGAAAGTAAGACCAGGACTGGGACAAAGTATTCTGGTTCCCCCAATAGAATATTCAGCCCACTCCATACCACTTTTCGCTCCTTTTTCTACCTGGGATGAAGTGGTGCCCTAGGTGGTCACCTATCTTCGCCTACCAGTCGTCTTTGCCCTGAGTAAGACTATTGGCTACCCAACTCTGGCTTTCAAATTCTGACCTCCACAAAATTTTCACATGATAGCAAATTCAAATACAAATGTCATCAAATCACAACAGTCCAATAAAAATTTACTCTACCATTTTAGCTAAGGTCTCTTTAATGGACTTAAAGAGGTTTATATTTTATTAAAGTGAACCTATCAGGTGGTTTTTGCTACCTTATCTGAGAGTAAAAGAGAAACTGAATGCAGGATTACTGAGTAAATTCTTACCAAACTCTTTAATCTAGTAACTCTGCAGCAATTTTTGTTTTTGTCTCTTTCGTTTTTTCCTTTCATTTCAAGAGCTAGAATTTTTTTTTTCCATGTACCTAGCTACATGTTTTTATGCAGAACAGGATGCAATTTTTAATGTTTTTCCTGAACATATAAAGTATTGGGAAATCAATTTTTTTTTGTAGGTTTGGAATGTGAAAAACTGCAATTGTGCCATATTTGTGAGGGTTTTTATTTTTACAGAGTTCACTGTTTGGTTTAAATTACATATTATCTATTTTCTGCAAGTTGGTACGATTCCGGTGATATAAAATCTGTAGAGTTTTTTTTTATGCTTTGCACTTTTTTATGCTTTGCAAAAACAAAAACATTCTCTATTTTTAAACTTTGCACTGCAGTGCCATTTTCTGCGACCAATAATTGTTTTTCCATCTATGAACCTGAGTGATGGCTAGTACGCATGCAATGGCCTCACAGTCAGCAGGCCAGCTGGTGCTTCTATAGTGTATGCTGTAGTAAGGCAACTTCATTACTTAATAAATGTAAAAACACATACCATATCAATAAAGTCTATAAATACAGAGTAGACCACAGTGAGCATAATTAATTAAAAAAAGAAAGAAACGGACATCCCCTTTAACCCATGTTTCTATACCTTAAAGGCATTGTGTCGCAATTTTTTTTTTTGCAGTAATGTGTGTGTTTTCTATCATCTTTTTATTCTCTTTTGCTGAATTTTGATTGTGAGTCTGTAAAGAGAGTTATAGAGATTCCTGTGTGTGTGAGCCCTGCCCCCCTTCAGAGAGAGCCCTCTGCTCTGTGAATTCCAGGACACAAAGCAAGCAGCCATAACGAAAACACTTCAGGTAAGATACGACAGACTAATCCCATCTGGTTAACTTCAGTGCGATCCCTCCCATCCTCCCCCCCCCCTGCTGTGAGCTCAGCTCTGCTCTATTGTCTGCAGGGAGCAGGGAACCATGATTGTGGAGTCCAGAGGAGCAGTTACTGAATGTCTGCTCAGCAAGACTGCCAGAAAAGCAGCAGACAAGTGTCCGACGTGTCCTCATTCCTAATCGTGATCGTGCTTTTGTCGCTAACGATTTTTGCACAATTCAAGATTTTTCTGCTAATTTTAGTTCTCTCACTTCTGACGTTAAAAATGCTTTTTTATAACGGATTTTGGCGCAAAAATAGTTTGTTTGTTTTTTTAAACGGATTTTTGCGCTAAAATCCTTTTATTTACAGATTTTGACACTAAGAAAATTTTCTCGCTTCTGACGCAAAAAAAAATCCTTTTCTTTATGGATTTTGGTGCTAATAAAGTTCTCTCGCTTCTGATGCTGAAAATTGGATTCTTTACGGACTTTGCAGCTAAAATCCAGTTGTTACGGATTTTGATGCTAAATTCCGTTTCTTTACAGATCTTGACACTAAACTCCGTTTCGCTGTGGATTCTGACGCTAAACTCCGTTTCACTGCGGATTCTGACGCTAAACTCCGTTTCTAAACTCTATTTGTTTGCGGATTTTGCTGCTAAACTCTGTTTGCCACAGAGTTTGCCGCTAAAATCCGTTCATTGCAGATTTTGACGCTAAACTCCGTTTTGAAGCGGATTTTGACGCTAAACTCCGTTTGCTGCAGATTTTGACCCTAAACTCTGTTTCTTTGCGGATTTTGCCGCTAAACTCCGTTCGCTGCGGATTTTGCCGCTAAACTCCGTTCGCTGCGGATTTTGCCGCTAAACTCCGGTCGCTGCGGATTTTGACGCTAAACTCCGTTTCTAAACTCTATTTCTTTGCGGATTTTGACGCTAAACTCCGTTCGCTGCAGATTTTGACGCTAAACTCCGTTCGCCGCGGATTTTGACGCTAAACTCCGTTTCTAAACTCTATTTCTTTGCGGATTTTGCCGCTAAAATCCGTTTGCTGCAGATTTTGCCGCTAAAATCCGTTTGCTGCAGATTTTGACGCTAAACTCTGTTTCTTTGCGGATTTTGACGCTAAACTCCGTTCGCTGCGGATTTTGACGCTAAAATCAGTTTCTTTACGGATTTTGACGCTAAACTCCATTCGAAGCGGATTTTTAGGCTAAACTCGGCTTCGCTGAGGATTTTGACGCTAAACTCAGTTTCTACACTCTATTTCTTTGCGGATTTTGCCGCTAAACTCCGTTCGCTGCGGATTTTGACGCTAAACTCCGTTTCTTTACAGATTTTGACACTAAACTCTGTTCGCTGCGGATTTTGCCGCTGAACTCAGTTCGCTGCAGATTTTGACGCTAAACTCCGTTCTAAACTCTATTTCTTTGTGGATTTTGCTGTTAAACTCCGTTCGCTGCAGATTTTGCCGCTAAACTCCGTTCGCTGCAGATTTTGACGCTAAACTCCGTTTCTAAACTCTATTTCTTTGTAGATTTTGCCGCTAAAATCCATTCGCTGCAGATTTTGCCGCTAAAATCCGTTTGCTGCAGATGTTGACCCTAAACGCTGTTTCTGAGCGGATTTTGACGCTAAACTCCGTTCGCTGCGGATTTTGACGCTAAAATCCGTTTCTTTGCGGATTTTGACGCTAAACTCCGTTCGCTGCGGATTTTGACGCTAAACTCCGTTTCTAAACTCTATTTCTTTGAGGATTTTGCCGCTAAACTCCGTTTCGCCCCGAATTTTGACGCTAAACTCCGTTTCTTTGCGGATTTTGCCGCTAAACTCCGTTCGCTGCAGATTTTGACGCTAAACTCCGTTTCTAAACTCTATTTCTTTGTGGATTTTGCCGTTAAACTCCGTTCGCTGCTGATTTTGCCGCTAAACTCCGTTCGCTGCATAATTTTACGCTAAACTCCGTTTCTTAACTCTATTTCTTTGTAGATTTTGCCGCTAAAATCCATTCGCTGCAGATTTTGCCGCTAAAATCCGTTTGCTGCAGATTTTGACCCTAAACTCTGTTTCTTTGCGGATTTTGCTGCTAAACTCCGTTCGCTGGGGATTTTGACGCTAAAATCCGTTTCTTTGCGGATTTTGACGCTAAACTCCGTTCGCTGCGGATTTTGACGCTAAAATCCGATTCTGTCAGACTCAAACACGTATCTAACAAATAGCAGTCTTATTTACATTGCTTTTAATATGAAACAAGTATCGGAGTTCAGACGAGTGATCTCTGATGGGTCTCATTGCGTCTTTTGGATCCATCTTTTGGATCCGTTCCACGAATTGACATCGATTCTTTATCCAAAAGATGAAGCAGGAGCCCTATTATAAACTATAGGGAGTGAACCTGCTGCATCCAACACACATCCAAAAACACAGGTGCATGTTGGATACATGGTGGATCTGTTTTACATCCGATTGTTGCAGTGTTTTTGGATCCGATTTTCTGAACCAACACGGATCCATGAATGCAATAATGTGCTGTACATGCCCTTATGTAGGCGGAGTCACACCCAATGGCTTGATTTATGCAGACATTAAAAATCAGACTTCAAGACAAGCAAAAAATGTGCCAAAAAATGGCTCAGTTTTCTGAAGGTTTTTAGGATTTGGTTTTCAGGTGTTTTTTTGTCAACTGCAGGAGAGACAGAGCCTAATGTTCACATGTGAACTAAACGAATATTAGTTCTTGGGGTCTATGGACCTTGGCCACCTGTGGATACCTGTGAGCAGGGATGCAGACATATACTGTGGCGTTCCTTCCGCATATCCATAGTGAAATAGACTAAGGGTGCTTTCACACAGTGCGTTATTGGTGCGTTTTTTATGTGTTTTTTTTAATGCGTTTTTTGTGCAACAATGTATATAATTAATTGCTGTGCCTTCCTGCACAAAAAATGCATCAAAAACGCACCGTGTGAAAGCACCCTAAGGGTTTGTGCACATGGCATCTTTGGATCCGCTTTTGGATCGGTGTTGAGTCCAAAAAGTGCATCCAAAAATGCAGCGTCTTTCGGATGCAAAGCGCAGCTGATTGTTTGGATCCGTGTGGGATGCGTCTTTTGGACCAAGAATTGATGTCACTTCATGGAATGGATCCGAAAGACACAGTGAGACGCACATCAGAGATCACTCGCCTGGACGCCGATGCGTGTTTCTAATAAACTGCAATGTCTAATCACACTGCTATTTATTAGATAAAGTGTTTGGGTCCGTTTGGGGACTGACAGACGAACAAAAACACATATCCAAAAGCGTATGTAACACGGAGTCAGAGACGCCGAGTGAACAGACACTAAATGTAATCACAATCTCACTCTGGTTATTCCTTTTTCAGCTATGGATACACAGCAGCTCTGCATGGTTTCCTCAGTCACCAGCAAAAAGAGAGTCTACAATCCCCATCTCCCTCCTTATGCACACAGGGGAGGGGGAGGCATGTGAGGTCACTACCAGACCAGCCCACATTTACAGCAAGACGTAATTCATGATCTTTGTACATGAGAAAAACTCTTTTTTTTCTTGGATGTGCTCCCTCTGGTGGCTAAGAGTGGGAAACCTTGAAAATTATTATGCATTTTTTAATATTTACCACAAATTTAATGAAATAAAAAAAATATACTAAAAATGTAAACAAAAATGAACACACAATATTTCAACAAAAAAAACAAAAATTTGATGACAGATTCCCTTTAAATAAAAATCAGAGTTGAAATGGAAGAATATGCTATATGTTATCAGACTATACCTTGCTTCTTGTAAAAAAGTAAATTTGCTGATCCATTGTGTACCAATCGGGCTGAAGGTTTTTAAAAAGAATCAGTGATAAGTGTCTTTATTGGGTTATGCTATTTTAAAATGTTGTAATAAAGGTAATATCTTCAGTTCTGTACACTGCTGACAGAAGAGTAACGCCAGGTTCCTCAGTTTCCCCTATAACTTCTCCCCTTATTTCCTGAGTTATGCTTCATTGCCAAGTACACTGGATCCTATACTGTCTAGGTATAAGACTTTCTTTGTTGCCCATAGCAATCAGAGCTCCTCTTTCATTTTTTCAGAGCACTACAGTGAAGGAAATAATGATTTGATCCCTTGCTGATTTTGTAACTTTGCCCACTGACACAGACATGAACAATCTATCATTTTAAGGGTAGGTTTATTTTAACATTGAGAGATAGAATATACAAAATAAAATCCAGAAAATCACATTGCATAAATTATATAAATATATTTGCATTTTGCAGTGAGAAATAAGTATTTGATGCCCTACCAACCATTAAATGTTCTGGCTCATACACATCAGTTAGACTCGTTATCTGCATTAAAGACAGCTGTCTTTAATAGTCACCTTTATAAAAGACTCCTGGCCACAGACTCAATCAGTCAGACTCTAAACTCTACAACATGGGCAAGACCAAAGAGCTTTCTAATGATGTCAGGGACAAGATCATAAACCTGCACAAAGCTGGAATGGGCTACAAAACCATAAGTAAGACGCTGGGTGAGAAGGAGACAACTGTTGGTGCAATAGTAAGAAAATGGAAGAAATACAAATTGACTGTCAATCGACATCGACCTGGGGCACCATGCAAAATCTCACCTCATAGGGTATCCTGATTATGAGGAAGATGAGAGATCAGCCTAAAACTACACAGGGGGAACTTGTTAATGATCTCAAGTCAGCTGGGACCACAATCGCCAAGAAAACTACTGGTAACACATTACGCCGTAATGGTTTAAAATCCTGCAGTGCCCACAAGGTCCCCCTGCTCAAGAATTCACATGTGCAGGCCCGTCTGAAGTTTGCCAAAGAACACCTGGATGATTCTGTGAGTGACTGGGAGAAGGTGCTGTGGTCAGATGAGACGAAAAATTAGCTCTTTGGCATTAACTCAACTCGCCGTGTTTGGAGGAAGAGAAATGCTGCCTAGGACCCAAAAAAAACACCATCCACACTGTCAAGCATAAAGGTGGAAACATCATGTTTTGGGAATTTTTCTCTGCTAAGGGCACAGGACTACTTCACCACATCAATGGGAGAATGGATGGAGCCATGTACCGTAAAATCCTGAATGACAACCTCCTTCCCTCATTAAAAATGGGTCATGGCTGGGTCTTCTAGCAAGATAATGACACAAAATGTACAGCCAAGGCAACAAAGGAGTGGCTCAAAAAGAAGCACATTAAGGCCAGTCTCCAGATCTTAATCCCATAGAAAACTTATGGAGGGAGTTGAAGCTCCGAGCGGCCAAGTGACAGCCTCAAAATCACAATTATTTAGAGATGATCTGCAAAGAGGAGTGGACTTAAATTTCTCCTGACATGTGCGCAAACCTCATCATCAACTACAAAAAAGTATGACTGCTGTGCTTGCCAACAAGGGTTTTGCCACCAAATATTAAGTCTTGTTTGCCAGAGGGATCAAATATTTATTTCTCACTGCTAAATGCAAATAAATGTATATAACTTATACAATGTGATTTTCTGGATTTTATATTTGATATTCTATCTCTCAATCTTAAAATTAACCTAGCCTTAAAATTATAGACTGTTCATGTCTTTGTCAGTGGGCAAACTTACACAATCAGCAAGGGATCAAATACTTATTTCCTTCACTGTATATGAAATGAGAGGGGCACTCTGATTGATTGCTGTGGGCAACAAAGAAAGTCTTAGACCTAGACAGTTTTCATACATGTGGCCTACAGTGCTTTCAGTAATTTTTTTTTACAGTATGTACTAAAGGCTACTATAGATTTCGAGTGTACATGAGAACAATCCCTACTGAACTTCCCTCCATACAGCTCAACCTTTAGAGTTTTCATTTGCATTGTTCTGTTCTATACTAAGCTGCTCATCTGTGTGCTCTTGAATATTTAATGAAAACTAAGGTTTCAAGGTAAAAATAAAGCAAAAAGAACAGTGACATTAAAATATAGACACAGGAGAATGAAAAAGAAACCTTTATGTGAGATCTGATGTTAACAATTGAATATTTCAAATAGGCAAAATGTGTTTGGAGTTTACATATGACATCAGCCCCAAGGGCAGTGTCACTGATGTGTTCTATTCAGATGCACATCTCTTGCAGATAAAAAATAGATTTAATAGTCACATTAAAACATATCTATATCGAGAGACATGGGAAAAACATATAAAAATGCATGCAACCTCTTACCACTGTGTTTATATGGACTTTTAAAAACAGTTTGTTAATAATCTGAGTGTACAGTGCACTATGGAATAGAAAATACAGAATATTGTAAATCTGTGAGTTATCTAATTTGTAAATGTATTCTTAAATCAATACTATCTTGCGGATTGAACTGCTGGAAGATGCTGATGGCCATATTTATGGCACTTCATGGAGCCCATTCACAGAAGTAAACCCTACTGTGTTGTTTGTAGACCTTATAAAAACTGTTACCCAAATAAGATCAATACTATATATAAAACTTCCAATTAAAAAAAAAAATATTTTACCATTTTAATACATTATTTTACCAATTTAAAACATTTTAGACTTTTAAATTATTGGCCATAATAATTTGCTGCAGACTATGACAAATTTGTTTTTTTAGAGAACCTGTGGGGCACCATTAGTTGCATTGCTATATTTTACTATTACTTTCTGTCTACTTGTGACATTTCCATATTTTTGTACAGTCTTTTACCACCAAAACATTACCATCTGCTCAAATCCAGCCACATTCATTTGTATGTAATATGTACAGGAAGGTCAGTAATAAATATAACCTTCATGTTCCTTATATTGTGGTTATAAAGCTTTCTTTCTGTAATTCAGTAAAAGGGTATTATGTGGCAAAATCAAGGACCAATATAATGGGGTCAAAAATGACATTAGCACAAGGTAATGCTTTTGTTTGCATGAAGTCATTGTGAATACTTTGTGTAAAACAACATTAATACATCTGGAATAATAATACTAAGTATATGGGAGAAACAGGCAAAGAACCGAATGGTACATAAAAGAAAAATAAACACAATTATTTTCAACTGAAAACTATCTCTACAGCTACATAATAAAAGAATACAGAATCACAAATAAGGTAGCCTTGATCGATACCAACTATAATTCAAATCTTGCCTTGAGAATACTTAAGTACAATAAAGTCTCTCTTGTCTATGGCTAAATTAAAGAATTATAGATTAGGCTATATTTAAAAAAATCTTTAACTTTCTAAATCCGACATTTGCCAATAGCTGTCTATCATATGTGTAAGATAGTATAACAACATATCCCTTTACATAGTTGGTGACATGACAAAAGGGTTACGATGTTAGTATTGATTTTATGGATTATCAGCAGCTTATTATTTCAAAATAATTATTATAATAATTATTTCAAAACTAAAATACTATTTTTTTTGTCAAAGCAGATTTATTTATTAAATTCAAAACTCTAGAACTGGATATTGCTCTAAAAGCCCAAACACATCTTCTGGATATAATTTGTGTTTATTAGATGCTCAAGGGAACTTTTAACTTAAAAGAACTGTAGGATAACTAAAACTTGTAGAATAAACAAGCCAGTAATGTGACCTTGGAAATTTGTACCATTCCTATATCGCCTTTCACTGCCTGTACCTTATTCTTTGTGTTTACCTTTGTTACACAATGACAGCCTATTGAGCGCAAATAGTAGACATTGCCTGCGGTGACATAATGAAGGTGAATGGAAAGCACAAGGAATTTGTGAGCGTCACTGAAGGCAAGTACAGTATTGCCTCGTTCACACGGCTTATTTTGCCGCGGATTGGCGCCGTACTGCGCGCCGGATTTGCGCTGCAGTACGGCGCCAATCCGTCGGAGTAATTACGGTAATCCACTGCTCTCATAGAGAACAGTGGATTCCGTCGCTCCTCCTTGCTCGGCGAATCCGCCAGGCGGGGAGAAAGTGACATGCACATTATCCAGGCGCAATACGCGCCGTGGATAATGCAAGTCTATGGGGTCGGGGAGCGGCGCCCCCGCAGCGCTCCGGCCCCGCCCCCGTCCCGCCCCTTATTCACGGCGGATTTGTGAGCCGGATTGCGCTCACAAATCCGTCGGGAATAAGCCGTGTGAACACGGCCTAAATAACATTTTGGTCTAATGCCTTGCCAACTGTCCTTTTACAGCAGTGATTGTATATCTCTGCACAGATGTTCTAAAATGACTGTGCATAGAGCCCAGCTGGACAATAATGGTGTAGCTGGGAGAGTGGAGAGCCGGCTGGCAACGATAGCTGGGCTCACCATTGACAAGGTTTATTATTGTCCCTACCTTCTTAATTCCTATATATACATGTAGACAGTCAGGGAGCGTCATTGGTTTGTCCTCCTGGGCCAGTGGTCACATGGTGGGTTTCAGTAACCCAGATCAGCTCAGTAGAGAGTACAGGGGATGTATTTCCCCTTGATGTCCCCAGTTACAGTTAAAATCGGGGGAGGGGAGTTGATATAAAAATGCTTTATTATTTTCTTATTTTATAGGAGCCACGATATGTAAAATAAAATTATAAAAAAAACACATAAGCATAAACTAAAATTTTATTAATATTAATTCTAACAACCCAAACTATAACTTTTTGCCCTGTCCCTGTACAACTTTATATCACCTATATATAAATGTCCATGATGGAAAAGTGACACAATTAAAAAACTTATTCTATGCCACTTCTGCTGTTTTCAAAAAATAAATTATTAACAACATGTGAAAAACAGACTATTTTTCTACTATTTTCCCACATACTATTTAAAAAATAAAATAAAAATAAGGCCTAACAAATCATGGATAAAAGGAAGAAGACTAGTAAAGCGTAAGAAAGCATTATAGTGTTCAGACCTCCATGTACTATGAATAAAAATTAGTTTAATCAGGAAGGAGGGATAAACGGCTTATTCAGGAACTGGTTAAATATACAAAAAACATCCCTAATTTATATGCAATTTAATTTCACAGAGGTCACGTCAGATAAAAAAAAAAAAAACAAGAAACAACAAAATGATAAGTGTACTTTAACTTTCTTGAAAAATTAAGTGGTCTTTATTAGGGATGTAACATTAGTTATGTAATTAGTTATGTGGCTCTGTAGCAAAAACTCAAACGAGGCCCTACTCAGTTATACTAAATTCCAAAAGCTTGAGGCGTCAACTTTCATGAAATGTATTTAATAATAACAATAATAATAATGGTGATGATAGTTATTACTATTTTATAGAGTTTTGGAGTTTAACCCCTTAACAACCCTGGACGTATGAGTACGTCCCAGGTTCGCTAAGGGGCTTTGCGATCCCCCTGCACAGCCGCCGGGTGTTAGCGGCTAATCGCCGCTAACACCCAGCTGTCACAGCGCGAACGGGCAGTGCCGCCCGCCCGTGCTGTTTAACCATTCAAATGCTGCGGCAAAGATTGCCACTGCGTCTGAATGAATGCCGCGCTCCAATCTTCAGGTCGATCGGCATCGCCGCAGCATAGTTGCAGCGATCCGATGCCTGGACATGGCAGTGGGGAGCCTTGTGAAGGCTCCCGTCACTCCCATGTCCTGGTTTGCACCACTTCCGTCCGCAGACAGGAAGTGGGGAAACCGCCATCTTGGTACAGTGTAATGCATTGTCTATGCAATGCATTAGACTGTATTGACAATCGCCCCACCTAGTGGTCAAGCACCCTAGGTGGACTCAATGTTAAAGTAAAAAAAAAAAATAAATAAGGTTTTAAAGTACAAAAAAAGTATTAAAAGTTCAAATCACCCCCCTTTCCCCATTTTACAAATAAAAACAATAAAATAATAAAAAATAGTAATTATATGTGGTATCGCCGTGTCCGAAAAAGTCCGATATATAAAAATATAACATCATTTATCCTGTACGCTGAACACCGTAGAAGAAAAAAAATTCCAAACGGCAAAATTGCTTTTTTTTGGTCATTTTACATCACTTAAAAAAAGGAATAAAAGTGATCAAAAAAGTCACATGCATTCCTAACTGCTAGAGATAAAAATTACACTTCAGCCTGCAAAAAACGCACCCTCACTGACGTCCGTAGGTGTTAGTGCAAAAAAGTTATTGGTCGCACAAACTGGCGCCGCGCCGCAAATTTCAAAAGTAGAAAAAGTTTGGCATTTTTTTACGGTACCAAAACATAACGGAAACCCTACATTTTTGGTATTGCCGGATGCGTATCAACCTGTAGAATACAGATAACACATTGTATTGACCAAAGATTGAACGCTGTAAAAGTAAAACACCCACAAAGATGCGAAAATACTTTTTTTTTTCACAATTTGTCCCACTTGGAATTTTTTTGTGTTTCCCAGTATATTCTGTGGTACGATGAATTACACCACTAGAAGGTACATCTTGTCCCACAAAATAAAAGCCCTCATATGCCGGTGAAAAAATAAGAAACCTATGGCTCTGGGAAAGCGAGGAGGGGAAAACGGACATGTCCAACTAAAAAAAAATGCTGGGTCCTTAAGTGGTTAAAAGATGGAAATTGGCATGTTGAAAACCACAAAGTGGTTGAGGACCAGTACTCTTAAAATCAGTGACTATTTACTATAAATCCATTACAAGTAGAAACATGTGGTCAGTATAGCAGAGCTAACGCTTTTCAGGTGTAGCATTTTCCCAGTGGCCCTCTGGTTTGTCTGTGTACCCTCACACACCTTCTATGGATTCCTATGGACTAATGGATTATATATCAGGTGAGCTAGCTTGCATTTCTTTTTCTTTTGTTGGATTTTAACTGGGCTCTTTTGAGTTTTTGCTAACGAGCCCCATAATGCTGATGATGATGATGATGATTATGAGTAATTCTACATTATGCATAATTAATTTCTTGTTCAGCACTTCTATTATCTGTGTAGTCTTATCTTTTAATCAGTGTTCAGGAAAATATTTTGGGAAAGTATTTTAAATACAAAATACAAAATACTTATGACTGAAGTATTTTAAATACAAATACTAAATACTTTAATCCTGAAGTATTTTAAATAGCATACTAAATACTCAATAGCATACTAAATACTAAATACTACTTCAATAGTATTTTCCAAATACTAAAATACTTGAAAAATGTAAACAATTTTTTTTTTTATAAAAATGGATCAGAGGTCCTTTAGCCCACTGGGATTAGCATCTACCCTGCAGATATGTCAGTGACCAGGATTCATTGTGTCCGACTCCTATAGAAGATGTCTGTCACATGGAGTATGCTACAGTAAAGAGATACATACAAGTACCTTCCTTTAGTTACTATGCTTATTAATGTCAGGCATTTGGGGATATTAATTTAGTTTCAGTAACTCCATGTGCTTCACATTAATAGCAGTTAACCCCATCATGTCACTCATATTAACCCCTGTGTGCCCTATATAAGGGTTACTAATATGTGAGACACATGGGGGTACTAATAAAGGACCTTAATTATGAAGATACCTAATTATTACCTCCATGTCTCTCACATATCAGTAACTAATGTGAGGGACATGATGGGGTTAACTGCTATTACTATGAGGCACATGGAGTTACTCAGCTGTAATGCACATGACCAGACTTTTTATCTGCAATGGTGGATTTCCCCCCTCGGCTTATAATCGAGACAATACGTTTTCCCATTTTTTTGTGGTAAAATTAGGGGCCTCGGCTTATATCCGGGTCGGCTTATACTCGAGTATATACGGTAATTTTACGGAATGGATTCCGCGATCGAAGTGATTAAAAAATAAAAATAAATCAAGCTTCACTACAAGGCGGACTTGCGTTGCTGGAACGCGCTGGAATTTTCCCTCCTCTCGTCGCACCTCGCACGAGATACGAGAAACGAGAGTGATGACGTGACTCGCACTGTTGGTTTTTTTTAAGTGCGGTGAGGCGGGTTATTTAAATTACAACATGTGTTTTGAATTTAGAAAGTAATTAAAATACTTAAAATACTTCCTAAAAGTATTTTAATTACAAATACAAAATACTGAATAAAAAAAGTATTTTGATTACAAAATACAAATACCTGACAAGTATTTTAAATACTATTTTAATTACTTGTATTTTAAATACTTCCGAACACTGCTTTTAATCTGTCATTGAGCTTATGCTTCTCTTGCTGAGGACAGTATAAACTAATGATATATATGCTATTTCCAGCGGTGTGCCCTTTAATCTGTTAAATACAGATTCAGAGCATCTACTTCTCAAATCTGGCAGCTTGCAGCCTGCTCTGACAGAGATGAGTTCAGCTAGTTCATGAGTAAATGTTAGCTCTGCAAACCAGTTGGTAGCCCGTCCACCCACATACTGTAAATAGGTAGAGAGCAGTCAGTAAGTGGTGAGTGGGTAGTACTAACTGCTGTCACCAACAAGAACAGCACAAGCCAACTGACAGGTTCCCGTTATTACTGTGCCTTGGTCTGCCCTAGAAATCTATTTTTTAATTTCTTCATCTGCACTCTTAGACCATTATTTCCCTTTCTTCAAGAGTCTTCAATCTTCCACAATAGGTGGCAAATATTGCTGAAATCATTAAACAAACCTATTTTATTGAAAAATTATGAATTTCTGAAGACATGCGGTTGTACATAACTACTGTACACCCAAAAAAATGCATGTTAAAACCAAATCAATACAAAAATAAATGTAACTAATGCTTCAGTCTCAGATGCTTGATATGCATTTGATGTTTTTTTTCTGATGCCGTGTGGTAGGACCGAACATAACTTTTGGAAACTGTTACATTATCCTTCATTTTGTTGGTAAAAACTGCTAAGTAAATAAACATCAATAAACATATAGGCACGTAGTAATATTAGTAAGTGTGCTGAAGGCACTGTTGTGTTCATTTATCTACTATCGCATACATAGTGTGAATATACACTCACCGGCCACTTTATTAGGTACACTTGTCCAACTGCTCGTTAACACTTAATTTCTAATCAGCCAATCACATGGCGGCAACTCAGTGCATTTAGGCATGTAGACATGGTCAAGACAATCTCCTGCAGTTCAAACCGAGCATCAGTATGAGGAAGAAAGGTGATTTGAGTGCCTTTGAACGTGGCATGGTTGTTGGTGCCAGAAGGGCTGGTCTGAGTATTTCAGAAATTGCTGATCTCCTGGGATTTTCACGCACAACCATCTCTAGGGTTTACAGAGAATGGTCCGAAAAAGAAAAAACATCCAGTGAGCGGCAGTCCTGTGGGCGGAAATGCCTTGTTGATGCCAGAGGTCAAAGGAGAATGGGCAGACTGGTTCGAGCTGATAGAAAGGCAACAGTGACTCAAATAGCCACCCGTTACAACCAAGGTAGGCAGAAGAGCATCTCTGAACGCACATTTGAGGCAGATGGGCTACAGCAGCAGAAGACCACACCGGGTGCCACTCCTTTCAGCTAAGAACAGGAAACTGAGGCTCCAATTTGCCCAAGCTCATCGAAATTGGACAGTAGAAGATTGGAAAAACGTTGCCTGGTCTGATGAGTCTCGATTTCTGCTGCGACATTCGGATGGTAGGGTCAGAATTTGGCGTCAACAACATGAAAGCATGGATCCATCCTGCCTTGTTTCAACGGTTCAGGCTGGTGGTGGTGGTGTCATGGTGTGGGGAATATTTTCTTGGCACTCTTTGGGCCCCTTGGTACCAATTGAGCATCGTTGCAACACCTTGTTGAATCTATGCCACGAAGAATTGAGGCAGTTCTGAAGGCAAAAGGGAGTCCAACCCGTTACTAGCATGGTGTACCTAATAAAGTGGCCGGTGAGTGTATAGTATCCAATGGTGCAATTCAATAGAGGCAGACTATGACTAGCATGCAGTCTATGTAGAGAAAGGATTCGAGCAATGAACTGCTTCTTCTGCTTTCCAACTGTCATAACTAGAGATGGGCGAATTTCTCAAAAATTCGATTCGGTCACTTCGCCGAATTTTCCGACAAAAATAAATTCGGGCCGAATTACTTCGGGATGAATCGCGTTACAAAGCAGCTATTTCCAGGCTGCACAGAGCCTGCAGGGTGCTGTAGAACGTTGTGCCATGCTTAAATATGCAGAGGGAGCTTGGTTTGGTCTTCATACAATGTTGTGTTTTAGTATGACACGCAGATGACTACCGCCGCTCTTAGAATCGCTTCACTATAAAATTCCCTGGGCACTTAAGAGGGCAAAACTGACCAGACCAGACAGTGGCACAATGACAAATTCTGGAGGTGGCAAAAAAAAGGAGTAGGCCACAGAGTGGCACAATGACAGAGATTTGAGGTGACGGCGGCAGGAGCAACAGCATGAGGTCAGAGAGTGGCACAATGACACAGTGTGGATGTCACGGCAACAGCAGCAGCAGCATGAGGTCATAGAGTGGCACAATGACAGAGTGTTGAGGTGGGTGGCAATACCAGTCCCTGGTAAAGATGGTGGTAGGCAGATGGAGAAACTGGCAGCAGATGTGTGGCATCAGGCGGGTGGCGGCATCAGAATAGTGGCTGAGGCAGGTAGTTTGAACCCAGACTGACGCCTAAGTCATTGGTGTGTGGAAATCCTGGCCGATCCACGCCTGATTCATCTTGACAAAGGTCAGTCGTTCCACATTTCCCGTGGACAAGCGGGTTCTCCTTGGGGTAACGATGGCCCCTGCCGCACTGAACACCCGCTCTGATGCCACACTACTGGCCGGGCAGAACAGCTTCTCCACTGCAAACTCGGTAAGTTGCGGCCACACATCTAGTTTGGCTGCCCAGTAGTCCAGCGGATCTTCTAACTGAGGTGGCAGAGTGCTGTCCAAGTAGGCCACAACCTGTTGGTTCAGGGACTGCTCCAGGTCCTGCTGCTGCTGCTGCTGCTGGCGACTGCCCTCCTCACTAGGCGGGTGAAGGAAGCTGCTCATCAGTGACTCCAGACTTAGGTTACTAAGGACTGCTCCTGCCCCCACACATTCCCCCAGCAGCCGCGGCAGTAGTATGTGAGCGCTGAGGAACCCCCCAGTCAGACCTGTCAGAGGAGGGACGATGCCGCACATAGGCAGCGGCCAACTGATTACGGAGGATTTCCCTATAGTATTTGAGTTTGTCCTCCCTCTCAATAGCTGGGAAAAAGGCTCCCATTTTGGACTGGTAGCGAGGGTCCAATAGGGTGGAGAGCCAGAAGTCATCCCTCTGCCGGATGCTGACTATTCGGCTGTCACTAGCCAGGCAAATAAGCATGCTGCAGGCCATCTGCACAAGTGACTCCGAGGGGCTCCCTGCCTCCATTTACAACTGTATACTGCCACGGTGCTTGGGGGTCATCTGCCTCGTCTTCCTCATCTCCATCCACCTCCTCCAGCTGCTCCTGCTCCTCCTCTCTTGTCACCTGGGTAGAAAATCCACTCATTTCACCAGACAATGCTTCTGCTCCAATGTCCTCCTTCTCCTCCTCCTCCATTTCAGTCCCCACCGGACTCATGTGGCCACGAGATGTAGTCGCCACGTCTCCAGTCCCCTGCCCAGACAGATTTTTCAGCATCTGTTCCAGGACATGAAGCAGTGGAATGACGTTATTCATCCCGTAGTCCTGGCGACTGACAAATAACGTCGCCTCCTCGAATGGCCTCAACAAACGGCAGGTGTCACGCATGAGCTGCCACTGGCTGACATCAAAGTTACACAGGGGAGTACTTCTGTCTGCCTGGATCATCAGAAAATCGTTACTGGCCTTTCTCTGTTCATACAGTCGGTCCAACATGTGCAGGCTGGAATTCCAGCGGGTAGAAACATCGCATATCAGAGAGTGTGTTGGGGGAGGCCATTCTGCCGCTGCAACTCGAGGAGGGTGTTCCTGGCTTTGTACGAATGGATAGAGTGCATGCACAGTTTCCTGGTCATTTTCAGAATCTGCTGAAGATCAGTGGAAGACTTCAGGAACCTTTTCACAACCAGATTGAACACGTGCGCCATGCAGGGCGCATGGACCATCCCTCCTCGGTGCAGCGCGGACACCCTGTTCCTCCCATTGTCCGTCACCATGGTTCCGATTTGCAGTTGGCGCGGAGAAAGCCACACATCGATTTCTTGCTGCATGACGCGGAGCAGTTCCTCCCCTGTGTGACTTCGTTCGCCGAGGCAAGCGAGGTGTAGAACTGCGTGACACCCCTGTGCCCTACACATGTGGTATGATGGAGCAGTACTTGTGGAGGCTGAGATGGTTGTGATGGTGGAGGAGGCGGACATTTGCGCAGGTGCAGCAGTTTGACAACGTGGAGGAGAAAGCGGCGTCTCCTGTCCAAGTTGTTGGTGTGCCTGGGCAGGAAGCACATTCACCCAGTGGGCCGTAAAGGACATGTACTGGCCCTGACCGTAGTTACAGCTCCAGACGTCTGTGCTGCCATGCACCTTGGAACAAACCGATAAGCTTAAGGACTGGCCCACCTTCTGTTCTACATATTTATGAAGTGCTGGTACTGCCTTTTTGGAACAGCTTGGAACTCTCCATCTCGGCTCGGCACAAGCCATTAGTTCTCTGAATGGTGCAGAGTCCACCATTTGGAAAGGGAGGGACTGCAATACCAACAACTTGGACAGGAGCACGGTCAGCTGCTGCACCTTAGGATGGTTGGATGCATACTGTTGTCTCTTTGCAATCACCTCGCTGAACGACAGCTAGCGCCATGAGTAGCGAGGAGCAGGAGCATCTGGACCGGGAGATGATGTCAAAGAGAAACAGCTCCCTTCTGCAGAGGTGGTGGAGCCTTGACTGGCTGCAATGGCATGCGTGCCACTGGGCGCTGCTGCTGCTGTGGCGGCAGGATGGACCACCACATCTGAGCCACTTTTATCCCAGGCCACCGGAAGGTGACGCTGCATGTGTTGACGTAGGGCCGTGGTGCCAACGTTAGCTCCCTGGCCACGCTTCACTTTCTGCCCACAGATTCTACATATACCCATATTCGGCTCCTCCGGTGTCTTAGCAAAGAACTGCCACACCGCCGAGTATCGGATTTTACTGCCAACGCTCCGCACTGAGTGACTACTGCCGCCGCTGCCTCGCTGAGCCCCTGTGCCGCTACTTTCTTGGACCTGCGAAGCGGGTTTTTTTACCCCGTGGCCGCTTGGCTCCCGACCTCACACTGCTGCTATCCTGCTGACTCACGGCCACACGACCCACTTGCTGGCTGCGCTGCTGCCTGACGCGCAAGCTGACGCCCTCTTCTCCTGACGATGATGAAGCCCTTGCCTCACCCGGCTCCCAAGTGCGGTCGGCTACATCATCATCTATTTGTGTTTCATCGTCACTGCTGTCCTCATCACCGGTCTTGGTATGCCGAGGCTGACCTCTCACAACATGACCTCCCATGCCACTCTCCACATCTATACTTTGCCGCCTACTGCAAGAAGCAGGGGATATTGGCCCCATTTCTTTGCTGCCAAGTAGCTGCTGACTGCCCTCCTCAAATTGTTCATCCTCGCTATATAGTGGCGCTGAGCCCAGACCACATAGTAGATCTCTGGCTGAGGGAACCGGATGGGACAGAGGCGGGCTGAGGACAGATGAGGGCCGCTGACCCGCTCCCGGGCCATGCCAACTAAGGGTTGTGTCTGAGGTTCCCACCGACTCTTGGCTGGGGTTGTCAGATGTCATTGGGATGGAAGAGGATGACCTAGTCAACCAATCAAGAACCCTTGGGTTGCTGAACAACACACGGCCGCTAGATGACAGCGGCAGTTGTGGCCTCACCGAGTGACCCCTGCTGCGACGTCCCCTTGCTGTGCTGCGACCTGAGCCTGTTCCAGGAATGTTTGTGCCACTGCCACTCGCAGGTGCAGAGCCTGCCACCTCTCTGTCTGACATACTGTTTGTTCTAAAATGTACAGACACTGTTTGATGATGATATCTGTATATGATAAATATACACCCTGTTTTTGACTGCAAATGAACCCAGTAACAAGCTTGGGTAACCCTTGGATATAAATTGCGCTCCACAAATGGCCAGGAAAAATTTACTTGTTTGTGTCGTTTAAAAACATTGTGTATTTTACTGAATATAAAAGCACAAACAGGCGTAATTAACCTTCGGACATGAATTAGGGTACAGGAAAAATGTATATATTTTGGCGTTGAAAAAGACGGTTTATTTTTGTCAGCACACCAGCAAAACAACGCTTAATTAACCCCTGATGTAAATTGCGCCAAAGAATTGAGCCGCACAAACTAGTAGCTTTGTAGCGTGTTACAATTGCGTGTTTTCTACGCCACACAACAAGAGATACAGTTGTAATTAACCTTTGCTTGTGAATTAGGCTACAGGAAAAATTTATATATTTTGGCGTTGAAAAAGACGGTTTATTTTTGTCAGCACACCAGCAAAACAACGCTTAATTAAACCCTGGATGTAAATTGCGCCAAAGAATTGAGCCGCACAAACTAGTAGCTTTGTAGCGTGTTACAATTGCGTGTTTTCTACGCCAAACAACAAGAGATACAGTTGTAATTAACCTTTGCTTGTGAATTAGGCTACAGGAAAAATGTATATATTTTGGCGTTGAAAAAGACGGTTTCTTGGGGTCAGCACACCAGCAAAACAACGCTTTATTAACCCCTGGATGTAAATTGCGCCAAAGAATTGAGCCGCACAAACTAGTAGCTTTGTAGCGTGTTACAATTGCGTGTTTTCTACGCCACACAACAAGAGATACAGTTGTAATTAACCTTTGCTTGTGAATTAGGCTACAGGAAAAATTTATATATTTTGGCGTTGAAAAAGACGGTTTCTTGGGGTCAGCACACCAGCAAAACAACACTTAATTAACCCCTGGATGTAAATTGCGCCAAAGAATTGAGCCGCACAAACTAGTAGCTTTGTAGCGTGTTACAATTGCGTGTTTTCTACGCCACAAAACAAGAGATACAGTTGTAATTAACCTTTGCTTGTGAATTAGGCTACAGGAAAAATGTATATATTTTGGCGTTGAAAAAGACGGTTTATTTTTGTCAGCACACCAGCAAAACAACGCTTAATTAACCCCTGGATGTAAATTGCGCCAAAGAATTGAGCCGCACAAACTAGTAGCTTTGTAGCGTGTTACAATTGCGTGTTTTCTACGCCACAAAACAAGAGATACAGTTGTAATTAACCTTTGCTTGTGAATTAGGCTACAGGAAAAATTTATATATTTTAGCGTTGAAAAAGACGGTTTATTTTTGTCAGCACAACAGCAAAACAACGCTTAATTAACCCCTGGATGTAAATTGCGCCAAAGAATTGAGCCGCACAAACTAGTAGCTTTGTAGCGTGTTACAATTGCGTTTTTCTACGCCACACAACAAGAGATACAGTTGTAATTAACCTTTGCTTGTGAATTAGGCTACAGGAAAAATGTATATATTTTGGCGTTGAAAAAGACGGTTTCTTGGGGTCAGCACACCAGCAAAACAACGCTTAATTAACCCCTGGATGTAAATTGCGCCAAAGAATTGAGCCGCACAAACTAGTAGCTTTGTAGCGTGTTACAATTGCGTGTTTTCTACGCCACACAACAAGAGATACAGTTGTAATTAACCTTTGCTTGTGAATTAGGCTACAGGAAAAATTTATATATTTTGGCGTTGAAAATGACGGTTTCTTGGGGTCAGCACACCAGCAAAACAACGCTTAATTAAACCCATGATGTAAATTGCGCAATAGAATTGAGCAGCCAAAAAATGAAGTGGTATTTGTATTGTAAAAACGCTGTTTCTTTAAATGAATACAACAGGAACTGGCTTAGATCCCACTTGGATATTGAATGTATATGCAGCTGCAGTGGACGCACACTGGATTTCAGATCCAATACCCCAAAAAATTAGAAATAGAACATTAAGAGAACAGTCTCTGAGACAAGCTGAGACACCCCACAGAAATCGCTATATAAAAATCAATTCTTCAGCAAGAGCTATCAGCCGCGGCAGCACCTTCCCTGATCAGTACAGTGAGAGCGGTATGAGCTCCCAGCGTCGCGCCCGGACTTATATAGTGCGGTAACGTCACAGAATCCCGCCGGTCCCTAATTGGCTTCACCTCTGCACATGTCATGCAGGCTATGCCCTTCTTCCTCCCAGAGTTCTTTGCCCAATGTAGCGCCATGTGCTCGCAGCCATTTTATCAATCAAAAGCACACTTCGTTCACCCGAAGTACCCCAAAGTTCGACTTCGTTCCGAACCGAAGTTTTCCTGAAATTCTAAACGAATTCCACTTAGTTAGAATCAATTCGCCCATCTCTAGTCATAACTAAAACCACGATTAGGGGAAGCTCACCGAAAACAGATTTTTACAGCTCACACTGGGTTCAATAGTTGCTGTATGAATTCATATGCATGTAGCTCCCCCTAATGGTGGGTGCAGGATATTATTTTTAAACAGTGTAAAGAGAAGCATGGCATTGGTTTTGCACCAATTTTCTATCAAAAATGCTTTGAAACACAAGTGTTCAGGCAGTGCTATATAAACATATAAAAATAATACTAAGGGAGACATGCATGCAAATAGGCGCATCAAAGTGCATTTTCACATCTATTTTTCAGTGTAAATTGCGTCTAAATCTATGAAAGTGATTTTTTTGTGCACATAAATGCCGTCTAAAGTTCAATGTCCCTCACCTGTGTGTTTGTCGTATTACTAATGCACCAAACTTGTGTAAAAGGCTATAGATAGGCTCGATATAAACGAAAAGTCATTATAACAGCATGTCAGTGAATAGAAACTATGGTACTGATTTTTCTAGGTGGACCACAGGTCCCAGCAAGACCTCTGGTGTGCTGGCTCATGCTGTATGTAGAATAAAGAGTGAGAGCAGCAAAGTACATTTCAACACTGATCACCATCTGATAAAACTTTCTTTCATTTAATGTAGTATAAAATTAGAAAACAGAAATCTGAACAATATTTTATTTTTAACATAATTAAGAAAAAATATCGGTCTGCTAGTTATTTAATTTAAAATTAATTTTAGATTTAATTAATTTTAAATACATTTAATAAGAGATATTTTTGAGATATTATATATGTTTTTATTGTATATGATATATATATTTTTTTTAATGTATAGAATTTAATTTTATGTAGTTTGATAATTATCAGAAATTACTTTTTATTATTGTACTGGTATAAGTTGAGAAATAATGGACATTTTTTGCCCTAATAGCAAATCTAGCTCCACTTCAACTCCTCAGGCTCACGCAGACTACATTGAAGTAGGTCTGCCTGTTCGAGTAGTAATGTGCCCAGGGGCGGCGCTAGGCAGTTTTATCTGGTGCCCCGAACCCCCAGGCTCCAGGCCGTGGCCCTGGAGCTCTGATGGTCTCTTCATCTGTATGTGGATCCGCTGGACGCACATACAATTGAAGGCTTCCGGGGAGCGAAGAGCGAGCGCTCCCTGCTCTGCAGAGTACTCCCAGGGTATCCGGCACAGGCACCGTGAGTATGTCATCAGATTACCTGCGTGGCGTGATGACGTCACACCGCTTGTGCCGGGAAGAAGATGGAGCACAGCTTCATGGAGCAGGGGAAAGGTGAGTTGTTATTTTTTATTTTTAATATGCCATATTACCTGCCTCGCTATATATTGGGGTCCATTTTATAGTCATATGTGGTGGTCGTGTTTTGTCATGGTCTGGCAGTATTATTTAATTAAGTATTAATAGTTTTGGGTCTTGGTTTTGTAGAATATTTTTTAGTAACAATGATTCATCTGGTCTATTTGCTCCATGTATAGGTGTATTAAGTGGTGACTGTTAATTCTAAGGTATTACACTGTCATCTGTAGTTGAGCATTTTTGAAAAAGAAAATTTGTCAGTGCTGATTTCTATTATACAGTGACTGCTGAGCTGAAAGACAGGATCTATGTGAAATATGCAGAAAATTGGTGACAGGAACAGAGGTTTTTTCTTTGTAAAAATACATGCCACAGTTCACAATGTGGCGTGAAAAATGCTGTCTGAACCCAGCCCTACTGAGCAAAACTTAACACAAAGGGTCCGGGCCCCGGATGTTTTGGGACCCTGGCAACGCCCCTGAAAGCGCCTAGTTTTGCCAACCCGCATTTATATATGTGTCTAATAGTTTGAATGTGGTGCGACACGCCTCCAGATCACCCCCACATGTTTGGCGCATTTAAAAGTGTCGGATCTGTCGAACAATGTGCCAAACATGTTCATTTGATGCACCACACATCGCACACCGCTCACTCTGGTGAATTTTACACCAGAAAAGGGCAAAAAAACCTTTGATACATGTCTCCCTAGGTCTGGCCTTCTATTGATATTAGTCTGCACCAGACTCATTAATAGAGCATGCTTCCTGTTGAGGAGTTTGGTGCATGATTCATAAAGGTGAGAAAAATTCTGATTTATAGATATAATTATAATTTACAGTTTTATGCTACTATTTAACCTATATGTTTTAACAGATATGGCACATTTAGACATTACAGATGACTTGATGCAATGAATTTACCCGTTGACAACTGCAGAGTGTCCTTTACAAAATCCTTCAGTTGTTTTTCCCTGTGGTGTTTCCTTTCAGCATACATCCCAGTCTGTTCCCCATCTGCAGATACTTTGGCCGCCTGTCATTCAGTTAAGAGAAAAGAAAAGCAATTGCTGTAATAGGTTTTTCTGTTGCTTTAAATTGTATTTTAAAAGGTATCTCTAAGATGAGCTCGCTTTGGATATATACTTTTCTTTAGAGTCGTAAGTAATCAATACATTATTGATCATATCAGCTGGAAATTAAATATGATGCACAGGTTAACAAATAAATTGCATTAGCTTCCCATTACCTTTCCTGCAATTCCAGATAAGTGTGCTTGGTAAAAAAGAGAAAAAAAAATGTAAAGTGAGCCACTGAAAGATTATTTAAAGTACTAAGCAGATACATTCTGAAAGAGGAAACAGATGGAATTAACTTTAATTTGTCCATTGATCGAAATCCATCTAACATTGTCTAAAAGCTTTTCCCCTCAGGCATGTTTGTAAGAGCGAGTAGTTCATCTCAGTAAGACTCTCTCTGGAAAGATATTCTCAATCAATATGTGAATTCTGATCTAAACATCTATTTTCTTTCCATATAACCCATTACATGAACACATATGCAGTTACGTTTCCTTCAGATTCAGGAAGACAAAGATTGAATATTTGCAGAAGCTTTTACAGCATTATATTGCTGGAGGTTTCTTAATTCTAGTTGTGTTACATAGTGTGGATGTTCACTTCTACTTTATAAGTAGATTTAATGTACATTAAAAGTTTTGTAATTTCTTAGCTACTTGTCCTGTGCTAAACTTCATTATAATTTTCTTCAATAAAACAGTGGAGAATAGGCATTCATTAGAAAAAATTCATTTAAAGCAGGGGTTACCAAACTCCAGTCCTCAAGCCCCACCAACATGTCATGTTTTAAGGATATCCCACAGAATGCACTGACAATAATTAAGTCACCTGTGCAGCATAATTAAATCACTAGTGCACTGCTAAGGCTATGTTCACACGGCTTAAAATGGGCCGTATTTCGGTCCGTAATTACGCATCGGAGTGCGCCAATTACGGGCCGAAAACGGCCCATTCATTACGGTAATTCACAGTTCTCATAGAGAACTATGGATTACGTCTCCACTCCCCGCCCGGCGAAGCTGCCGGGCGGGGAGATAATTGACATGTCACTTTCTAGTGGCGTATACGCGCCGCTAGCAGTGATTCTCTATGGGCCGGCAAAGTGCCGGCCCCCCCGCTCGCTCCCCCGCTCCCGTCCACACGGCGTAATTGCGGGGCGAAATTACGACCCGCAGTTAAGCCGTGTGAACATGGCCTAAGGAAAGCCAGAAAACATGACCTGTTGGTGGGTCCTGAGGACCGGAGTTTGGGATATAAAGTAACACTCCAACAAAACTGTTACACCATGCTATGCCTAATGCAGGGATTATTAGAGTGGCACATGACACACAGACTCTCACTTTGGTGTTCTTTGAATTCTTGTTTCTGACACTGCCCTCTTACGCCCATGCACTAGGAATAACACAATCGACCTTATTTATGAAAACTCTCCAATAATAAGACTGTCTTTGCTGCCCATAGCAATAAACATGAAAGTAGGCTGCACTCTGTTTAGAAAATTAAATCAGATCATCCGTGAATTGATTGTGAAGATTATCAAATTTTTATTAGACATAGACTTATTCTCAAAACATGAATTCTTTTTTATATAATTTTCTTTTCAGTTATCCATCTGGCTTTATAATTCACAGTATAATGCAGAGTAAGATAACATAGCAGCATATTCCATTTACAAAAGAAACGTTTTGGTCCAAATAGGACCTTTCTCAATGGAATCTTTTTGATGTATAATCCTCATTCAATTTCATCTCACATTTTTTTAATGTCTGAGCACCAGTTTATACACTACCTGATCGCGGATGTCAGTGAAAAAGCATCTAACCAGTTAAAGAAGTTGTCTCACCATGCTGTTTCACAGAGCCACAGGCAGCTTCCTAATCACAATTCCTCAATCTTTCTAGCTGCTCTGTGGATGGTTCTATAGCAGTGATTAGCATATCAGCTATGTATTCCCAGCTCTTTTAATTGCACTGATGTGACTGCAGAAGATGTAATCCATAGTGCAGAAGGCTATGGAGCACAAAGTAAATAATCAAAAGTAACTAATCTCCTTTGTTTGTTAGAGATAACACACTCTGTTCTCAATCTGCAGTCCGTCCTGGTGATGTCACCCCCTGCTCTGTGTCTGATCAGGAAAGAAGAGCAGGATGGTAACCAGCGTAACCTGTTTCCACTGACAGCAGATGAAATTTTCCTTATCTCCTGACCAAGATAATATGAAAAAAGGAATGTATTTGAAAATAGTCTTGATTTAATGTTCCCTACATATTGAAAGCTAATCTTTAAACCTTTGATTGGCTACAGTCATAATGTACAGACCCTAAGGATATATTCACACGGATTCACACGCCGTGTGTTTTGGAACCACGTGCTGATAAGCATGGAATTCCAAAGCCTGGGGGGGCAGCCGGGGACCAGCCCCATTTACATGTCAATTCTCTCCCTGGGTATACAATACGATCGTATTGTATGCATGGGGAGATGACACGTAATCCATAGCTCTTTATGAGAACTATGAATAACTGTATTTGCATCACGCATTTTGCCGCATATAGAGTGCAATACGCGCAAGAGACGCCGTGTGAACATACCCTAAAACAGTAAATCGACATAGAACATCTGCAGGTATTCAACCGTCATGAGTACACAGGTCTGTATGCTTTTTTTATTTGCTTTATTACACATACCCATCCAATTTTTCCTTTTTATTTTTTGTCAAGTGGAAAACCCTTCTAAGACAATGTACCTTATTTATCAAAACAGACAAAGACCTGCCTTGTTGGTTACTGCAACCAATTCAGTGTAGTCTCAGAAATAAAATTTGTACCCGGGGCAAAATGGACCAAATGCAATTTCCGTTTGACTATGATTGATCTGCTTTATCATACCTTTTATTTCTAGGACATAGTGTAGTAGTTGCTTTTCTATCCCACATATAAAAAATCTACTGGCAAAAAGCAGACCAAATGTAGTCAAATAGAACCCGTCGACTGGTATTCAGATGTATACGAGAAGAATAGGGTTTATGCCTCAAGGGAACAAAGCCTTAGATGGTTTTGATAAATGTGGCCCAGTGTCCTAATGAAAACAGCTGAGAGATTGTTTGTATGTGCCAGTCAATCAGAGCCAGGGGAAAAACAAATCACTGCTAAGGTTCCCCCAGGACTTTTGAGAGCAAAAAGATCCATTTAAGTTGGGATAGCAGTGATGAGGGTTTGTTCACTCGACCCTCACCAATCATCATTGTCACTTGTAACAGTCATTGACGTTCATTTTAATATTTTGGCCAAAACTCTATTTTTTCCAAGAATGAAAGCATTGTCATGCTATGTAATGATCTTTTTTCTCAAAAAGCACATCCAATATTTCAATGACTTTATATACTGCAGTAAAGAAAGGCTGCAATATTGCATTACATTCACAATTTAATTTACATATATTATGTGTTTAGAAGAGTAAAATGGTTTGTAAAATGCCACTTAGGCATCTAGGCTGTTGCTATAGCAACAAGCTACATTTTTATGTGTTGCATCCAGCTATTGAAATATTCCAAGTTAAAAGTCAGTACTAGCTTTACCTGTCAAAGAGAATTGTAAACATAGCAACAAACACAAATAACGCAGATGTCTATCAGTAAAATTCTGTGTTCTAAAGGAGTAAGGTTTCTCATTGGGGAGCATGGAGACTTATAGGTTATTCAATGCTCTCTGGGAAATATCTAAATAAGCTCTAAGAAAGAGAACGACAAATCCAGTGCCATCTATTGGACATTGCATCCCCAAAAGTTACACCTGACCCATTAAAGAGCCTTAAAACATGACTTGTGAATTTAAAGGGGGTTTGTCACCATTAACAGTTTACGCTCACTCTGTCTCCTCAGGCTGTGGATGGTTCTATAGAAGTGATAAGCATATTCCGCTTCTAACTGAGCCATTATCCTGACAAGTACAGGAGTGCTAATTTTTATTAAACAAAAGCTACAGGTGCCGTGAAGACTGAATACAATGGATGTATCTTTAAACAGATGCTAATCTTGTTAGAGGTAATTCGTTTTTCTCCAGAGCTCAGTCCATGGGTTGACGCTGCTCTCTGCTCTCTCAGCTAATCAGATAACAGAGTTATAGACTGGTATGCAGATAACTATAGAAGCCTGTGTGCACTCAAGAGCACATAAAATATCTCTTATCTTATGACTAAAATAAAATTAACAAAGCAATAAAAAATTCTTTAATAAACAGTCCCTACATGTTGAAAGCTAATCTTTGTAGTGAGAAAACCCCTTTAAGCCAAGCCTGTAACTCTTCAATATGGGGAATTTTCTATCTACCAGGGTGTTTGCCCCTCATCAGTGCAGAGCAGTATTCTGCCTTGCTGGGTGAGAGACCTTTGATGGAGCTCTAAAGGGGCAAGGTTTTGGCTTTGAGAGATACACCATAAAGATGTACAGAGACTTGCAGGACATTTCTAGTTCTCTTATCTAGAGCTCATTTGATTATTTACCATGCAGCATTGTGTGGCCTATATGTCTCTTCTCCCTGAGTAGAAGCCTTGCCTCTTTATAGCTACATCAAAGACATTTTCCTCATCCAGCCACAGCTCTACATTGTACTGACAAGGGGAAAACAACCTAAAACAACTGTCACTAGGTGAGAGACTCCCAAAATGGAGGAGTTTTGGTTTTGGTTTAAAGGGAGTGTTGCATTTATCCAAACATTAAATATGCTACTGCTGCCCAATAAAATAAAAAACAAACAAAACTATACTCACCTTCCTCCCCTCCTATATTCCATTGTGGCCTCTCTCTGGTCTTCTGTTTACTTTCTGTCTTCTTACAAATCCCTAGTCATGTTTCAAGGCTCTCTAATGGGTCTGATGTGGCTTTAAGGGATGCTGCTTCCAAGATGTGGTGATGAAGTCCTAGCTCTTTTTCCAGCATTTGAGTAAAATACTATAGAATTCCATTCTTTATTTCTTTTCTTCTCTTATGACTTGTAGCAAGCTTGTTACTTCATATGAGCAGTATAAAATACTTTAGAAGAATTGCTCATAGTTTTCAGTTAAGAATGTGCTAAGTCCATTGGGGTTTTTATAAGGCCACTTTGACCTATTGAATTAGACATTAATCTAGTAAAATAATGGGTTTTTGTTCCAGGTAACCCATGATTAGTTTTACTGTCTGGACTGACCTTTGTGGATCCTGCTTCAGACATTCACCTAATTAATAAGATTAACAGAGCCAAATTTTTGGCTGATCTTAGAAATAAATATCTAAGTATCCTATCCACGAGATTTACTGCTGCAAGCTATTTCTGACTCATACAGAAGTGTCAATGACAGTTTCTGTTTGTTTCTTACATTGCTTTCTGCCCTGTGACTTTTCCCTTTGTTTGCTTATTCCTTTCTGAGATGCTGCATGATATTAAAAAAGGATGTTCAGGATTTAGATATAGGCAGCAGAGAAGTACAGAGGTATTAAAAAGTCGATTGATATTGAATTGAAGTGAAACTTGAAAACTTGGGCTAGGTAAAAGTTACAACTACTCTCAGATCTCTCTGATTCAGTATTTAAAATTTTTATGTAAATTTCTCGGGGAAAGTCCCCTGCAAAGGGGAAAAAACCAACTGGAAGCTGCTTTAAAACTATTCCTTTTCCCCAATAGAGCTGCCCGAAAAGAAAAAAATTCCCAAATTTTAATTACGGTAAGTCTTGCTTTACAAAGGTAAATTATATTTAACTACTTGACCCTGGGTACAAGGTTTAAAGGGGTTTTCTTTCTTTTCCAGCCTTAAACAGAGTCAGGGGCGGGCTTCAATCACACTGCCCCCTCAGGATGTGGGTGGTTTATATAGAAAGTGATTACCCATATTTTGCTTCCCCTTGAAAACCCGGGTGAATGTTCGGGAGCAAAAAGTGGGGAAAATTTTTAAATCTGTAAGTGGCAATGCTACTGACCTCCGAGGAGTTAAAACAAGTGCCTTTCAAAGGTAAACGATTAAACAATCTAATCTTATTAGAGATAAAGTCTCGGCTTCTTCTGGTTATAGTAAATTGCAAACCCCCCGGCCCTCCCCTGTTTTTTTAAAGAAGGGAGATTTTGGAAATTTTTAAAACCTAGAGGCATTTGGGGGCGACTTTGTATGAAAAAACTGTCTAATTCTCCCGAGTTTTTTTGTGTTCCCAAATAGAAAAACCCCAATCAGAGTTCCCGTTTCATTTTTTTTTGGCACTATTTTGGAAATTTGAAAGGGGGAGATTGTTTTGGTTGCTTTGGGGCCCAAAACAAAAAAAAGTCTTGACCTAGCAGTTTAAATACATGGGTTTTGGGTGTTTTACCTTCGAGAACCCCCAATTCTTTTAAAAAATCTGGAACTTTGAAATATAAAAGAGAAAGGGCATTTAGAAAAAGTTTTAAAATTTCCCCTGTTCCCCCCCATTTTTGGATATTTAATTTTGGTAGTGAAAAAAAACCCTTTTTAAAACTTTTTCCATTTTGGGTTGAAGAAGCTTAAAGGGGGAAGGGGGGGGCCCTAACCATCTTTTCCCTTTTGGGTTTTGGGGAAGAATTTGTGGGGTCTGCCCCCCAATTATGTCAAAAAGGGGACAGAAAGTTCTTTAGGCCCCCCAAAAGAAACATATTTTTGGCCCTTTCTTCAGTAAAATTTATACCGGGACATGAAAAAGGCCCCTGGTTTTTAGTTTGAGTTTTTCCCGTTCCAAGTGAAAACCTGCCCTTTCTGCAAAACCTTTTCAGACCCATGTTTACTTTTATCCCCAAAAAAGTAAATTTAACCCCCCCCCATGTTTTAAAAGTATTGTATTATTTTTTTTTCATTGGGAAAACACTAAAGGATTTAACCTTAGATTCAAGGGGTTTGGGAGTCAGTGTAAAAGCTTTTTTAAACCAGCTTTAAAAAATTTGGTGTCCCCTAAAATTTAAAACCCCCAAAACCCCACAGTCACAATGCCCTTAAAATCCCTTTTCCCCCCCTTTTGTGAAAAAATTGGGGAAAATTTTATCCCCCAATTGTAAATATCTTTGTGGCCACCATTTTTTTTCCAGCCCCGGCCTTAACCTTCTTGGGCATGGAGCTAAACTAGACCCTAAAAAGGTTGCCCCCGGGAAACCTTTTCCCCCCCGTCCAAAACGACATCAAAAGCTGGGTAAAGGGTTTAAAGAAATCTTGCGCTACCCCCCCTTCCATTTTGAAGTTTGACAGGGATGTCAATATGGTTTTGGGTCTAAATTACATGTTTGGGAAAGGGTAAAGCACCTTTTCCCCACTTTTTTTTTGAAAGGAAAGGGGGGTCGTGGGGGAAAGTAGTTTTTGGGGGGAAAATTTTCCCCTGTTGGTTTTTAATCCCCTGGGGCCCTTTTTTCCCAAAAGGAAAGGGGGATAATGTTTCTGTTTTCAGTTTTGTCCATTTAAAATTGTTGGGTTTTTCAGGGTTTTCCCGGGTTTAAAACTTTTATCCCCCCACAGCCAAATAGCACTCTTTGCAGCCCAAAAAACCCCATATCACCCCCCTTTTTCCCATGCGGGTTTTGTAGGAAAGGGACACCCCTTGTTTTTGAAAACTTCCTCATTTTGTTCGGCCCACTTTTTTGGGACACTGGTTTTTTTGAACCCAAATAAGTTTATTTTGGGTAAAAATTTGCCCAAAGGACTTGGTTCCAGAAACCATTTTCCGGGAGTCTGCTTGTTCTTCAGCAAACGTTAAAAATGTTTTTTTGGGTGCATTTCTTTGGAAGGGGATTTTCTTTTTGGGTTTGACAGTCATGGGCCCAATTTGATGCAGTGTGTTGCATATGGCCCAAAGGGCCATGATGGGCTAAACCCCCCAGCTTTAACATCTGCTGCAATGCTTGCAGAAATCATACTGTTAAAAAACTTCTTTTAGCCTAGCCAATTTTTATGTAAAAGAAACCCATAATTCAGACTTTTAAATTTGCCATGAGGTTTTGATGTTGAAATTCCCCAATTTGCCCCCAGTATAAAAGGGACTGAAGGAGCGTTAACAATTTTTTTTAAAACATACCTGTTTCTCCTTTTAACATCTTGAGATTTTCCCAATACTAACGATTTGTTTTGACCCCGATTATTATCGACAAAGTTGAAATCGGCACATTTTTTTGTTGATCGGTTTTTTTAATCACCGCCCAATTTAGGTTAAAATCTGTGCATTCTATTAATATCGCGCCATTTTCGGCGTTTTCCTTTTCATTTTGGCGGCCAGCAAATCAGCTTACAGACTCACATAAAGGTTTTTTTTCCCTTCTCCTGTGTCTATATTTTAATTTTCACTGTTCTTTTTTTTTTTTTTTTAACCCTTTAAAACCCTTAGTTTTCATTAAAATATTCAAGGGGCACAAGATGTTTCAGCTTAGTATTGAAAGAAAACAATGCAAATGAAAAAATCTAAGGCCCTGTTCACACGGCTTATTTACGAAGGATTTTGTGCGCCGTTTTTGAGCGCACAAATCCCCCGGGGAAAAAGGGGCGGGCGGGGGCGGGGGTGGAGCGCGGGGGGGGGCCCCCGCCCCGGCCCCATAGGAAAATGCATTGTTTACGGCGCGTCCGCGCTGTAAATAATGTGCATGTCACTTTCTCCCCCCGCGGCGGATTTGCCGAGCGGGATGAGCGACGGAATTCCACTGTTCCTATGAGAGCAGTGGATTTACCGTAAGACTCCAACGAATTGGCGCCGTATTGAAGCGCAAATCCGGCGCGGAATACGGCGCCAATCCGTCGGCAAATAAGCCGTGTGAACGAGGCCTAAAGGTTAAGCTATATGGAGGGAAGTTCAGTAGCGATTGTTCTCATGTACACTCAAAATCTATAGTAGCCTTTAGTAGTGTTGAGCGATTATTATCGACAAAGTTGAAATCGGCACAGTTTTTATGTTAATCGAAATTTTTAGATCATGCGATAATTTAGGTTAAAAATCTGTGCATCATCTATTAAGATCGCGCCTTTTCGGCGCTTCCTGTCATTTTGGCGGCCAGTAAATCCCCTTAAAAGAATAGAGCAGGGTGAGATGTGTGTGCGACGTCATGACTGGGATGTGTATGGTTCGATTGGCTGGAACAATCACATTTACCTCGTTTTACATAGAACAGCCCTTCCCCGTTTTATGATCTGTGTCTGTCAGCGTCTCATAGCAGTAGGATGTGCACTCTGCCTGTGGCCAAACAGCTCAGCGAAATTATTCAAATTTTTTCACAAGAGAAAATTCTACTGTTAGCTGTGATCCTTACAAATTAGTTAGATCAGAGATTTGAAGATTTTATGTAGTTAGGTACAGAATTTTAAAGGAGCATCTACCGCTGTAAAGTCACGGGAGGGTTCGGGGGGGGGGGGTGCCACGGGCGAACACAGACAAGATCTTTAAAGAAAACTGGATATAGTTAACCAACAATAAGTGTAGACATTGCAATGCAATAGCTTTATTATTAACAGTTTTCTATTGAAATATTTCCTGGATAATGGGAAGCCTGAACTTATATTAGGATACACATCTTTTCTAGTAACTGCAGGTCTCTTTGTTAGGTGCAAAAAACCACTTTTAATTATCATATACATTTCAATTTTTGCTCATTCCCGCTTTGTTGATATAGCCACCTTGCAGTTAAAATTAGAATCCACCAATTTTGTAGTCACCACAGGTGAATTGAAAGGTGCCAAAATATCTTTTTATCCCAATACATTTCAGATTTCGTGTTTTTTCACTTTGGCGCAGGCCAGCTTTGTTCATTGAGGCACCTTGAACTTAAATGTGAATACAGCAATTTTGTAGTCACCACAGGTGAATTGAAAGGTGCCAAAAAAACCTTTTTTTATCTGATACATTTAAGATAGGTGTTTTTTTCACTTTGGCGCAGGCCAGCTTTGTTGATAGAGCCACCTTGCAGTTAAATTTGAATCCAGCAATTTTGTTTTGATCTGAGGGATTTAAGAATAGCTGTGATTTGCCGTCTTTTAATAAGAGACTTTCCAAAACTCTTCCATACCTTCTCAAATTTTTATATTTCTGAACATGGAGCGAAAATTCAGGTGGTAAGCGAGCAAAGAGGGGGTAGGACATGGAGGTAGAGGTACGAGAGAAGGTGCTCCTTCCAGTGCTGGCGACAACACGCATGCCAGCGATCGTCAGTTGCAGGACCGTCAGGCCTGTCATCGCTGTGTCAGGGGCCCCGTGAATCTCAGTAACGAGCAGCGTCACCAATCTGTTCTTCAGTGGTTAATGCAACCTGCATCAAGCACAATTGTCATGTTTTGAATTTTTGTGGGCATTTTGCTGTGAAATGCAGCTAGACTACAGGTCCAATTGTAAAAAATGTTGTTTCTAATAGACATTTGTTCTTCACAATTGTCAAGAGTGGCTCAAGGGTAATGGTGCTGTCAGAAACATGAAAAGTTAGGACACTGTTAATGGACACATATTGCAAAATGACTTGTTTTTGCAAGATCTTTAACATAGCTATCAATCCCTGTTTTGAGACAACCAATTTAATACAATTAAAAAAGAGAAACAAAGACATGGTGGGATTCCATCTTTTTTTTAAAAAATGTGTTTTCTAAAATTAAACTTCTAAAAAACTTGCATGTACAAAATAGCTGGTAAAAAAATTCCTCTGAATTGTACAAGGGAGGTACAGGAACAGGTACAGGAAAACTTGACCAGAGGCTATTCAGAGGACAAGGAGTATGGAGCATGGACAGAGAACAAAGTACAGAGACAATTTCCTCCAGCACATTGAGTAAAATGAGAAAAAGAATGCCAAAGAAAAAGGGCACCTGGGTGGAACAGGAGCGTTAACCACCATTTATTCCAAGTGAAGCTCTTTGGTCCGCATTTCATCGGAGGGGCAAGCGCTACCCAGGACATGGGACAGTATATGTCCAGTTCAACTAAAATGGGGGTTTTGAAAGACTCCTTTTCCGGCATCTTAAATCTGGGGGTTATGCAGGTTTGGGGCTCATGCTGTGGCCCGGGACAGGTATAGTCAATGTCCAGTTCAACTAAATGGTGGTTGAAAAACTCCTTTTCCGGCACTTTTTAATCTGTGGGTCAGACAGGTTTAAGGGTCATTCTGTGGTACAGGACGGGTTTAAGTCAATGTCCAGTTCAACTAAAATGGTGGTTGAAAGACTCCTTTTTCCTTTTTTAAATCTGGGGGTCATGCAGGTTTGGGGCTCATGCTGCGTTCCAGGACAGGGATATTCAATGTCCAGTTCAAGTAAAATGATGGTTCTAATCATACTGCCTTCTGGCACTTTTTAAATTTGTGGGTCATGCAGGTTTAAGGGTCATGCTGTGGTGCAAGACGGGATAGTGAAGGGTCTGTGATTTTTTTCTGTGCTTTTATAACCTAAGTGTGTTGCCTAAGATGTAGCACGTATCCATTTGACTGTTGTGGATGTTTATTCCAGCTTCTCCAGCCCTGTTTGGGTGTAAGAATGAAGGTTTTGTTGCTTTCCCATAGACTTTAATGGTTATCGGTGATAATCTATCATCGACCATCGAATATCTTATTGGTTATTGCCGTTATCGACCATCGACCCTCGACCATGACGATAGTCAACGTAATCGCTCATCACTATTAACGAGTCATGTGACACCATGGAGTGAAAATGACAAATTGGGCATAATTTGTCCATTTTCACTTTTGTTGCCAGTGATTTAGACATTGATGGCTGTACATTATTATTTTGAGTGCACAAGCTGTCCACTGACTACTTTACATTGTATCAAAGTGTCATATCTTCAGTGTTGTCCCATGAAAAGATAGAATACAAAATTTACAAAAATATGAGGGGTGTACTCACTTTTTCGAGATACTGTATATTAGGTGTTCATTATTATTTCAGAGCCTTGGCTCACTGGAAGACCCATTGTTACTGTGATGGGCCAGTCTGACCCTTTTTAAAACTTATTTTTTTAAATAAAAAAAGGAATTTCCTACTAGCTACTATGGGAAAAAAATTGCTTACTTGTGGTTTTCTGTCATCCAACCAATTGTTAAGGGTTGTGCAAGTGAACCCACAATGGTGACTGTCAATGAGCACTTTATGCTTAGCTAATTAGTTAATATGCAGGTTTTTACAGGGGACTTATAATATTTGTCTCATTTTAGCTTGAGGAGGCATTGAGATGTAATGTTTTAAAGATGATAAAGATCTACATGTTTTGCCTAAATGTGCCAATACATGGCAGAGTTCAGTTGGCTGACCCAACAATTTTGGGGAATGAGGTAGTTGGTTGAGCTTAATTCAAGGTGAGGCACAAGCGATTGGCTGCATGACCCCAAAAACACACACTGTTGTGACTGCTTATGTTTTGTAATCACTGGTGGTCACATAGGATTGTGGTTCTTGGCACATCATGGCTGTGTTGACGACTTATGTAAATGGTGGTTTGCTGACTCTTCCTAACAGATGGTGTCGGGTAAAAGAAGGATTGCATATGTTTAATTTAAATGCCCGATCAATTTTTTTCTCAGCTGAGGTAACTTTCTGCCAGAGTTATCTGGCAGTAACTTGCTGCCTACCCCATTAAGAATACATTCTTAAAACAAAGTAATAATAGCAAAAGCATGTGTATACTGACAACTATTTAAAGTGTATAGCCATGTTAAGTGATCATCTAAATTTGCTACTTAGTTTTAAGGAGAATGATTCAGGGTGAGGCCATATGAGGGGTCAGGCACACACGGCTCAAAATACACCCTCAAGTAGCTCCCAATAGCCACATAAGTTTGCCAATAGCAGACGCATTAGGTTGTGGTTCTCAGCCACATCATGACCATGCCCAAAACCACAGCATGTAATCCTTCCCCTAGAGACAGCTCCCATTTCTAACTGCATAGGGAGAGCTTCTGTGGGGATGATCAGCTGTTATCCATAGAAAAAGCAAAATAAAGCATTATATTTCAAACCAATGAGCCTTGCGCAAATGCATCAGGTCTCCAGAACCAGAGCAAGGGATCTTCTCTGTTACCTTCATAAATTCCTATAAAGCACCTGGAAGTTAACTGACAAGAAGCTCTTCCAGGAAATACCACACGTAATAGATTGTCATTAGGTATTGTTATATAGCAATGGTCCTCTTTATAGGTGAGATCTATAATAAATATAGATCAAAGTTTGTAGGGTTCAACTATAAATTTATAGAGAAAAGAAAGATTTCACACTAGGATTTTTAATGCACAAAAACGTATCATATTGAAACTGAAAATGTGTGTTGTCAGCAGCGACACATTAAGGTCACTGAGATAGGAATGTGTGAATAGAAAATATGTGCAAGTGGAATAAATAAGGCTCAGATCTAGAATGAATCATCAATTAAATTTGCATACAATCACAGCAGTATAACGTGCTACACTACGTATATGCTTCACTCATTTGATTATCCTTTTTATCTTCCCTCCTATTTTCTGCTTTGTTTTTTGCCACATTCTGGGTTGTTTCATGGATACAAATAATAAGTGATGATATAAATTGTAAAGTGTAAGGTGACTACATAAAAGTTGTAAAGAAGAGAGATGAATAGCTGGTGAATAAATGGTATCTATACCCAACTAGTGTATAATGGCAGTAATGAAAAGCAGTACAGCCCTAAAAGCAAGCCCGGTGTACATAGTATATGCAGAAAATATTAACGGCTCAGTCTTTTCAATGCATCAGCGATTAGAGTAACTAAATCACAGAATGTTTACTGTCATTGCATGTAACATGAACTCTCAATTGCTTAGTGGTATTTTCTGTATGCTTACCCTGTTCAGTAGCTCATCTATCTCAATGACAAGAGTATCTTGGTTGTTTTGTGCCAGCTGGAGCAGTCTTTCAGGAGCTCGTTGAGGTGACAGTAAATGCTGAAAAGTTATTAAGACACATTTCAGTTCTGCAGGCACTTTCAACTGTGTGCACACAGAGCATCTTTATTTCACTGCAATTCATCAATTCCACACTGTTATGACAGCCCTACTATATGTTCGTAATAAATGTTTATTCACTTGCAAGGCAACGCATAGAGTGATTTCAACATACATTTAGACATCTTGCAATTATCATTAGTCATGTATATTGCACCATCTCAAACATACGGGGCTCCATAGTTGGCTTGATCAAACTGAGCTGCTGTTTTTAAGACTAGAAAAATTACTGCCGTTCTGTTATCTTTATATAAAGAAACTTCCAACCTTACTATCAAAATAAAGGTATAGTGGCATATGGATGCAGCAAAAGTCTGGGGGAGAAGATGCATTCAGTTGCTTTGCTACCAAAAAAGTGAGGTAGCACTCATAAAGTAAGTGACTCTGATAGACTTCTAACCATGGAGGTCCAGCAGAGTTGATCATAATAGAAAACAAAGGCTGGAGGTAGTACAGGCAGTCCCCGGGTTATGGACGGGATAGAGACTGTAGGTTGGTTCTTAAGTTGAATTTGTATGTAAGTCGGAACATGTATATTTATGAAACGTAACTCCAACACAAAAGAGTTTTTTTTCGTTTTGGATAGTGCAGGGAAGTGTTTTTACATTTGTTATGCTGTCTGTGCCCCTCTTAAGAAGATTTCACCTCATGTGCTGCTGTGGAATGCTGGAACTTGTCATTCCACAGTTACTTGTCGTTCCACAGCTACTGTGGAACATGGAACTACAAGTGCCAGCATGCCCATTAGTCTTCGTTTGTAACTAGGGGACAGATGTAAGTCAGAACAGTGTAAGTCGGGGACTGCCTTTATATAATAATGTTTATGACAGGTACTTTTTACTGGTGGATAAGCCAGTGCTGAAAAATGGTTACTGAGTTAAGTAATTATTATTATCATTATTTTGTTGTGTTTGGGTTGGAGGTGCACTAGGAAAGACATTGTCCTTCAGCTATACGGCTTCTATAATCATTTTTGTCAAGTGTAGATACATTTATAATATATCAAAACTTTTTTGAAGCAAGATTTACACATTTCATTAACTCTTCCATGATAAATAGCTTTTGACAATCATTTATCCTCCTGGTGTCATCTATGCTTTCAAAATCCATTTATAGAGGAAGGAAACTGACCCAGTATGATAAATTGTTTCACCCAGGGGACAAGTGCCTTAATGCCAGATTGTAATCTTGATTGCACACACAGCTTTATGTCATTAATACTCATACTTGGCTCAGTAACTTAGCAGATATTTGTTTGTGGTTCAATGTAAGTTACTGCTGTCAGCAAGATATTATGCCAAAGAGATGTAGACAATCTTATAAGCTAGAAAACAGTAGGAGAGTGTTGAATCAATAGACTGTTATCAGCACCAAGAAAATAACGGCAATTAGCAAATAGTAGAAATGTGTAAAATGTTTATTTTTATTAAAACTTATATAAAGCTATGTTAAGAAAATACATAATGTACAATAGCTTCGATAGTAAATAAGTGTCATAGTGATAGAGAGAATAAAAAGTTTTAGACCCCATTCATAACATAATTTGGTTTTATATCATTAGTATCTATAGGTATGCAACGAATACCACAAGAACCATAAGAAACTATAAAGAAAATATAATCTCTTTTGGACTACTTATTTCTATTATAACTACCCTATTTCCTATTTGTGTATGCTTTATGTGCACAATGTTTAGTCAAACAGTAAAAAATCAACAAAAAACTGTGTTTTCTCTATAGCTTGCTCTGCTTCCCTCATGGCAGGGTAATTATTTTAACATGATATGATGTGAATGGGGACCTTACAAATTTACTTTAGGAGTATGGTATCTCTTTAGGTTGGCCAGATAGAATTTTGGTGAAGTTAGCCAAACAAATTATCCCAGCCCTAAATCTAACCTTAAAGAGAACCTGTCACATAGTTTATATGCCTCCCTTGCTGAGGACAGCACAAGCTAGTGTCAGACATGCTGTTTCCAGCACTGTGTCCCTTATTCTGTAAGATGCCGCAGTTTCAGAGTATTTAATAGTCAAATTTGCAGTTTTCAGCCAGAAAAGTCATGAAAAGAGTCTGTTTTTTTCATATCCCGCCCACCTGAGGCTAGCCTCACCCACCTGACAACTGATTAACCTATTACTTTGAATAGGTAGAAACATGTGACTTAAGGTAGGTGGGGCTATCAGTGGGCAGGCGGGCGGGGCTAACACTTGCTCATGAATAAGCTGGACTCTTTTCTAGCTGAAAACTGCTAGATTTGAGCATTACATACTCTAAAACTGCTGCATCTTACAAAATAAGGGACACAGCACTGGAAACAGCATGTCTGTCACTAGCTTGTGCTGTCATCAGCAATGGGGGCATAAACTAGGTGACAGGTTCCCTTTAAGGACAATCTAGGACATCCCGAGTTAGGGTTAAGGTTAGTCCACTCTTAACCCTTACTTCGATCCTATCTTAACCCTGGGGTTTACTAGATGCACAGCGTGAGATTAATCATTCACTACTGTAGAAAGGCTTCTAGGACAATTAAAAGGGTTGAATCTGACTCTGCATCAATGACAGTTGATAGTATGGATAGTTAAGGAATGTGTACTAATATGAGAAAACAGAAGCCATCATGTCACCTGTGTCTACAATAGTCAGATAACATCAATAGACTTCCTCATGGTAGTCTGTTTTACTCCCTAGTACAAACATACTAATACAGTGATAGTACATTTAATAATGTTGTATACTGTATGTATTTCAGCATATATGTGAACATGCCTTATCTTATGCCTATTTATTCTTGAAAAGCAACTTTTACATTAGCAAATTTAGACATGAAATTGATAACATCCAGTATTAGACTATGTTCACACGGCTTAAAATTGGACGTATTTCAGTCCGTAATTAAGCGCCGGGGTGCGCAAATTACGGCTGGAATACGTCCCAGTCATTACGGTAATCCACAGTTCTCATAGAGAACTATGGATTACGTCTCCTCTCCCTGCTCGGCAAATACGCCGAGGGGGGAGATAAGTGACATGTGAATTACCAGCGGCGTATACGCGCCGCTGGTGATGCAAGTCTATGGGCCGGCGAGGTGCCGGCGCCTCCGCCCCGCCCACACGGCGTAATTGCGGGGCGTAATTACGCCCCGCAAATAAGCCGTGTGAACCAAGCCTTATGCTATGAATCTTATAAATATTATTGTCCTCGTTACATGATTGTACCATGATTGTAAAGGAATAATTATGGGATAAAGTAACTAGCCAGTCTTGAACTTCAAAAAGGTATACAAATCAGTATCTACAGAAGATAAGCCTTTATTTATTTTTCTCTGATCTTGCTGCTTTCCTGTTTTTTGGTCCCATGCTGTGTTCTGTGATCACAATTTAGCTACAGTGTCTATTGGAAGTCTACAGTAGTCTAAAATGCAAATTTTGTCTTGTCATAGGTTAAAGGGGTTGTCTCACTGCATTGATTCATCTTATTTAGTCCTGTTTTCTTGGTTTCACTTTTATTTCAGGGGCGTGTTCACTGGCTTCCCAGGGCCGTTCCTAGGGGCGGGCAAGACTGGAGATCACCCGGGGCGCCGAGGCTCCGCTTGCCCGAGGAGGGCGCTGCCTGCCTCACCTGCCTGGAGGATCACCCCTGACTCTGCGCGGCTGTTTTATAACAGTCGAGCAGAGCCAGCAGCTGCTGGTACAGGGAGGAGGCAGGACGGATCGTTTCCGTCCTGCCTCCTCCCCTGTATGTATCAGCGCTCATACACAGCGTTGCAGGGGGCGCACGGCTTTCACCGCGCCCCCTGTGACGCTCGATCTCCTCGGCTGGCAGCTCTGCCACCGAGGAGATCCCTGGGAGCTGCGTGATGAGGTCACGCCACTTACACCGCTCAGCAGCTCCGGACCGGGACGCGCGGACCGTGGTGTGTACTTTTTTGTTATTTTATAATGACTTACAGAGGGCATCACTGGCTACACGGGGGCATCTACTGGCTACAGGGGGGCATCACTGGCTACAGGGGGAGCATCTACTGGCTACATGGGGCATCACTGGCTACAGGGAGCATCTACTGGCTACAGGGAGCATCTACTGGCTACAAGGGTATCTACTGGCTACAAGGGGGGCATCACTGGCTTCAGGGGGCATCTACTGGCTACAGAGGTATCTACTGGCTACAGGTTGCATCACTGGCTACAGGGGGTATCTACTGGCTACAAGGGACATCACTGGCTACAGGGGGAGAATCTACTGGCTACAGAGGGTATCTACTGGCTACATGGGGTATCTACTGGCTACAGGGGCATCACTGGCTACAGGACTAACATCTACTGGCTACAAGGGGGGCATCACTGGCTACAGGGGACATCACTGGCTACAGGGGTATCTACTGACTACAGGGGGCATCTCTGGCTAAAGGGGGCATCCTGGCTACAAGGGGGGCATCACTGGCTACAGGGGGGCATCACTGGCTACAAGGGGGGCATAACTGGCTACAAGGGGGCATCACTGGCTACAAGGGGCGGTATCACTGGCTACGGGGACATCATTGGCTACAGGGGGGGCATCAAATGGCTAGAGGGGGTTACTACCTGGATACAGGGGGCCTATTACATGGCTACCATATGAGGTGCTATAGATGGGGCATTTGTATAGAGATAGGAATTGGTAGAGAAGTGCTGATAAAGGGAGGAGTCTAAGATGTTTTGTAAATTTTACAGTGAAGAATCGGGAGTAGTCATCATGGCGTCTTGGACAGATGGAAAAGAAGAAGAAGAGAAAGAGACCAACTCTTCAGAGACGTCTCCTGTGAGTCACTAGATGTAACTTTAATTGTTTATATGTCTGCAGAGCCTGTGTACAGCTGGTATCCAGTTTGTATTATTCAGTCACTATATGGTGGTGATATGTGGTCAGGGTGTGGTGGTATTATTCGGTCACTGTGTGTTGGTGATATGTGGTCATGGTGTTGTTACATTATTCGGTCACTGTGTGCTGGTGATATTTGGTCATGGTGTGGTTTTATTATTCAGTTACTGTGTGCTGGTGATATGTGGTCTTAGTGGTCTTGGGATTCTGGTTGGTGTAGCAGTGTTATTTGGTAACTGTATGACTATTATTTAGTAGTTTTATATGTAGCAGATTGTGGTAAAGCTTTTTGTATATATTGGCTTTGGTTTATGGTGATGCAATGTGGCGCCATATGTTTACGGGAGGGGGGGGGGGGGGCGAAATTTCATAACCTCGCCCTGATTGAAATTTAGCCTAGGAACTGCCCTGTGGCTTCCACTAGGCTGCAGTAGAAGCCAGTAGGAGCCATAGCTATAGCAACCAGTGCTGGCAGCCTATCAGGATATATCAAAAAGGCATGTAGCTATAGCAACCTCAGGAGCTGATGCAACCCATACAAGAGGGGATGTCTCAAAATAGGTAGGATTCTGTTAATGGACACATATTGCAAAGCGACTTGTTTTTGCAAGATCTTTAACATAAAAAGCAATGCTTGTAGTGAGGCAACCCCTTTAAGGCTGCTGCTTTCTCCACCCTTTCTGCATTGCCACCTCCTCAGATTTCCTGCTATGAGTAAGAATACAGTAGAGAGAGTGCAATTCCTCAAAGGGGGCCCACATGATGCCTACAAATTGAATTACTGACTTGTAGTATAGTCCATGCACTACTTTGAGGGTCTATGGGCAGGGCATTGCCCTTATTTGATACTGCTCAGCCCATCACCTCCACATTTTTTTTTCTGTACAGTTGACTCACCTACCTCTATGGAAATCCTTATACAGTTCTGAGATATGATATGACTGTATACATGCTAGTTTTCATTAATAATCCCTCTTATTTTTTGTGTTAGATAGTTTGAGATTTTCTGCTACTTTAACATTTTCCTTCAGGTGGATTCACACATGGCAGGTTTTGTTGCAGAAATTTCTGTAACTTAATATCAATTCCATCCATCTGGATGAGGTTGCTTCAGTGGGATATCCATGAAGAAGATAGTTGCGGAAATGAGTGCCTTGTGGGAATCTAGCCTTAGACCAACAGTTTATGGTACATAAAATAATATTTATCCAGCACAGTAACATGAAACCTGATTAAGTAGTTACAAACATAAATAACGGTATAATTACGTAAATATTTACAAAAAACATAATTCACACCGCCTTTGTGATAGCTTTCCTACTGAGTTAAATTGCTTGTTTATGCACATTTTACATAGCTACTTGTCTTCAGAATAAACCAAGCCAAATTTGCATTCTCCATTCCCTTGTCAGTGCTCTCATTTACCTTGGGAATCAACTAACTAATCCTAGGCATTGGAATAAAACTGATAAATTTGCGAGCTGCTTTTAGCCATAAGGTAATACAAAAATCCAACACAGTGCATTCCACTTACCAGCAAAGGGATGTGAATTAAAACTAAAAATGAATAACTTTCTTTTTGTGTATCTTGGCACAATACTATGTTTTGGTTACAAACAGCTGCCAAACTAATGACAAAAATCACAATAGCTTTTAATCAGTCCAATTGATTTGCATGTTTAAGCAAGAAACTAGCACATTTACCTTTAATTCCTGAGTCTCATTTTCAATGCTAAACAACATTCTGAATGGTGGAGGCAGTGGGCCAGAGAGATTGACGCTCATGACCATCTGGTTTAGCTGATCCAAGTCATCAAGAAGGAGGCCTGTACATTCATCATCGCAAACTGTGAAGAGGACAGCATAGAATATTTATCCCTAATAAACACCAGAGGCAGATGTTCAATATTTCTGTGCTATGGCATTTAGAAGTACAAAAAAAGCTGTGAATGTTTATGATGCTAATGCAATAATTAGCTCTTAATGGGGTCAGAGAAGCAGTGGTACCATGGAAAGAACCTTGAGAAAAAGAACAATACATTTCAAAAGCTAAAAATTAAATGTTTTTTTTCTCTTTCTGATAAAAATGCAAGCATTTAACATGCACCCACAAAAAAAGGTTTTACCTGAAAAAAGGAGCAGTAAATATTCCAATTTATTACAGTATGTCACTTATGTATTTACATAAAATAAGTTGAGCTTGTGCAAACTTTATAGGTATGCTGTTTTTACATCACCAGCAGTAATTTATCAAAATGTTAGGTTTAGTATAGTGAAGGCTGGTGGAAATAATTAAATTTCTTTTATTATTTTAATATATAAATATTTGTGATTTTAAATAATTATAAAACTTTTATCGGCTCATTAGAGCATCATTTGTCATGGTTCCTCTAGTGTAGAATATTTTTTTGTATATAGAATTGCTTCTGCAATACCAAACCAGAGAAAATAAGAATCATGCTGTACTAAAAGACATATAATTATAAAAATGGTTGGTCTCCAATTTGTCATATAAGCCTATTAACTCCAGCAGTATCCTATTGAAGTAATATATTTGGCAAAGTAGTGCAATGGAATGGATTGCAGAAGAAGGATAAAAAGTAAAACATTTCCCTTAGAAGTAAATGGCTTTTTTTAAAATACTAAAACCTGATGTAAATGGCAGTAGTTCGCCTTCCATTTTGTCCTCTCTTTTATGACCATTTAACAAAGCTTTGAACTTGTTGAAAAGGACTGGATAATTGTTGCCTTCTCTATAAAGCTTGCTGGGTTAGGTAACCTGGTATGGATTATAGTGCTTGTTCTGGGAGATTGTACTGTCTTGAGAATATGTCTAGTGTTGCATTTAGTTGTAGAGCCTAGAATGCTTCTTGCACAACCTAGCCTTGCTCTATGAGAGTTTGTTTTAGCCCTTGAGAATCTCAGTTTTTTTTGTTTGTAGAGTTTTCTGTTGTGCTCTGCCTAAGGAGTCTTTTGGTCCAAGAGCCTCTTGCCAGTATTAGTATGCTTTGTATTTTATTTTTAGAAATATTACTCTGTAACTTAATTGTTTTTTAAATCAATTATTCCATAGCACATTTGCTTTATGGTAATATGAGAAGTACTGTATATCCAAAACATATATATAATTAGAATTTTTATTCTGCAAAAATAATGGAGGGTTTCTAAAAATCAGCTATTTATTTCTATAAATAAATGATGCAGTTTATCCATTATTTCAATACAGAAGTCTTAGTAACACATCAAACACATGCATGATCACACACCAATTCACATTTAAATATCACTAGTACTTTACCATCATCTAAGGCACTGACACCATAGGCAACATTGCTGAGTAAAATTCCTGTATAATTCAAAGCTCAACAGTGGCACTCCATTATTGACTTTAAAATGCTCAAACATTTATTATTAATAAAGCATCGCTACTTAACAGCTAGTATTATTATTAATGTCTATTTGGTACTAGAGCTTGAACTGCATTTACCTTGCTTCTTGATGATTACATGATCTGCAACAATTTTTCTTGACTACAGTATGTAGCCTTTGTAACAAAACTTTGTGCACTTCTTATTTTTTCTTACTTTTTATTTCATATGCTGTATGCTATATACATGGTCGTGTCACATTATTACGACCACGTCCTAACGGAGGAGGGGAATGAGTGAAGAAATAGCTGGGACCTTCACCCCGCTTCACTCTGTTCCTTCTGGTTTGCTTTCCCTCTTTGTCCCTTTACTTCATTTGTTCTATCCCTTCCTTTCTTCTGCTATACTATATATACACTGCCATACCATGCTCATGTGATGTTATCTTTCAGATATGAACTGAACAAGGTTTGAGCTGAAATGTTTTCTTCTACTCTGATTCCCTCTACAATTTATATATTCAATGATGCCTGTTTTTTTGAGAGTTGCTTTGCATTCTGTAAATACCTGTATAACTTTCCTAAATGCACACAGAGTGGTGTGGTTTTCTACATATTACTACTATGTGACTGCAAGTTCTTCCACAGAGCACCCTTCGATAAGACAGGTGTGCAACATCATTGCTGTATAATTACCTTGACAAGTAAGACATGGTTGAAAACCGTATTTTACATTATAAGCACCATATAAACAGTTGTAAGATATGTTAGTATACGTACATGCACACAGCGGACCTTCCCGCACATGCCGGTCAGTGCAGCCAGCACACTTCAAACCAGTAGCTTCAGGTCGACACGTGCATTGACCAGTGCTTGGATGACAGATCATGGACAATGATCCATAAGGGTTGCACTCACATTCCTGACAGGAGCCTCCTGGAATACTCGGATTACCAGTATAACCAGGTGCACACCTAAAAATAATGCATCATTTAGTGTATTGAAACAGGTTAAATAAGACAGTGTACTGTAACTATGCACAAATAAAGCACCATTGTTCCTACATCATGAAAACATTTCAGAACATCAATAATTGCAACTTTAATCTGTGGTCAGGTGTCAAGCACTGCTGTATGAAGTTCGTTATAATGTAACTTCATTTTAAAACCTCTCCATCAACAATGTCTAGGAATAGCAGAGCTGAAATGTCTGTCTCTGTAGTAGAACCACCCACAGCCTGAACAGGAAGTGGTAGTCTGAAGCTGGCAGTGGCTCTGTACACCCCTCTCACTGGGAAAACCCCTTTTGAACCACGCAAAAGTCCACAAACAGTTTTACATATACAGGGTCATGGGCTAGATTAAATTGGGAAAAAGGGACAATTGTCTCAGTGGCACCGACACAAGGAGACATTCACCAGTCAGCCTCTAACCATGTGTCAAGGTCAGTTATAGCTCTGAAATAGAGTAAAGGGGATCAATATCTTTTAACAGTTCCAAAAGATTGTTTTGCACACTTATCCTGTGTCAATGCCATAAATATCTAAAGAGGCAATACCCCTTTAAGAATCTTACAGATAATACCTTAAAGGAAACCTATTTGGTGGTTAATGCAACTCTCTCTGAGAGCAGGATATGATTGAGGGAGAGGAGCTGAGCTCTGTGCTATATAGCTTTATGGAATTTGGAGCAGGATTTCTGAGTAAAAAGCAAAGAAAATACTGACCGGACTCCTTGAAAGATAAACGTCCTGCTTACTCTACCCACATACAGTGATTGACAGCTTTTCCTGTATTAGTGTGTATATAGAGCAAACTGTCAAGCACTGTAGGTAGTGCCAGCAGTACTTCCACAGAGTTCTGAGTTTTACTCAGAAATTCATCATCAAACCTATATATCACAGAGCACAGCTTCTATCCCTCTATCATATAACCATATATATCACAGAACTCAGCTTCTCTCCTCTATTATATAACCCTATATATCACAGAGCTCAGCTTCTCTCCTCTGTCATATAACCCTATATATCAGAGCTCAGCTCCTCTCCCTATCTTTATAAACCTATATATCACAGAGCTCAGCTTCTCTCCTCTATCATATAACCTTATATATCACAGAGCTCAGCTCCTCTCCTCTATCATATAAACCTATATATCACAGAGCTCAGCTTCTATCCCTCTAGCACATTCTGCTCTCAAACAGGGCAGCATAAATCACCTGAAAGATTCCCTTTAACTCCAGCACGTTATATCTTGGGGCAAAATTTCCTTTGGCAGGAGAATGAATTACTATACTGTGAGATATATAATGTGTGACAATATCTTCTTCCTGGATTCTTCGCAGAATGTCTTTACTTACATATAAATAATTCATATGAAGACAAGAAAAATTCAGCAGGGTTAAACGTGTAGCGCTGTGTATTGAGCCACATACTTAACATATCTACTTATCATTATTGTCTTTAATTGTTTCTCTGTTTACCTTTCACAGTACTGGCCTTCATATCCCTGAGGACAGGCTGTACATCTGTAATCATTAGTTCCTTGCATGATGCATGTGGGGCTGAAACTGGAAAACAAGTTACAGCATTTATTGATGACATGTGAAATAGAGCAGAGCACAATATAATGCATTAATAGAGAGAATACCTTATTAGGTGCAAATGCATAAGGAAACAAGATGACATCCTGAAATCTATCAAGTCATTGAAAGCAGAACTGAAATTGCTTCTCGTCTGCTATTAAGGAAAATGCGCAGAACAATTTAGAATCTTTAAAAATGTATTTTAACAATCTGCTCACTAATACTGTATGGTACAATGTTTATAGCAGTAAGCAGAGATAAATAAATGGTACGCACACCTTAAGTGTAGGGGGAAGGGGCGGGTGCTAGGTGAACAAGGATCAATGATCCACTTACAGTAAAGAATATATTCACCGCACACCTAGATGATTTTAACTGGAATTTATTTAATACATTTCAAAGGCAATGAGATAGAAACACCAAAATCCAAAAGTATTGCTAGACAAAATGTTTAACAAAAATCAATATACTGCACATAAAAAAAATTTTTATGCAGAGGAAAAAGATGTCATAGTGAACGACGTTTCGGCTAATAGCCTTTCTCGAGAGACATACATGAATATGTAGAAAGGAGGAAAAAGGGGGGGGGGGGATTTGGATCAGCAGTTTATGAGGTCTGCAAAAAACTTGCATAAGTATATTGTGGGTGGAGTCCCAGTAGGAGGAGCCGCTGTAAATGAAGGTGGGTACGCCTAACATGGGCTAGGTAAGCGGAGAAGTGCGGCGGGACGTCCGGAGCCAGTATAGAGGCGGCTCCTCCTACTGGGACTCCATCCAAAATAGAATTTTGCAATTTTTTTCAGACCTCATAATACTGCTGATCCAAATTCCCCCCCCCCTTTTTCTCCTTTTCTACATATTCATGTGATGTCTCTCGAGAAAGGCTATTAGCCGAAACGTCGTTCACTATGACATCTTTTTCCTCTGCATAAAATTTTTTTTTATGTGCAGTATATTGATTTTTGTTAAACATTTTGTCTAGCAATACTTTTGGATTTTGGTGTTTCTATATCATTGCCTTTGAAATGTATTAAATAAATTATAGTTAAAATCATCCAGGTGTGCGGTGAATATATTCTTTACTATAGCAGTAAGCAGGCACAAACAAAGGGGTGGTATTTTTCCACTTTCCTAAAGGAACATAAAAATAGAGAATCCCCCCACCCGGCCTTTCCTTTGTTAATTTTCCCCTTCCTTTTGATCCTATTTTGTCTTATATTGTAATCTAAGCTAAGGCATATGTAAATAAATATTTTTTATGCGTTCCAGTAGATTAGATACGGGCAGGACTTTGTAGCCACAATTTACAAGCCAAACACTTATCCATTCAGCCATTGACCAGGAAGGGAATAAGACAGCTGTTTCGGGATGTTTGTCCCTCGTCAGTGCAGAGCAGAGCGATACTGGCTTGCTGTGTGGCAGGCAATGAGTGGCCTAGTGGCTGAGTGGCTCAGAAAGGGGAATACCCAGTATCGCTCTGCTCTGCACTGATGAGAGACAAAAATCCCGAAACAGCTGTCTGCAGATGAGAGATACTGGCTTGGCTAAATATCCCTTTTGCTTTCTCAAGACCCAGTGGGTCAAAAGCGAATTGAGGATTTGTTACATCCAATAGAGGGCGCTTGAGCTTCTCAGCTCCTTTCCCGTAATGCCTTATGACATGCAGATGCTTAGTAGAGGGCAAAAAGGCAATTCAAACTTTACACACCATTTCGTGCTCTCCTCGCCTCAAGGAGAGATGTTCCCCTTTCTAGCATTTTCTCTGCAAGATTTCTGCAAAACAGTTTGCTTCAGCAACATCATGCAGACTAGACTGTCTGTGTGGGCAAGCTTATTTCATTTTATCTCTGTTCTTTTTTTCAAATAAATTTTAGTTTAGTGTTCTTTTAATGAATAGGAATAAATGCATTCTAATTTACAATATTCATTGACATTTTTAAGCCACAACATGATCCAATATTATCTACTGACTTCAGGGGTCGTACAAGATTATATAAACATGGGGGCATATTTAATATGGCAATAGCACCACAAATGTGGTGCAATTTGTGCCAAAATACTGGCTGAAATGTTTTACACTATATTTGATATTTCTTTTAAACAGTTTCAGCCAGCAAAAAGGGCTTGACCTTGACAAAAACATTGTGTCACATTACGTTTTTTGCATGCAAGTTTATTTGACTTCAATTTGAAAACTTTGGATCTCCTAGCTGAAATCATTGTAAAAAAGCATGCATTTTTAATTACTTAATCTGCATCTTTGTTGCACGCTACAGTGAAGCAGCTCACTTCCAAAATGACCCAGGGGGCTATCAGATGTGTGTCTAACACAAAGGTTCAGCAAACCCTACTGCATCTGGGAGATCAAAGCAGACAGATGGTCACTGCACCTCTGCTAATGAAGTTGCCTCAATAGAAAAGGTTTACAGTTTTATGGCAGTATTAGAATTGGACCTCCACTGATTGGCAGATGTTTGCCTTCTCTGATGAGTCACAAATAGACAGTGGTGTGTCAGGTGAGAAACATCAGAGAAAAAATACCCTGCAACCATTGCTGGAAGAACACAAGCTGGTGGTGGCAGTGTTTTTGTCTGGGAAATGTTTTTACTGCATTCTCTGGGCCCACTAATCCACGTGGAAGCACTCTTAAACAATTTGGGTACAAATCCATCACTGCAAATCACATACAAGTATTTATACACTGAGCTTAGTTCTAGTACTTAGTATATGAAAGTAAATGATATTGGTGCTATATTTTTATATCAAGCTGGTTATAGGACTGTGTTGAAACCCTAAAGGGATTTTCTCATTACAAAGGTTAGCCTTCAACAGGTAGAGACAGGTAATTGAAACTTTTTTCAAATACATTTGTTTTTATTTTACCATAGTCAGGAGATATGAGAGATTTTATCTCCTTTGAGCGCACACTAGTTTCTCTGGTTACATCCATAATCTCTTACTGATTAGACAGAGAGCAACTGACATCACCATCTCCAGAGCTCACTCTCAGAGAAGACTTATTATCTCTAACAAGATGAGCTTTTGTCTACAGATAAGCAATTGTTTTCACTCTTCCGAGCACTTGTAGCTTTTGTTTACTGAAGATTGCATCTCCTGCACTTACATCTTTGTAATGTCTTAGCTAGCTAAAGAAAGCTTATTTCTATTATAGAACCACCCATAGCCTGACAAAGGCTGAATGAAAGAAAAGCTGGCTATGACTGTAAAACTGCATGGTGAGAAAAGTCCTTTAAGATTGGTTCTGTATTTATGCACTAAGCTTTGGTTCTGATGTTATGTTAATGTTATGAGCTTGAATCTGGTACCATATAAATTAAATGAGCTTGGTAATGTTTTTGTGAAGCAGCTAATTCTAATAGTAAAAGAGATAGGTATCTTCATTTAGTTTTAAATTCTGGCATGACGGCACACACATTTGGAAGTTATATAGCATACTACTGTTATGTACATATATTTATTTAGATTCCACAATAATATTTAGTGCATTTTCAATATGTAATTGTTATCATGGTAGATTTTCAGCATGCTGTTCCTGTTCCTAGCCCCATCCAACTTAATGGAGCTGTACTGTAACATCAAATACAACCTAAGGACATGTGTTGCACTTATAGAAGAAAGTAGCCATGTTTTCCTAAGTCTGATCATCAGAAAAAAAAACACATGGTAAACTCATGAAGGGGCAGACATAGATAAAAGAGGTCCACTGTGTAAAAACATGTAGAATATGTAGTTACCTTGCTAGTCATTAGTTCACGATAAAACACCCTCCTATGTCTATCTAACAAGAAATACCAGTAGGGGTGATCAAGGAAAGGCTCAGGTCATTAAATCCAATGTTATAGACAATATAAACCTGTGTGCTACTTTTGGGGTAAGAGTAGGCCTCCCTACCGATTGGACCCCTGTAGAGCTGCACAGGTTGCATTAATAGGATGTTAAGGTATGGTTTGCACAAAATCTCTGAAGGTGTCCAGAATTTAACTTTTCATTAATTTTTGCTGCACTAATAACTCCTGATGTGCATTAGTGGGAATCGGGGGCTTTTAACTCATTTGCCCATTCAATAGTTTTTCTTGAACCACTAATCAGTGCCAACTACTGCATACTAGGAACACCACATATGCCTGCTGTTTTGAAGCCTCTGTCAAAATCATTCAGATCCCTTCCTATTTTTCCTGTTTCAGCTATGGCTGATGTGTATTCCGTAAGGTGGCCATAGGTTTATATGGGGCAAACATCAAATAAAAAAAAATCCTTTTTACCTACCGTACTGTAGGTTTGACATATAAACTGTATACTGTTTCCTAGTTTTGCTTGAAGAGGGCCTTGTTCAGTTTGATACTGGTTCTACCAAGCCGTGAAAAAATGTGTGTTTGGGACATTCCAAACCCAATTTTCTTTCACTAACCCTGTTATTAACCTTGCATCTAACATTAACCTTAACCCTAATTGTATGTTAGGTTAGGATTATTTGTTAGTTTGGGAGTTACCTTACCTTCCAGTGTTGCTCCTGTTGCAGCAACACTTCTGATGTGGTTGTTCAATGTCACTTTGGTTTCCATAGGTTACGCCTATGTCTTGAAAAGCAGAAGTGACATCAGACATGTGTTATGTCCAGTGTCACTTCTGGTTCCCAAAAACATAGTGGTTACCTGGGGAAACTGGAAGTGACATTAGGTGTAGCACCAGATGTGACACAGTGTTGCAAAGACTATATAGGGCTAGGGTAAATTTTTTGGGGCGTTTATTCAAATTTAGATTTGAGCCTAATTATATTGACTTATTAGGATTGAGGTTGAATTTCACATCTACCTGAAGGCACTGTATAGAAGAACCAACTACACTTTTATACAAAAGGATCTGGTAAAAAACATATACCATGTGCTTTACATTTTCTTTATAATCAGAAGTATATTTTTCAAATGTTCACACCCAATATTATTCCTTAAGGTAGTGTGAATGAGACCTCATATATAATAGAAGTTTAGTAAACTGGGTTTACTGTTCTAGGCACACCATATCCATATTCCCTGTCAGGACATTTTGATTTACCCTCCTTTCTGACAGGTGATCACAATTTTTTCCTCCCACCTTCACCTTTCCCAAGTTTGAAATTTTTTATCTTCTACTTTGTTCAGTGTACAGGATAAATGATGTTATATTTTAATAGATGTGACTTTTACCAAAGCACCAATACCAATTATGTGCATTTTAAAAAAAAAAAAATTAAAACTATTTTTTTATTTTTTACATTCAGTTTTAGTACCTGTAGGGTACCTGTCTACTAGTTTGCTCAATCGCTTGTACACGTTTCTATATAACGCATTATATATAACTAATGCAGAAGTGACAGACCAATTACTTCCTGCTTGGAGAAGAAAGTGATAGAAACCTTTACATAGCAGCTATTCAGCTGCCATAGTCACTGATTGGTCCCCTGCAATCTTACCGCATAGAGGGTGATCGGAGTGCACGACAGCATTCCTTATTCAGTTAGACACCACAGCCACAATCGCCATGGCGTCTAAAAGGTTAAACAGCAGGAATCAGAGATAGCTCCATTCCCTGCTGTTAGCAGCAGATGTCCGCTGTAATTAGGAGCCGAAAGCCTCCTATATAGCGGACTTACTGAGAAAGTCCACTACATTGGACTTTACTGACAATAAGATATATTGTCGGTAAGTGATTAAGAAAGGGGGGGTATCCCACTTGACACAACATCAATTAACCATAAATCATGTCATATTTGCTTTGATGAACAATTCCTGGCTGGCAATAATAGCAGTCCTATATGATCAATACAAGAATGAAGATTAGGTGATACCTTTTGGAGACTGAGTATATTTGATAGTAAGCTTTTGAGAGCACTGGCTCTCTTCATCACACATTATGTTATACAAGAAACTGAAAAATCACAGACTTCTATCCACACTAGACAGTGGTCCTTAAAGGATCTTAAAAACTTTAAAACTAACAGAATACAATATACATAGAAGAGGGCAGGTTAGCGTGAGTTCACACTATATTAATGTGTACACTGTAAGTATTTCTTGGGGAACCGTGATATAACCTTGGTGGACCCATAAGGGATGACAGCAGATATAGTCCAGCATGGGCTACGCTTGCTCTATTTCCCAGTGTATATACTTATTTTACAGGACTTAATAGCGTAGTCTACTACACTATTGAATCCTGCAGGAAATACGCTGGACTACAACTGCTCTTTTGTCCTCTATGGGTCCGCCAAGTTTGCATTGCATTATCTGCTGGGGAACCTTTTTACATGGTACCCCAATGGATACCTGCAACATATGCATTAATGTAGTGTGAATCCACCCTTATTTACACCAGATCAGGAAATAAACTGCTAACTTGTAAAGCCTGACAAGAGAGACATTAGCTTTTGCTCTTATCGTTCACTACAACCAGCAATCAAAAAACGGGACTAATAACCATAGAAAAAAGTGGGTACAATACAACATGTAAGCACGCCAAACAAAACAACACTACCCAAAAATATATCATAAACACAAGATTAATTGTATCGAAATATACACATATAGATACATAATAGAAAACACAAAAAAAAGCAGAGCTGGAGTATTGAAGGTATTGAGTACTGAAAGCACTCAGTTACAAGTAATACAACCCCAACTTCGATTCTTATAGAAAATACGTATATCTTGAGATACTGACATATAGTACTATGCACAATCATTAACTAAATAGCGAAAAGGGAATACAGACCAAATGGTGCCAGGAGCCAACCCAATGCGTGTTTCGCAAGGAAGCTTCATCAGGGGTAAAGTGGAAAGGGAAGCGAGGTGTAAGATAAAAAAATGAGGAACCAATGGAAGAGGGCCAGGCAACAAAAAGCCAATCATATGATACTAAGGGCAAATTACCAATGAACAAAATGGCAACAAGTGAAGAAAAGAAGGACCAATAGATAAAGACCAACAAGCCAAGGGCCAAAAATAGAATACTAAATGCCAGGAAACAAAATGTCGACAGATGAAAACAAAACCGAGAAGGGAAAACCCAAAATGAAATATATGGATAATTATAAGTGACAAAAAGCTATAGTACCAAAATGAGAAGTGAATAGAAAGACGGGGAGCAGAGCAGGTGAAAGCGGTACTCAGAGAGGGCTAGGCATGCGACGCCAGCATGCCCGCCTTCCCTCCCCTCGTAACACTGATTCATGCTACCGTCCGCACATGGTGTGGTGCGGCGTCAACATCACACACATGCGCAAAAAAAAAAATAAAAAAAACACTCCAGAATGACAGAAGAAGAAAAAAACATAATCAAGTGTAATTAAACATAATATAAGTGAATAAAGACAAATAATAATAAAAGTGATATGAAGGAGTGATAGTAATATTCATTATATCAATGAATAAGTGCAGTGCAGTGAATAGAGACAATAATAGAAAAAAGGTAACAGAAATGTGTAATAATGGATAAATGTAGATGAATATGGAGTGACATAAAATGGAATGACCAAATGCGTATATAAATGAAAAGTGGATAGTCCATATTGATAAATGACTACAGTGTGATAATACCACCTAAAAAGAGAATCTATATATATATATATATATATATATATATATATTAAAATTTTATATATATAAAATATATATATATATATAAAAATGAGGACATATAAAAATTACTGAACAATCCCTTATGGATCAAATATTCAGTACCATGTTGAATAAATACAATGAAATATCAAAGTGCACAAATAAAAAATATAAAAAAAATGCCACAGTGCAAAATATATGCCAAAGTGAAAAAAGAGGGCTAATATATAACACAATAACAATAAAAAAAACAAAACAATGAATAAATATGGATGAATGTGAAATGACAAAAAACGGAATGTCAAAATGCATCAATTAATAAGTGAATGAATACAATGTGATGATGGCACATAAAATAGAATGTACGGTATATAAATATGTATGTAAAAAGACTTATAAAGATTAGTGAACACACCCCTTAGGCCCCATTCCCACGTTCTATGAGAACAGTGGATTACCGTAATTACTCCGACGGATTGACGCCGTACTGCAGCGCAAATCCGGCGCGGAGTACGGCGCCAATCCGCGGCGAAATAAGCCGTGTGAACACGGCCTTATGGATCAAATATTTAATACCATATTGAATAAATACAAGTGCCAAGAAATGAATGAAAACAGAACAAAACCATAAGTTTTGTTCTGAAACTAGCATGTATATTAATGTCATATTGCAGAGTTTTGAAATTTTGCATCATCTCATATTCCCAATACTACCTATCGTGCTCTGTTTAGAAATATTCTATTAAAACTCTAACCGTCAAATCTTTAACTGAGTGATTCCATCAGGAGAAATGTGCAGACACTGGAAGATCTGCCCTGCTTTTAGTAATAATGAGTCAACGCAAGTTCATGGACTGATTAAAAGGGTTTTCTCACTACAAAGATTAGCTTCAACGGGTAGGGATAGGTAATTTAAGACTTTTTCTAAATACACTGGTCTTTTGATATTACCCGAGTCATGAGACAAGAGAGATTTTACCTGCACACAGGTTTCTCTAATTACCATCCATATCTTCCTTTTTGATTAGACAGAGAGCACCATGGACTGAGAGCTCACTCTTGGAGCAGACTCTTTATCTCTAACAATATTAGCTTTAGTTTAAAGATTTGCAATTGTTTTCACTTCTCGGAGTCCTTCTAGCTTCATTTACACAAATTAATCTCCTGCACTTATGTCTTTAATATATCTAGTTATAGGGAACTAAATATGCTAATTACTGCTATAAAACCACCCAGAGCCTGACAAAGGCAGAAGGAGTGTAAAGCTGCTTGTGACTCAGTAAAACAGCATAGTGAGAAAATCCCTTTAAGTCTCTGCCCTGTTTCAAACACACAGAGGCCATTGCACTCAGAAAATCAGAGTGAAGATGACTTTGTAGTATCTATAAAAGTTTTTTTTAGTTTTTTGTATAACATCATGTATGATGAAGAGAGGCAGTGCTCTTAGAAGATTACCATCAAATATACTCAGCCTCTAAAAGGTATCGCCTGAGTTTATCACTCTTCTACCACTTTCGATGTCTAACACAGTGCAACACTATAGTACTAGTATCATGTGATCAACTAATCATTGTAGACCTGTTAAAGCAGACAAATGCTGCACCACTGATATGTGTAAATCCAAAGCCTTAGCTTTCGTTTAATCAATATTTCAGCTTTATTTTAGACTTCTTATAGGTCAACTTATTTCAATACCACCAACTTCAAATTTAAAAATTCTAATGCTAGTTTAAGCTTGCCTCAAATATATCTATGGTACTCTACGTTTATTCAATAGAATGTTTGCGGTTCTATAGACATAACATGCATCTTCATCACAGTTGTCTCACACAGACCATACTGGACTTTTCACAACAATTTTTTATAACTCATTAAATGTGGTAGACTATAAGACAGAAGACTAAAGGCACTTGGACATTTCTGCAACAGTTAGCAATCTCTACAAAGTGTATATGAATTCTGAGTATTGTATCATTTTACTTGAATTGTTAAAACTGAGAACATTTTTTATGATATTCAACTTTTTCATTTCCTACAGATTAAAAATATTTGCCTTATATGCCCCATTTTTTTCTATGTAATAAGAGTTATAAATAGATTGTTTCCTGTTTTTATGCTAATGTTTTGCCTTGCTGGCATTGAAGAACACTTAGGCTATGTTCACACGGCTTATTTCAGAACGTATTTACATCGGATTGCCGATCGTAAATCCGTTCCGAAATCAGTTGAAAATCAGTTGCAAATAAGTGCCACTTAAGTGTGGCACGTATTTGTAACTGATTTCCCGACGGATTCACCATCTCCATCATTGTAGGTGGTGAATCCGTCCATAAATAATTGACATGCACATTGTTTTTCCGTCCGGATTGCCGTTGTCAATCCGCGGCGGCAATCCGGCACGGAACTACGCGTCGTGTGAACGACGAGCCGTATTTTCTTTTGAAATCAATAGAAAATAGGCTGTTACTTATTTCTGACTGATTTGCCAACGGATTGACGATCGTCAATCCGTCGGCAAATCCGCGGTGAAATAAGCCGTGTGAACGAGGCCTAAGGTCAGAGCTTCCCTTTCATTTCATATAGTGCTCTGAAAAAATGAAAGGGGAGCTCTGATTGGTTACTATGGGCAACAAAGAAAGTCTTAGACCTAGACAGTTTTCCTACATATTCTCCTATGTATTTTAAGTGTTCATTGTTATTTCCATCTTGAGAGCTGTCTGTTCTGAACATTATCAGAGTTTGTCAGGACATTTACACTCACTGGCCACTGTATGAGGTACACCATGCTAGTAACGGGTTGGACCCCCTTTTGCCTTCAGAACTGCCTCAATTCTTCGTGGCATAGATTCCACAAGGTGTTGCAACGATGCTCAATTGGTACCAAGGGGCCCAAAGAGTGCCAAGAAAATATTCCACACCATGACACCACCACCACCAGCCTGAACCGTTGATACAAGGCAGGATGGATCCATGCTTTCATGTTGTTGACGCCAAATTCTGACCCTACCATACGAATGTCGCAGCAGAAATCGAGACTCATCAGACCAGGCAACGTTTTTCCAATCTTCTACTGTCCAATTTCGATGAGCTTGGGCAAATTGGAGCCTTAGTTTCCTGTTCTTAGCTGAAAGGAGTGGCACCCGGTGTGGTCTTCTGCTGCTGTAGCCCATCTGCCTCAAAGTTCGCCGTACTGTGCGTTCAGAGATGCTCTTCTGCCTACCTTGGTTGTAACGGGTGGCTATTTGAGTCACTGTTGCCTTTCTATCAGCTCGAACCAGTCTGCCCATTCTCCTTTGACCTCTGGCATCAACAAGGCATTTCCGCCCACAGGACTGCCGCTCACTGGATGTTTTTTCTTTTTCGGACCATTCTCTGTAAACCCTAGAGATGGTTGTGCGTGAAAATCCCAGGAGATCAGCAGTTTCTGAAATACTCAGACCAGCCCTTCTGGCACCAACAACCATGCCACGTTCAAAGGCACTCAAATCACCTTTCTTCCCCATACTGATGCTCGGTTTGAACTGCAGGAGATTGTCTTTACCATGTCTACATGCCTAAATGCACTGAGATGCCGCCATGTGATTGGCTGAATAGAAATTAAGTGTTAACGAGCAGTTGGACAGGTGTACCTAATAAAGTGGCCGGTGAGTGTACATAACCCAGTTTCATTTTTAGTAAAGAGTATGTCCTTCTACTTTTGTATCTGTAACTGACATAAAGGTATTGTTCTGCTTTCAACATTTACTATTTACAACAATAGCCATGATACACAAAGAACTTTAAAATACATTGAAATAAACTTGTTTATTATATGTACTTATTGTATACACTAAGAATACATATGAAAGAGTCTGTGCCCTCTTAAAAGTTTTCAGATGTTGTGGTTCCATCTTAAACAAGGCTATACACAGTTGAAACCAGAAGTTTACATAGACTCTATGAAAAGACACTTATGCATGTTTCTCTCACTATCTGACATGAAATCATAATAAACCCTACCCGTTTTAGGTCAATTAGGATTACCAAAATTATTTATATTTGCCAAATGCCAGAATAATGAGAAAGAGATAATTTTTAAGGCATTTTTTATTACTGTATATACTCAAGTATAAGCTGAAAAAAAATATGTGCTTAAAATGGCTCCCTCGGCTTATGCTCGAATCACCGTCAGCTTCCGGCCACTGCCATGGCCCAGGCGCCGGCAGAGATCTTTTCAGCTGTCTGTGACTCCTCTGGGAGCGCATACAGCTGACACTCAGGTCTGCAATAAGACTCCAGAAGTCTGCTTGCGGCCTTCCGGAGTATCCAGCATATGTGGCGTGCTGTGTCATCATGCTGCCTGCGGGCCTGATGACATAACGCCGCCTGTGTCGGAAGAAGACAGAGTGCAGGGAGATCCTCGGAGCAGCGGGGGAGAGAAGTATTTGTATTTTTTACTTTTTTTTAAAACCCTGCCTATACCTGCCTATGGGGGACATATACCTGCCTATACTTGCCTATAATTGCCTATGGGAGACAATAAACTGCCTATACCTGTCTATGAGGGACACTAACTTCCTATGCCTGCCTATGGGTGACATTAACTGCCTATATCTACCTATACCTGCCTATGTAACCTTATTGTTATCCATTCTTATTTTTGAAATATACCAGTAACCACTGCATTTTCCACCCTAGGCCTATACAGTACTTTCTGCAAAGTCAAAAGTTTACATACCTTACATTTCATTAGTATTTGGTAACATGACCTTTAAACTGTATGACTTGGGTCAAACATTTTGGATATCCTTCCACAAGCTTCTCACAATAGTTAGTAAGAATTTTGGCCCATTTCTCCTCACAGAACTGGTGTCACTGAGCCATGTTTGCAGGTCGCCTTGCTCACACCTGCCTTTTCAGCTTTGCCCATAAATATTCAATAGGATTGAGATCAGGGCTTTATGATGGCCACTGCAAAACATTGACTTGGTTTTCCTTAATCACTGCAAGGATTGCTTTTTATAATAATGAGCTTGCAAAAACAAGTCACTTTGCAATATGTGTCCATTACCAGTGTCTTTCATATTCCTAGATATCCCCTCTTGTATGGGCTGCATCAACTCCTCAGGATGCTATTGCTACAGACCTGTTCAATCTCCCCTAATATTCTGCCAGTGCTGGTCGCTATAGGTAGAGACCTAGTCTCCTCAGCAGCTCATCATTGCAAGCCAGTAGTAGCTAGTAGAATCCAGTAAAGCCAGTAAAAACGCCCCTGAATTCAAAAATGAAAGCAGGAAAACAGGACTGAGGTAAGATGAATAGATGGAGTGAGTCAACCCCTTTAAGCCACTTTGTAACCAGTTTGGCAGTATGCTTCAGGTTATTGTACATTTGGAAGACCCATTTCCATCCAAGCTTTAACTTCCTGGCTGATGTCTTTAGATGTTGCTTCAGTATTGCCACATAATCTTCTTTCCTCATGATCCCATCTATTTTGTGAAGTGCACCAGTGCCTGCTGCAGCAAAACAACCCTACAACATGATGCTGACACACCCGTACTCCACAGTTGGGATGGTGTTCTTAGGCTTCCAAGCTTCTCCCTTTTTCCTCCAAATGTAACGATGATCATTATGGCCAAATAGCTCAATTTTAGTTTCGTCAGACCATAGACATACAGTGAAGGAAATAATTATTTGATCCCATGCTGATTTTGTAAGTTTGCCCACTGACAAAGACATGAACAGTCTATCATTTTAAGGGTAGGTTAATATTAACATTGAAAGATAGAATATCCAAAATAAAATCCAGACAATCACATTGTATAAAATATATCAATTTATTTGCATTTTGCTGAGAGAAATAAGTATTTGATCCCTCAAGTCTTGGCAAACAAGACTTAATACTTGGTGCAAAACTCTTATTGGCAAGCACAGCAGTCAAACTTTTTTTGTAGTTGATGATGAGGTTTGCAAACATGTCAGGAGGAATTTTGGTCCACTTCTCTTTGCAGATCATCTCTAAATCATTAAGCTTTTGAGGTTGTTTCTTGGCAACTCGGAGCTTCAACTTCCTCCATAAGTTTTCTATGGTATTAAGGTCTAAAAACTGGCTAGGCCACTACATGACCTTAATGTGCTTCTTTTTGAGCCACTCCTTTGTTGCCTTGGCTATATGTTTGGGGTCATTGTCTTACAATTATAGACGTTTCATGTCTTTTTGAGTGGGCAAACTTACACAATCAGCAAGGGATCAAATAATTATTTCCTTCACTGCATCTCCAAAAATTTAGGTCTTTGTTCCTGTATGCATTTGCAAACATTAATCTGACTTTTATATGTTTCTTTTGGAGTAATGGCTACTTCCTGGCAGAGTGGCCTTTCAGCCAATGTTAATACAGTACTCGTTTCACTGTGGATAATGACACAATCTCACCAGCTTTCGCCAGCATCTTCACAAGGTCTCTTGCTTTTGTACTTGGGAGATATGTACATGTCGGACCAAAGCACAGAATCTTTGAGACACAGAACCCGTCTCCTTCTATAGCGGTTTGATGGCTGTACATTCCCATTTTGTTTTTACTTGTATAGAATTGTTTGTACAGATGAACGAGGCACCTTCAGGTATCTGGAAATTGAATCCAAAGATGCTCCAGACTAGTGCAAGTCCCCAATTCTCTTCCTTATATATTGGCTGATTTCTTTAGACTTTCCCATGACATTACACACAGAAGCAGTGTGTTCCTGGTGTGCATTAAAATACATTCACAGCTGTCTCTCTAATTAACTCAGATGTTGCCAATACATAACATGACATCATCATATGGGCTGTCCCAAATTGTTTAAAGGCATAGTAGTCCTAGTGTATGTAAACTTTTAACTTTGCAGAAAGTAATAAAAATGCCTTAAAAAATTATCTTAATCTCATTATTCTGCAATTTGGCAAATTTAAATAATTTTGGTAATCCTAATTGATCTAAATAGGTACGTTTTTTTCTGATTTAATGTTAGATAGTGAGGAAAAACATGTGTACTGTATGTGTCTGTTTATATGGTGTTTGTAAACTTCTTGTTTCATTTGTATATTTAAAAAGAAAAATCTGGGCTATGTCACATTATCAGTAAACCGTACTATTGATGCCAGTTCTGACTGCTCCCAGTTGGGTACATTAAACTGCATAAATTTGCACCTACAGTAGATGAGCTGCAATATTGCATGGTAATTCCTATTTATACAAGCCCTGCTAAAAATAATGAAGTCACTACCATTAGAGGATGTACAGCTATGTTATTTCAACAATGTTTGTTTAATAGTTGAACCTTTCAGTGTTTTATTTTTTATTTTTTTTTCAATTAGCAAAGTCTAATAGTGTGGTAAGTATTTTCCCTAATAACTGCAGATTAATTGGATTAACATGCTGCGTTACTGCATGCATCGCCACATACATGTCTCAATTGTATAAAACTGCATGTAGCTGCCACTGTATCAACAAATACCTCATATGTGATATTTTTCCAGTGTGTCATTATTTGCTTTAAACACCGGGGAGCGAAGGGCATCAGTATTTTGTGTTGGACACCTATAAAGTGCTGGGCAGCCCGCTCAATTGAATAGTAGTGGTAACATAGGTTGTAAGCCAGTATGGTGTACCACACATATCTGCATAAATGGCACCCTTTGTATCACCTTATCTATATGTAATTATAATTTCAGCAACCAACCCTCTCATACATAGAAGGAGTGTGAGTGGTTGTCTTATTGGTATTTTTGCATTTGTGCAGTCTCCCCATGTATTTTACTGTGGCTTTTTTGCATACTGGTGTGAACTGGTACCTGTTTAAGGTGCAGTATTTTATCGTTCAGTTGTTCCACTAGTGAAGGGGTGTGTGAGCTTTTGCTTATTAGTCATCTGCAGCTGTTATCAGGGCCATATTTCTCACTAGACACCCGTGGGCGGGTGCCTAGGGCAGCACTTTTAAGAGAGTGGCACCGGGTGGCTTTTTTATTATCCTGTTTATTATTATTTTTTTGTCCTTAGCGCCCAGCAGCAGTGTCATTGGTGGCAGCAGCTATAGAAGCGGTGGTAGGGAAAGTAAGATGTCGGCATTCCCTACCGCAGCATCAGCATAAGGGTATGTTCACATGGCATTTTTGGATCCAATTTTGGATCCGTTTTGGATCTGAAAATTGCATCCAAAAACGTAGCGTCAATCAGATCCAAAATGCATCCAATATGTATCCAACACGCAGGTATGTGTTTGGATGCGTTTTGCCTGCAGCACCTATAGTTTTAAATACGGCTCCTGCTGCGTCTTTCGGATCAAAAATTGACATGTCAATTCTTAGAACGGATCTGACGGATCTGAAAGACACAAGTATACACGCATCGGCCATCACTCCGAACGTCTGAACGCCGATGAGTGTTTCACAGTTAAAGCAATGTAAAATCACATTGCACATTTTTAGATGCATGTTTGAGTCCATTTAGGGTCAGATATATGGATTCAAACATGCATCTAAAAACGTATGTTCACACGGACTTAGTATGCCGTGTGAACATACCCTTCGGCTTACGCTGATTCTGCCAGCTCTGTAGTGCGGTCCCGATGCACTTATGGAAAAGGAGAGAAAGCCGCAGGGCTGCTCCTCCCTCTCTCGCAAGCAGTGCGCGCAATGGAGAGCAGGAGACTGCTGAGAACAGAGAGGAGCAGCGATACCCCTCCATCTCTACTGAGCAGCACACCGGCACTGAGAACCAGAAGACTGCTGGCTTCCTATCTTCAAGCCAGGTATGTTTTCCGTGAGGGGGAGAGGGGGTTGGAGACAGCACAGCAGGGTCAGTATAGAGTGTGTGTGGAGCATGGGCAGCACAGCAGGGTCAGTATAGAGAGTGTGTGGGGGGATGGAAAGCACAGCAGAGTCAGTATAGTGCATGGGATGGGCAACAAAGCAGGGTCAGTATAGAGAGAGTGTGGGGGGTATGGCCAGCACAGCAGGGTTAGTTTAGAGAGTGTGAGAGGGGATGGGCAGCACAGCAGGGTCAGTATAGAGCTAGTGAGGGGATGGGCAGCATAGCAGGGTCATTATAGTGTCTGGGTGGTTGGGTAGCACAGCAGGGTCAGTATAGTGTGTGGAGGGAGAGGCAGCACAGCAGGGACAGTATTGTGTGTGAGGGGGTAGGACAGCACAGCAGGGACAGTATAGTATGTGTGGAGGCAGCACAACAGGGACTGGGAGTGGGGATGAGAGAGGGGGATTGGGAGGAAGAAGGGTTAGAGGTAAGGGAGGTTAGAATGGGGGGTACAAGTGGTGGTGGAATGATTATCACAAATTTTTCTATCTTAGAAAAGCTGGGTTATGTCCATCCCCCATAGGTGAGACCCAGCTTTCTAAGATAGGAAGATTGTGTATCTGTGCGTGATGGGACATCACCCATTTTCCTGGATGCTGGTAAGACTAACATCCAGAAAAGCTGGTTGATGCCCCAAATAGAGATGGGCGAATTGATTCTAACGAAGTGGAATTCGTTTAGAATTTCAGGAAAACTTCGGTTCTGAATGAAGTTGAAGTTTGGGGGACTTCGGGGTGAACGAAGTGTGCTATTGAATTGATTAAAATGGCTGCGAGCACATGGCGTTACATGGGCAAAAGCTCTCTGGGAGGAGAAGGGCATTGCCCTGCATGACATGTGCAGATTTGAGCCAATCAGAGACCGGCAGTGTTCTGTGACGTCACCGCACTATATAAGTCGGGCGCGACGCTGGGAGTCATACCGCTCTCACTGTAACTTGGGGGATCAGGGAAGCGTGCTGGGCCGCGGCTGATTGTTACTGAAGAACTGATTTTTATAAAGCGATTTTTGGGGGTGTCACAGCTTGTCTCAGAGACTGCTTCTCTTAACGTTTTATTTCAGATTTTGTGGGGTATTGGATCTGAAGTCCAGTGTGGTCCAGTGCAGCTGCAAGTACATTTAAATCCTTATCTGCGCACAGCACTGTGAATATCCAAGGGGGATCTAAGCTGATTCATGTATATTTTCATTTAAAAAAACAGCGTTTTTACATTACTAATACCACATCATTCTTGGCTGCTCAATTCTTTTGCGCAATTTTACAACCATGGGTTATTTAAGTGTTGTTTGCTGTTGTGGTGACTAAGAACTGTCTTTTTCACCGCCAAAAAAGACATTTTTCCTGTTAGAATAATTCAAAAGCGAAGGGTTAATTGACAATTTTTGTATCTTGTTGTGTAGAGTAAAAAACACACCATTGTAACAGGCTACAAAGTTCGTAATTTACAGCCAGGGGTTAATTACCTTTCACCGCCAAAAAATACATTTTTCCTGTAGCATAATTCACAAGCGAAGGTGAAAGAGGTTGTCTCACTATGAAGATTATAGTTGAAAATGTGGGGACCCAAAATCTAGGATGTACGTCCTTGGGTCATTTGGCAAATGCTCGGTTTTAAGTGAATGGGCTGGTTGAAATGTGCTTTGCAACAGGTATTTGTTTTAATGAGTCAGGGAAGCATTCTGTCGGCCCAGGTCATGCACATGCAAAGGATAGGCGTGAAGAGGAGGGGCAGGGACTTTGTGTGTATTGGCAGGGCAATGGAGGAGAAGCAGTGAGAGGACATGCAGGGGGTTTGTGTGTATGGCAGCGACATGCAGGGACAAGAGGCAGTGTAGAGCGGGGGAGGTGTAATTGGCAGCCATAGGGATGTGTGTATAGGCAGCCACAGGGATGGTGGTGAGGCAGTGAAGGGATATCAATACACCACAACACACCTGCATGTCCTACTCATGATTCTCCTCCTTGCCTGCAATACACAATCCCTGCCCTCCTCTTACACTGCCTTTGCTTTGCATGTGCGACGACCTGGGCAGGACAGAATGCCTTCCCTGACAGTAAAACAAAACATGTTGCTAAGCACATGTAAATCAGGCACGTTCTCTAAAAACCGTTTGCACCTTTGCCAATAGTAAACAGGACGTACATCTTAGATTTTTGGTCTCCACAATATCAACTATGATTTCGTAGTGAGGACAACCCTTTAATTACAATTTTTCTTTGTGTGTAGCGTAAAAAGAACGCCAATAGTAACACGTACAAAAAGGGCCCCTCGTTAGTTTGTGGTTGCTCAATTGTTTGGGCGCAATTTACATAAAAAACAACCCAGGGGTAATTAAGCGTTGTTCGCACGTTGTAAAAGAAACTTTGTTTTAACCGCCACAGAAGAAATTCTGTAGCATAATTCATTTCGAAGGTTAATTTAAGCCGTTTGAGCTTTTATATTCAGTATAATTACATGGTTTTTAAACGGTCAACATACAATGTATAATTTTCGCCCATTTGTGGAGCGCAATTTATATCAGGTACTCAAGCTTCTTAGTGGGTTATTTGGAGTCAAATTCAGGGTGTGTATTTATCATATACAGATTCTTCATCAAAACAGGTTCTGTACCATTTTAGTAACAAACAGTATGTCAGACAGAGAGGTGGGCAGGCTCTTCACCTGCGAGTGGCAGAGGCAAAAACATTCCTGGAGAAGGCCCAGGTCGAGCACTGCGAGGAGGACGTCGAGCAGGGGTCACTCGGTGAGGCCACAAAACTGCCGCTCGTCATCTAGCGGCCGTGTGCTGGACTAGAACCAAGGGTTCATGGATTGGTTGGTATAGGTCATCACACTTCCTACCAGATAACAATTCTGACAACCCCAGCAAGAGTTGGTGGGACAACATCAGAACAACCCTTAGTTGGCATGGCCCGGGAGGGGTCACGCGCCCTCAACCGTCCTCAAACCGCCTCTGTCCCATCCGGTTCCTAGTAGAGATCTACTATGTGGTTGGGCTCAGACGCCACTTACAGTTCATGGCCAAAAGTTTTGAGAATGTTACAAATGTTAATTTTTACAATGTCTACCTGCATCAGGTTTTATAATGGCAATTTGCATATTACTCCAGAATGTTTTAAAGAGTGATCAGCTTAACAGCAATTAATTGCAAAGTCCAATAGTTGCTAGGAAAATGATCTTTTTTTCCACTCAAAACACATTTCAACTTCATTGCGGCCTGCCTTAAAAGGATCAGTCTAACATCGTTTCAGTGATTGCCTCCATTAACACTAGGTGTGGGTGTTGATTGAGGAAGGGCTGGAGTTCAATCTGTCATGATCTATGTATAGAATCACACACTGGACACTTTAAAAAGGGGCTGGTGCTGGCAATCATTGTTTCTTTCTTCTTATTAACCATGGTTATTAGAGTTGACGCGATTGCGTAGGCTATCGAGATCGTCGATAGTCGTATAGTCGGCGCTATCGTAAGGTTTTTCGATAGTGAGCGTCGATTATGAGCGATGACATTAAGTCTATGGAGAGCAACAACACCTTCATTATTTACAACCACACAGGCTGGAGAAGCATGAAATTTAAACATCCACAACAGTCAATGGATACGTGCTACAATCTTAGGCATACACACTTAGGTTATAAAAGTAACCAGAATAAAGTCACAGACCATTCACTATCCTGTCTTGTACCACAGACTGACCCTTAAACCTGCATCACCACAAATGTTTAAAAGTGCCAGAAGGCAGTATGATTTGAACCATCATGTTTACTTGAACTGGACATTGAATTCATCCCTATCATGGGGCCATAGCATGAGCCCCAAACCTGCATGACCCCCATATTTAAAAATTGCCGCAGAAGGTGTCACCTTTCAACCACCATTTTAGTTTCACTGGGACATTGGACTATACCTGTCTGGGCCCACAGCATGAGCACCACCGTGCTTGACCACCACATTTAAAAAGTGCCGGAAAAAGGAGTCTTTCAACCCACCATTATTTAGTTTCACTGGACATTGACTATTACCCCCGTTCCTGGGCCACAGCATGACCAGGGCCAGTGTTACAGTGGGTATTGCGGTGAGAGCCCAGGCTGGGCGTCCGTCATCCTCTTAAACGCACAGGTTAACATTGCCTGATGTCGCAGAAACGAAAACTGTCATGCTGGAAGCAGAGTGCGGGAAGCGGATGTGTGAGTTCTTCCAGCCTTCCTCAGTACACAGTCAATACCTGCGGTAGCGCTTGTCCCTCCGTATGAGTGTGACCAATTGAGCTTCAATTGGAAATACTGGGGGTTAACGCTCAGTTCACACCCAGGTGCCCTGTTACCGTGGCCATATTCTTTTTCTCTTTTTACTCCAACGTGCTGGAGGAAATGGTCATCTGTACTTTGTTCTCTGTACGTGCTCCATACTCCAGTCCTCTGGAATACCTACATCTTGGTCAAGTTTTCCTGTTCCTCCCTTGTACAATTCAGAGGGAATTTTTTTAACTAGCAATTATGTATATGCAAGTTTTTTAGTACTTTAATTCTAGAAAACACATTTTTAAAATAGGTTGGAAATCCCACCATGTCTTGTTTCTCTTTTTTTTCAATTGTATTAAATGGTTGTCTCAATACAGGGATTGATAGCTTGTTAAAGATACTTGCAAAAACAAGTCATTTTGCAATATGTGTACCATTAACAGTGTCCTAATATTCTGTTTCTTGACAGCACCATCACACTTGAGCCATTTGCATAATTGTGAAGAACAAATGTCTGTTAGAAACAACATTTTTAGAATGGACTGTGTATAGTGCATGTCACAGCAATGCCCCAAAAATTCAAAGCATGACCCTTGAGCAACTTTGGACTATTGTGAAGAACAAATGTCTGTTAGAAACAAACATTTTTTAGAATAGGTCTACTAGTATTGCTGCATGTCACAGCAAATGCCCCCCAAAAATTCAAAGCATGACCATTGTGGCCACTTGGACATTTGTGAGAACAAATGTCTGTTGAAACAACATTTTTTAGAATAGGACCTGTAGTATAGCTGCATAGTCACAGCAAAATGCCCCAACAAATTTAAAAGCATGACCCTTGAGCCATTTGGACAATTGTGAAGAAAAATGTCTGTTTAGAGTACAACCATTTTTTAGAATAGGGACCTCTAGTATAGCTGCATGTCAAGGCAAATGCCCCAAAAATTCAAGCATGTCCATGTGCCACTTTTGACAATTGTGAAGAACAAATGCTATTAGAAACAACCATTTTTCGAATAGGACCTGTAGTATTGCTGCATTTCAAAGCAATATTTCCCAAAAATTAAAGCATGTCCTTGAGCACTTTGGTCAATTTGTGAGAACAAATGTCTGTTTGAAAAAACAACATTTTTTTATAATCGGACCTGTAGTATTGCTGCATTTTCAAAGCAGCATGACCCAAAAAAATTATAAAATATGACTTCTCAGCACTGTTAAACAATTGTGATGGAGAAATGCCACTTTAGAAGCCACATTTCTGTTCCAAAGGACCTTGATTATTGCTGTATCTACAGCTACATGAACACCAAAAAGTTATAAATATGACTTCTCGGCCACTATTTAAAAATTGTGTAGGGAGAAATGCCACTTAGTAGCCACATTTCTGTTCCCAAAGGACCATAATTATAGCTGTATCTCACAGAACCATGACCTCAAAACTATTGACATGCGAAAAACTTCTTAAGATAAGCATGAGATAAATGGAATACGGTGTTGTCATGAAACCTTGCTGTCTTTAACGTCTCCTCACAGAAAAACCAGCAAAAATGAAAAACTGTTGGGAAAAGAGAATAAAAATTGCAGTAGAATGATCATTTAAAAAAAGTTTTCAAGAGGACCATTTCTGTTGAAAGGAATGTGAAGATGACGGGCAAACTATATCGGTGACCCCCCCCACCCACCACGTCAATTGGGGCCACAACATCATCAGAGATCCATGCCTGATTTATTCTTGATGGAAGTCAAAACGACTCCACAATATCTGTGGAAAGCCAGGTTGCGTTTGTCTCGTTATGACTCAGCTGTGCTTGAAGGTCCGCATCAGATATGTCGCTGGTGCTGGGCTGGAACAACACCTCTATGGCGTTATGAGCCAGCTCGGGCCATTCTGTCACATTAGGATACCCATAGTTCTATTGGGTCCGGAACACATGCAAAAAACATCGATGTTGAGACGCAGATAGTCGTGCACCTTTACCTTAAGCTGATCTCTGTGTGTTGGCTGTGTGCCACTGCATTGCAGGCATTGGTGATGGTGGTGAACAAGATTGCCATGAAGGTCACCCATTAGGCTTCTGCCACCTTGCCTGCTGCTGCCGCTACGCTCTACTTGGCAACTCCTACTGCTGTCTAGTCGCTGATGTTGTTCCACAGTGACATTTGGGAACGTGAAGCAGACGACAACAGATGTCTCCAGTTGATCAAATCAGCAAGTCTCCATTTCCTGCATTTTACTCTCTATTTGGGTGGGTGGAAGGAAAGTGCTGATTTTTGGTTTGTACCGGGGATCCAGGAGGGTGGCCACCCATTAACTGTTGTTTCATTTGATGGCCTTAAAGCGAGGATCATGTTGGAGGAATGGAGCATCCAAGCACTCATGTGAGAGATGGAGCCTTGATTTCCCAAGCCTCTGGGTCGAGGGGCACTAGCAAACTGATCTTCCTCATCTTCCTCCTCCAGCTCAAATTCGCGCCAACCTCTTTCCAAGGCAGGGACGTCGGTAACATCGGTGTCTAGGAATACCTCCTCCTCCACTGCCTCCGGCACAGCTTCAACACAGCCCTGACTTGCCTGAGATGATGCACCCTGAGAGCTGATGCGCCACCTTGCACTAGCTCTGGACCCCGAACCACTGCCTAATGAAGACCGATGAAATTGTGAAACTGTCGGGCCTTGTGGATTTGACGGAGAGAAAGGCTCCGTGTCCGCATCTGTGTCCGTCTCCTCCTCCGTCGCTGGCGGGACCTGTTGTTTCAGAGTGTCCAACGATCGTTCCAGAACTAAGATCACCACAATGCTCATGCTGACAAGGGCATTGTCCGCACTGACCATTTTGGTGGCTTCTTCAAAACTGGCAAGGATGGTGCAGAGCTCTTTCACCTGCCTCCACTCTCGGTGGCTCAACACCCCGAGGTCCGCACCGCTGCTTGTCAGGCCATGTGTCACTTCGTACTGCGTAATGGCATTGCGCTGCTGCCACAATCGCTGGAGCATGTGGAGGGTGGAATTCCAGCGTGTTGCCACGTCAACAATGAGACGGTTGACGGGGAGGCCGAGCTGACGCTGCAACGCAGCCAGGCGGGACGAAGCAGGGTGGGAACGGCGGAAGTGCGAACTTAGACTTCGAGCCTTCCTCAGCAGGCAGTCCAGACCAGGGTAGCTCTTTAGAAATTTCTGGACGACAAGGTTCATGACATGTGCCAGGCAAGGGATGTGCTCCAGCCTACCGATCTTAAGGGCGGCCAGCAGATTTCGCCCGTTATCGCACACCACCTTGCCTGGCACAAGGTTCTTGTCACCCAGCCAGCGCTCGGTCTCGTTGCGGAGAGCCGTCCACAGCTCCTGACCTGTGTGTGGACGGTCTCCAAGACAGATTAATTTCAACACGGCCTGGTTTCTCTGGGCACGTGATGCCACCAGAGGACCTTGGGGGAAAGAACCCTGCCCCATCCCTGCGGTTTTGAAGAGCGTGCGCCGAGCCTGAGAGCCACCGTCACCCCCAGGGACATCCACCCAGCTCACCCAGTGAGCTGTCACAGAGATATAGCGGCCTTGGCCGTGCTTACTAGTCCATGTGTCGGTGGTAGATGGACTTTTCGGACACAGATGCAGACAAAGCGCTTGAAATTTTAGATGACACGTGGCTGGCCAGGGCAGGGAGAAGGAGAGGCTTTTCCAGCAAAGAATTGCCTGCTCGGCAATCTGTTTTGGGGGCAGGCAGAGGGCCATGACATGGCGGAACCCATCTGTGTCCCCAGACGGAAAGGGCAACATTTTCCAAGGCCAAAAGCTGGGCAAGCCGGAAATTCAGGCTTTGGGCTTGGGATGGTTGGGTTAAAGTGTTTCTTCTGATCCAAACCTGGAAGACAGAAGGCTGGTCTGCTAGGAATGGCCGCTGTACGGCGTGCAGGTCGTCAACTCGCGGGAAGGAGAAGGGAGGATGGGTCTCTGCCCCCCGTGGTGCTGGGTGGTACTCGGTGTCGACTGTGGAGGCTGAAGCGGAGCTGATCCTGATCCATGACTCTGAGAGACATGGGCAGTCTGAGGAGACGCTTTGGTGGTGGCGGAGGAGGAGGAGGGCGGAGACAGAGGGGTGTGACAGTGGTTGGAGGCCCGGCGGTCGGTCTGGCCTTTTTGGCCAAGTGTTCCCCTCATTTCAACCATGCATTCGGCTGCATGTGACTAGAGATTGTGGTGGTGGTTAACCACTTAAGGTTTTGCCTCTACTTATGCGTATACGGCAAAGGCGCATATGACATCGCTGGGTGAATCAGAGGCTTGCTCAAAGAAGGCCCAGGCTTGAGAGGTCCTGGACCTTTTGACGGCGATAGTGAGGAGCGGGGTTTGCGCTGACTGTGAGCTGGCGGAATCATATCAGCGGGACTTCTGCGGGACGGGGGGGGAGGGGGGGGGCGTCCGCCCTCTCCCTTTGTGGCGGACCCGTATTGACATACCCCATCGTCTTCCTCCTCGTTCTACTGATGAAGCGCTCGCAAGCAAATTCTGCGGAAAGACCAGGGATGGATCCGCAATGTCGTCATCATCATTCATCATCATCAAACACAGGTGACTGGTCGTCCTGACTTTCTGCATCCAGAAGCTGCGGGGCTACAAGCAAGGGGCACTGCAAGCGTTGCCGATTCCGCCGGGATTTTGCCGATTGACCGGCTTCCTATCACCTCCTCTGATGGCATCAGTTAATTGGGCGTCAGAGCAGACTTAAAGCAGTCCTCTTGATCTTTTAACATGCCTTCTGACCCCAACCGCATTTTGTCATTCAAAGAGGTCTTCAGACAATGGATTATCCACAGTGGTGGGTACCGAGTAGACATTTGGGTGTTCATGTTGACGGAGCTGATGTGCTGATGACGACATTTGTGGCCGTGACTGCGAGGACGAGGAGGTAAGACTGCTTGATGCAGTTGCATTAACACACTGAAGGACAGATTGGCGACGATGTTCGTTACTTAAGATTCACAGGGCCCTGAACCAGCGATGACAGGCCTGGACGGTCCTGCAAACTGACGATCCGCTGGCATGCGTGTTGTCGCCAAGCACTGGTTAGGAGCTCCTTCTCTCGTACGCTACCTCAATGTGCTACCCCCCTCTTTGCTGCTTCACACCTGCATTCGCTCATGTTACAGAAATATAAAAATTTGAGAAGGTTTGGATAGTTTTGGAAAGCACTTATTAAAAGAAGGCAAATTCACAGCTATTCTCAAATCCCTGATCAAACAAAATTGTGGATTCAAATTTAACTGCAAGGGGTCTCTCAAACTAATCTGGTCTGGGCAAAAGTCCAAAAAACTTGTATTGTTATGTTTTGGTATAATAAACGGTATTTTTTTGCACCTTTAAATTTCACCTGTGGTGATAAAATTTTGCTTTTTTAAAATTTTCGTGAGCGCGTCAATGAACAATCTGGGTTGAAAAAGTAAAAAAAATAACTTTATGTTTTGGTAAAAATAAACATTTTTTTTGACCTTTAAATTTCCCCTGTGGTAATATAAAAATGCTGTTTTAAGTTTTACGTAGATTGCGTCAATGAAAAATGCGGGGTGCCAAAATAAAAAAAAACAGAAAAAGTTATTTTTTGGTATAATAAACGATATTTTTTGCATTTTTAATTACTGGGGTGAATATAAATTTGCGTTTAAGTTTTACAGATGCGGTAATGAACAATGCTGGGTGTGCAAAAGCAAAAAAAGTAAATTTATGTTCTGGTATATAAGGGTATTTTTTGCCCCTTTTCAATTCACTGTGTGAATATAGAATTGCTGTTTTAAGATTTACTAGATGCTGCGAAATAAAATGTGGGTGCGCAAAGAAAAAAAACACGTAACTTTTATTTTTTGGGTATAAAAAACATATTTTTTGCACTTTCAATTCACCGGGGGAAATATAGAATTGTGTTTTAAGTTTTAGTTCCCGCTCAATGAAAAAATGCTGGGTGTGCAAAAGTCAAAAAACCGTAATTTTATTTTTTATATAAAAAACGGTATTTTTTGCACCTTTCAATCACCTGTGGTAAAATATAGAATTGTTTTTTTGATTTACGTAGATGCTGCGCAAGAACAATGGGGGTGCGCAAAAGTCAAAAAAACACAAAACTGGAGTTTTGTACGATACACTATTTTTGGCAACAAACAATTTTGGCGACTAAAAATTGCGGATTGTAATTTAACTGCAAGGGGGTTATAAACAGCCCAAAGGTGTAAGGGGAAAAATTGAAAATGAACACCTATCTGAAATGTATATGAAATAAAATGGGGTTTTTGCAGCTAACAAAGAGTCCCGCGTTACTAGAAATGTTTATCCAAAATTTAAATTCAGGTGCCAAAAATTCCCGGAAATATTTCAATAGCAAACAGTTAATAATAAAGATATTCCCCCACAATGTCTACACTAAGTCTTGGTAACTTTATCCCGTGTTCTTTTGATAGAGCTTGTCTGTGTTCACCCGCGGGGCACCCCCCCCCCGCCCCACCGCCGTGAATTTACAGCGTAGATGCTGCTTTAAATTCTCTAGCTAACTACATAAAATGTTCAAATCGCTAATCTAACTAAATTGGAAGGATCACAGCTAATAGTAGAGGTTTCTCTGTGCAGAAATAGACTAATTCGCTGAGCTGTTTGGCCACAGGCAGAGCGCAGGTCCTGTCCCTATGAGACGCTGAGAGACACTGAGGCTGTAACAGGAAACGCTGTTCTATGTAAAACTAGGTCATGTGATTTTTCCAGCCAATCGCAACCATACACATCCCAGTCATGACGTCGCACACACATCTCACCCTGCTCTTTTCTGTAATCTGATTTGCTGGCCGCCAAAAGTACAGGAAGCGCCGAAAATGGCGCGATTTTAATAGATGATGCACAGATTTTAACCTTAATTATCGCATGATCTGGAAATTTCGATCACCATAAAAACCTTGCCGATTTCAACTTTGTCGATAAAGATTGCTCAACACTAATTGTTATCTCTAAAGAAACACGTGCAGTCATCATTGCACTGCACAAAACTGGCCTAACAGGGAAGAGTATCACAGCTAGAAAGATTGCACCTCACCCAACAATCCATCGAAATCATCAAGGAATTCAAGGAGAGAGGTTCCATTGTTGCCAAAAAGGCTCCAGGGCGCCCAAGAAAGACCAGCAAGCGCTAGGACCGTCTCTTAAAAGTGTTTCAGCTTCGGAATCGGGTTACCAGCAGTGCAGAGCTTGCTCAGGAATGGCAGCAGGCAGGTGTGAGTGCATCTGCACGCACTGTGAGGCGGAGACTCATGGAGCAAGGCCTGGTGTCAAGGAGAGGGCAAACAAAGAAGTCACTTCTCTCCAAAAAAAACATCAGGGACAGACTGATATTCTGCCAAAGGTACAGGGAGTGGACTGCTGAGGACTGGGGTAAAGTCATTTTCTCTGATGAATCCCCTTTTCCGAATGTTTGGGAAAAATCTGAAAATAGCTTTGTTCGGAGAAGACAAGGTGAGCGATACCACCAGTCTTGTCTCATGCCAACTGTAAAAGAATCCGAAACCATTCATGTGTGGGGTTGCTTCCCCAAACCAAGGGAATCGGCTTTCTAACAGTCTTGCCTAAAAACACATCCATGTATAAAGAATGGTACCAAAAATGTCTCCAAGAGCAACTTCTCCCAACCGTCCAAGAGTTTGGTGATCAACAATGCCTTTTCCAGCATGATGGAGCACCTTGCCATAAAGCAAAGGTGATAACTAAATGGCTCAGGGAACAAAACATAGAGATTTTGGGTCCATGGCCTGGAAACTCCCCAGATCTTATTTCCATGGAGAAGTTGGGTCAATCATCAAGAGACGGGTGGAAAAAACAAAAACCAACAAATTGTGACAAAATTCAAGCATTGTTGTGCAAGAATGGACTGCTATCCCGTCAGGATTTGGTCCAGAAGTTGATTGAGAGCATGCCAGGGAGAATTGCAGAGGTCCTGAGAAGAAGGGTCACACTGCAAATATTGACTTGCGCATTAACTCATTCTAACTGTCAATAAAAGCTTTTGTTTATCATAATATGATTGCACTTGTATTTCTGTATGTGATAAAAACATCTGACAAACACAAATAAAAACCAGAGCGCAACAGATCATGTGAAAATATAATATTTGTGTCATTCTCAAAACTTTTGGCCATGACTGTATAGCGAGGATTAACAATTTGAGGAGGGCAGTCAGCAGCTACATGTCAGCGCAGAAATGGGGCCAATATCCCCTGCTTCTTGCAGTAGGCGGCAAAGTATAGATGTGGAGTGGCATGGGAAGTCATGTTGTGAGGGGTCAGCCTCTGCATACCAAGACCGGTGATGATGAAACACAAATAGATGATGATGTAGCCGACCGCACTTGGGAGTCGGGTGAGGCAAGGGCTTTCATCGTCGGGAGAAGAGGGCGTCAGCTTGCGCGTCAGGCAGCGGCGCAGCCAGCAAGTGGGTTGTGTGGCCGTGAGTCAGCAGGGTAGCAGCAGTGTGAGGTCGGGAGCCAAGCGGCCACGGGGTAAAAAACCCGCTTCGCAGGTCCAAGAAAGTAGTGGCACAGGGGCTCAGAGAGGCAGCGGTGGTAGTAGTCACTCAGTGCGGAGCGTAGCCGGTAAAAGCCGATACTCGTCGGTGTGGCAGTTCTTTGCTAAGAAACCGGAGGAGCCGAATATGGGTATATGTAGAACCTGTGGGCAGAAAGTGAAGCGTGGCCAGGGAGCTAACGTTGGCACCATGGCCCTGCGTCAACACATGCAGCGTCACCATCCGGTGGCCTGGAAGAAACGTGGCTCAGATGTGGTGGTCCAACCTGCCACCGCAGCAACAGCAGCAGCAGTGCCCAGTGGCACGCATGCCATTGCAGCCAGTCAAGGCTCCAACACCTCTGCAGAAGGGAGCTGTTTCTCTTTGACATCATCTCCCGGTCCAGATGCTCTTGCTCTTCGATACTCATGGTGCCAGCAGTCGTTTAGCGAGGCGATTGCAAAGAGACAACAGTATGCGTCCAACCATCCTAAGGTGCAGCAGCTGACCGTGCTCCTGTCCAAGTTGTTGGTACTGCAGTCCCTCCCTTTCCAAATGGTGGACTCTGCACCGTTCAGAGAACTAATGGCTTGTGCCGAGCCGAGATGGAGAGTTCCAAGCCGTAATTTGTTTTCCAAAAAGGCAGTACCAGCACTTCATAAATATGTAGAACAGAAGGTGGGCCAGTCCTTGAGCTGATCGGGTTGTTCCAAGGTACACGGCAGCGCGGACGGCTGGAGCGTAACTACGGTCAGGGCCAGTACATGTCCTTTAGGCCCACTGGGTGAATGTGCTTCCTGCCCAGGCACACCAACAACTTGGACAGGAGACGGCGCTTTCTCCTCCACGTTTTCAAACTGCGGCTCCTGCGCCAATGTCCGCCTCCTCCTCCTCCTCCACCACCACCATCTCAGCCTCCACAAGTACTGCTCCATCCTACCACATGTGTTGGGCACAGCGGTGTCACGCAGTTCTACACCTGGCTTGCCTCGGCGAACGAAGTCAAACAGGGGAGGAACTTCTCCGCGTCATGCAGCAAGAAATCGATGTGTGGCCTTCTCCGCGCCAACTGCAAATCGGAACCATGGTGACGGACAATGGGAGTAACATGGTGTCTGCGCTGCACCGAGGAGAGATGGGCCATGCGCCCTGCATGGCGCACGTGTTCAATCTGGTTGTGAAAAGGTTCCTGAAAGTCTTCCACCGATCTTCAGCAGATTGAAAAGGGCCGGGAAAAATGTGCATCCCACTTCATCCATTCCTCCCAAAGCCAGGAACACCCTCCTCGAGTTCCCAGCGGCAGAACGGCCTCCCCCAACACACTTTGGAATATGCGATGTTTCCACCCTTGGAATTCCAGCCTGCACATGTTGGACCGACTGTATGAACAGAAAAAGGGCCCATTAACGATTTTTTGATGATCCAGCGGACAGGAGTACTCCCCTGTGTAACTTTGATGTCAGCCAGTGGCGCTCATGCGTGAACACTGCCGTTTGTTGAGGCCATTTGAGGAGGCGATGTTATTTGTCAGTCGCCAGGACTACGGATGAATAACGTCATTCACTGCTTCATGTCCTGGAACAGATGCAGAAAAATCTGTCTGGGCAGGGGACTGGAGACGTGGCGACTACATCTCTGCACACATGAGTCCGGTGGAATGAAATGGAGGAGGAGGAGGAGGACATTGGAGCAAAGCATTGTCTGGTGAAATGAGTGGATTTTCTACCAGGTGCCCAAGAGAGGGGGAGCAGGAGAATCTGGAGGAGGTAGATGGAGATGAGGAAGACGAGGCAGATGACGCACAAGCACCGTGGCAGTAACCAGTGGAGATGGAGGCAGGGAGCCCTTCTGAGTCACTTGTGCAGATGGCCCAAAGCATGCTGATTTGCCTGGCTAGTGACAGCCGAATAGTTAGCATCCGGCAGAGGGATGACTTCTGGCTCTCCACCCTATTGGACCCTCGCTCCCGGGTCCAAAAATGGGAGCCTTTTCCCAGCTATTGAGAGGCAGGAAAAACTAAAATACTATAGGAAATCCTCCGTATTTCAGTTGGCCGCTACCTATGTGCGGTATTGTCCTCCTCTGACAGGTCTGACCGGGGGTTCTTCAGCGCTCAACGTACTACTGCCGGGGGTTGCTGGGGGACGGTGGGGGGTAGGAGCAGTACCAGCTCCATCAGCAGCAACCTAAGTCTGTAGTCACTGATGAGCAGATTCCTTCACCGCCCTAGTGAGGAGGGCAGTCGCCAGCCAGCAGCAGCAGCAGAAAGGCAGGACCTGGAGCAGCCCCCGAACCAACAGGTGGGGGCCTACTTGGACAGCACTCTGCCACCCAGTTAGAAACGCTGGACTACGGGGCAGCCAAACTGGATGTGTGGCCGCAACTTGCCGAGTTTGCAGTGGAGAAGCTGTCCTGCCCCGGCCAGTAGTGTGGCTTTAGAGCGGGTGTTCAATGCGGGGGGGGCCCCATCATTACCCCAAGGAGAACCCGCTTGTCCACGGGAAATGTGGAACGACTGACCTTTGTCAAGATGAATCAGGCGTGGATCGGCCAGGTTTTCCAAAACACCAATGCCTTAGGCGTCAGACTACATCAGCCATGACGCCTCACCTAACTGTGAGAAATTAGTCTGGGTTCAAACTACCTGCCTCAGCCACTATTCTGATGCCACCATCCGCCTGATGCCACACATCTGCTGCCAGTTTCTCCATCTACCCACCAACCATCTTTACCAGGGACTGGTATTGCCACCCACCTCCACACTCTGTCATTGTGCACTCTATGACCTCATGCTGTTGCTCCTGCTACCGGTCACCATCCACCCCTCTGTTCATGTGTTCCACCCTTTTTGATGTGGCCTATTTTCCCGTTTTTGCCACCTCCAGATTGTCATTGTGCCACTGTCTGACCTCATGCTGCTGCCGCCGTCACCTCCACTCTCTGTCATTGTTTCACTCTGTGGCCTATCTGTTTTTGCCCCCTCCAGAAATGTCATTGTGCCACTGTCTGATCTCATGCTGTGCTGTGGCTGCTGCCGTAACCTCCACACTGTGTCATTGTGCCACTCTGTGGCCTATTCCTGTTTTTGCCACCTCCAGAATGTCATTGTGCCACTGTCTGACCTCATGCTGCTGCTGTGGCTGCTGCCCTGACCTCCACACTGTGTCATTGTGCCACTCTCTGACCTCATGCTGCTGTGGCCATCACCTCCACTTCTGTCATTGTGCCACCCCTGTGGCCTATTCCCGTTTTTGCCCCCCTCCAGAATGTCATTGTGCCACTGTCTGACCTCATGCTGCTGCCGCCGTCACCTCCACTCTCTGTCATTGTGCCACTCTGTGGCCTACTCCTGTTTTTGCCACCTCCAGAATGTCATTGTGCCACTGTCTGATCTCATGCTGCTGCTGTAGCTGCTGACGTAACCTGCACACTGTGTCATTGTGCCACTCTGTGGCCTACTCCTGTTTTTGCCACCTCCAGAATGTCATTGTGCCACTGTCTGACCTCATGCTGCTGATGTGGCTGCTGCCGTGACCTCCACCCCTGTGTCATTGTGCACTCTCTGACCCATGCTGTTGCTCCTGGGCCCCCGTCACCTCCCCTCTCTGTCATTGTGCCACTCTGTGGGCTACTCCTGTTTTGCCACCTCCAGAATGTCATTGTGCCACTGTCTGACCTCATGCTGCTGCTGGGGCTGCTTCCGTGACCCAGACACTGTGGCTTTGGGGGCCTCTGGGGCCCTATTCTTTTTTTGCCACCCCAGAATGTCATTGTGCCACTTTTGACCTCATGTGCTGCTCCCGTCACCTCCACCTCTGTCATTGTGCCACTCTGTCCCCCTTTTTTTTACTCCTGTTTTCCCCCTTTTTTGGGGGGGAAACCAAAAGGAATTGTCCATTTTTTTCCCATGTTCGGGGACCTCCCATGCTGATGCTGGGGCTGCTGCCGTGACCTCCTACTGGTTTTGTCCCCACTCTGGGGCCTCTCCTGTTTTTGCACCCCCAGAATGTATTGTGCCCCCCTTTGCCCTCATGCTGCTGTCCCCTGACTCCACTCTTGTCATTGTGCACTCTGTGGCCTTTTCCTTTTTTTTGCCCCCTCCAAAAATGTCATTGTGCCACTGTTGCCCTCATGCTGCTGCCGCCGCACCTGCACTCTTGTCATTGTGCCACTCGTGGCCAAAACCCGTTTTTCCCCAACCCCCAGAATGTGATTGTCCCAAATTGTTGATTCATGTGTGCTGTGGCTGCTGCCGAACCCTACACATGTGTCAGTGTCCACTCTGTGGCTAATCCGTTTTTCCCCTCCAGAAATGTCATTGTGCCACTGTTGCCCTCAGCTGCTGCTGTGGCGCTCCCGTGCCCTTCACACGGGTGTCATTGTCCCATCTAGGGCCTTTTCCCTGTTTTGCCACCTCCGAATGTCATTGTCCACTCTCTGACCTCAGCTGCGCTGCCGGACCCCCACCCCCTGCATTGTGCCACTCTGTGGCCTACCCCAGTTTTGCCACCTCCGAATGTCATTGTCCCACTCTCTGCCTCATGCTGTGTCGCTGTCACCTCCATCTCTGTCATTGTGCCACTCTATGGCCTATTCCTGTTTTTGCCACCTCCAGAATGTCATTGTGCCACTGTCTGACCTCATGCTGCTGCTGCCGTGACCTCCACTCTCTGTCATTGTGCCACTCTGTGGCCTACTCCTGTTTTTTCCACCTCCAGAATGTCATTGTGCCACTGTCTGACCTCATGCTGCTGTGGCTGCCGCCGTCACCTCCACACTCTGTCACTAATGTTGCCACCTGAGCTCTCAGCTTGTTTTTTTCCAGCTTTCGCTGGCATAACTTTATCAGGCAACATTCCCGCTTCCATTTTTTGGTCAGTTTTGCCCTCTTAAGTGGCATGGGAATTTTAGAGTGAAGCGATTCTAAGAGCGGCGGCAGTCATGTGCGTGTCATACTAAAACACAACATTGTATGAAGACGAAACCAAGCTCCCTCTGCATATTTAAGCATGGCACAATGTTCTACAGCACCCTGCAGGCTCTGTGCAGCCTGGAAATAGCTGTTTTTTAACGTGATTCGTCCCGAAGTAATTCAGACCTAAGTTATTTTTGTCGGGAAATTCGGCGAAGTGACCGAACTGAATTTTTGAGAAATGCGCCCATCTCTAGCCCCAATCCTTACAAGTGGCATCCAGATTTCCTATGATAGGAAAACTGGATGCCACAAGAGGGGGATAAAATATCCAGTATCCAGGAATGCTTGATGATGCACCTTTCTCCACACAGCTATTCTGCATGCTGACTGGAGCGTCACACAGCTTTTCTGGATACAGCCTGTGTATGTATATATGTCTTATGTTTGTTTATTTACAGTTTCCCTATCGGACTACTTCAAATTCGGTGGACTACGTCAGATCAACACTTTAATAAAATGGTTAACGATAACTGTTGATGGGGAGTTATTTAAAGAAATAAAAGTTTTTTTGTGCCTTTTGTCTTTTTTTCCATTTTCTTCCAGTGTTAGTAATGGAGGTGTCTGACAGATGCCTAGCCATTACTATCACTTGGGCTTGGTGTCAGCCAGCAGTGTTTTTCGCCACCACAAGGCTGACACCAACCCCCTGTCACTATTACCCCAGTATCCAACGCACCTTCTAATGTGATGGTCCACCTATGGAGCAGCTGCAGGCTGGTATTTTTAGAATGGGAAGGGACCAGTATCCATGGACCATTCCATTCTGACAGTATTAGGCTGCTCCTTAGCTAGTTTGGAAAATGGGGGGACCCCACATCATTTTTTTTCTTGAAAAATTATTTATTTATTGAGAATCTAAACATGGAAATCCACTGTAATGATTAGGAGGAGTTGTCCATTTCAGGATTCTCAATAAATAAATGATTTTTGAAAAAAATCAAAGACATGGGGACCCTCCCATTTTCCATAAACAGCTAAGGTAAAACCAACAGCTACAGTCTGATACTATCAGGATGGGAAGGTTCGTGGATACTGGTCCCTGCCTACTCTAAAAATACCAGACTGCAGTCGACCTAGAAGCAGACCATCACATTAGAGGGTCCACTTCTGATGATTCCCCGGCTCTTCCCATTACCCCTGGTGCTTTAGGTACTGGGGTAATAGTGACATGGGGTTAGTTTCAGCCTCGGGGTGACAAAAACCATCGCTGACTGACACAAAGCCCGAGCACTGGTAGCGGAGAGTCGTCTGTCAGACACCTCAACTGAAATTCAATGGCAAAAGATTAAGACAAAATGCAAAAAAAAAACCTTCCCAATAATAGTCCTTCTTAACCATTTTAATAACGAAATGGATGTGAAGCTGGTCTGACGTGGTCCAAAGGGAAACCTGTAAAAAAAAAAAAAAAAAAAAAACACTACAAAAAAACTAACCGTACTAAAGTTAATACCCTGCACCCTCTGAACATCATACCTGTGGTTGATCCTCTGGGGTTGCAGGGTACAAACTTTAAATTGCACAATATGATTTTGGGGGTACAAACCACAGCTGCAGCACAATCTTCAGGGGGATGGTTCTCTACCCCCCCCCCCAAAGGTGATTGTGCCTGTTAGCTGTACAATGCATCCTATTTCCAACACAAAATACAATTCCACTTATCACCCCATTGCCTCCTCGCCTCCACCTATCACCCCCCGCCACCTCCACCTAACACCTCATAACCTCCCCACCTCCACCTATTACCCTATTAACTTTCCAGCTATCTCCCTATAGCCCCCTCATCTCCACATATCACTCCCTTCCAACTCCACCTATCACCCTATACCCTGTCCACCTATCACTACCTACCACCTCCCCTTATTACCACATAAGCTCCTCACCTCCACCTATCACTCCATGTAGAGTTTGTACATAAGTTGGCACAGGGAGGGAAATGGTGGAAAAATTATAATTCTAAGATGTTTGTGTGTATATTCTGTAAGAATGAATCGTGACCTGGAGAAGTCATCATGGCGGTGTGGACAGGTGTGGACTGTATGGTGGTAATATTGGTCGTATTGTAATGGTTTAGGTTCAGGCATACTTTGGCGGCATCTCTCAGCTCTCCTGGATGCTGAAAAGGCTATCCACCATCCAGGAAATCTGGGTGACACCAAACCCCTCAATTAGCTTTCTTTCTTTAAATGGGGGCGTATTCAGGTTTAGTGGCTGGGGCAGCACAACCTATAAATGCAGCCATGGCTGTAATATCTTTCCCAAGTAGCACAGGGTCTTGTGTTGTCTCCTACTGGGTTCAGTCTAAGGTCCAGCCATTGAGCTGTAAATATGGCCGTGTGTCTGTTTTTGAGTAAATAATGTCCCATTTTTCTGTAATTTCTCGGTTTTGTAATTACCTCTAATTCGAAACATAAGTGAAACTTGGGTCAATAAAAAACATGCATGCAGTTGAAAAATGCAACAAAAACCCAAAATGTGAACTCTGACAAGGATCAGCACATCACTTTGTTTGCAATGGAAAGTCAGCGTCAGTGCAGTTGTCGCTGAGTTTCCCTGGTGTTAAAAAATATGCAATAAGGGTAAAAAGAAGTGACATGTAAATTCGTGAGGCAAATTCAGCTCTGAATCTGCGTTAAAATGGCTACGTTAAAAATTTGCCTCAAAATTCAGCACCAAATCCACACTTCAATTAAAAATCTGGGTCTAAAATTAGTGGATTTTACACGTGGATTCCATGCTGAATCAGCACTGATATTTTCAGTTTTAAAAACCTGTTGATTCAACATACCCTAAGGGTTCGTTCATATGATGATTTTAATGGGATTTCAATGCGGATTCTGCATAGATTGATTTTCCGCGTCCAAAGCCTCATGCAAACTGACGGCCATTAATTTAAATGGCCAGTCTGCGTTTTAGTTCACACAGAAATTTTTCCCCACCACGGTTTTAAAATCAATGGTGTGGAAAAAAAAAGAATGAACATTTAAATCTTTCTGATCAGATCCCGCTTGGGTGGCAAGAGAGGAATGAAGAAGGTAAAACCAATTGCAATGGAGCTGACCGCATCAGAATCAGAGGTGAAAAATGCCGCTGTACATGAAAAAACCTCAGCAAAAATCCGAGGTATCAATCCGACGTGTGAACATAGCCTTAGATCTGTCCCAGTATTTGTTTTGTTTTAGCGCAAGTTACAAAATGATTCTATGACGTTTTCCTGAACATAAGTGATTAATAATGAATTATCATGCAGTATTGCAACCCATTCATTACAGACTGCAGTGGCTTATTCACATCTTTCCTTATTGAGAACACATGCATGCTCAGCCAAGCCGAGAGTGCATGTGTATAGGGGGTTAGAAAAAATATCTGTTGCTTGAACATTCTATTTGTGTGACCGGTCTATGTTTCTGAAGAATCACAGAATTCCAGCAGCACAACCTTCAATATAACGGATGCAGTGTCTCAGGCCCCTGAATCCATGGGGCCCAACTAATGCAAATAGTCCATAGGAAGGAGACAGCATCCAGTGGGTTGAGACAAAGACCTGAATAGATTGAAACGTTGCATGTTTGTGTTTTTTGTGGAGGAATTTGATACTCTCAACCCACTGGATGCTGATGCTGTCTCCTTCCTCTGGACTATTTGCAGATTATGTTTCTAACATTCATCAAGCAGCATTCATGTGGTTCTATTATTTGGGTGTTATCAATGATATATGAAATGTCTGAAAAATATAATTTTTTTTACTAAGGCTTGTTTTTTACTAAGGTTTTTTCTACTAATCAGCATTGTAGTGTATTTATAGAACAAGTTAACATTGCTGTGAGTGAGGACAATCTGTGTGGGGCACCAGAATGCACCGGTTCTATGAATGAGTAAAATAAATTTTCCAGACTCAAAAACCACAGGTAATACATTACAGAAATTCAAAGGTCAACCTTGGTTTTCTGCTGCATTGTTCCCTACCTCAATACTTGATCTTTGGCTATTTTTTTTGGTCATTCCTGAGCTATTCATGTGTTAAGCTTCATGGTTTAGACCTCGGCATGTTTTCAGAGCTTGCTACCTTATTGCTGACTGCCCTGTCCTTTGGTTTGTCTTTGAATATGAAATAACTCAGACTGATCTATGGACTGTCAGACTATGCTTCTTGTTTACTCCCCTGGTGCTGTGTCTGTTCTTCAGCTGTCCCCACGATGGATTATATTGGGGGTAGCAACATGGGAGCCCCTGCAGCATAGACCAGCTCCCTGTATAAGGGTTTCTGGGTAAAAACAGAGAGCATTTTAGAGCTTGTGAGCAACCCAGTGGATCCACCTCCCATCTTCAGTGAGTTGTTGCACATTTTACTTCTTACTTCATGCAGATTCCACTGAATTTTAAGTAACCTATTAGTATCAACCAATGGAGCTAATTTACGTCCCAGCTTCCAATGCATTTCCTGTGCTGCATACATGTGCAAATTAACACAAATATTTGATGTGCTCAACAATGTGATACATAAAAAAAATGCTTTCTGTGTCCCATTGATACATATTTCCATGCATATTAATGGGGCACTTCAAAAGTTTTTTTTTTCACACATATCTTCACGTTTAAAACACATGAAATATGCATAAAAAAACACCATGTGAACCTTGTCTATCTGTGGCCATCTGATTATGTTTAGGCGGTTTTACACTTTTATCAGAAAAAATACTCAAACAATAGGCCAATTACATAGACTGCCACTGCTGGTCCACCCGGCAATTAAATACCATAGCAATATTCAGTTCTCCTGCAATGCAACCTCAAATGGAATAAAGGATTACATGTTTTGTTTTTTTTTTATATTAAAGTCAATTGCCATGAATATGGTGGGTCTTCTATAATGAGAACACTCTTTGTTTCCGCTTCTGGTTAAAAGGGGGCTTTCATATCAGACATATATATATATTATATATATATATATATATATATTATATATATATTATATATATATATATATATATATATTTATTTATTTATTATACATATTGTGAGACAGTGACAGGCGGCATCATTGAGGGAAGATATATTTCTCCTAGAATGCTCTCCTATGCGGCCTTGGGGAGTATGTGGAGTAATGCGTGTCACCGAGAAGCCTGGTCTCGGTGAAGGGAAGCCGACAGTTTGTGTGTCAGTAACGATATGTTACTGACATGTTTGGTATAAGCGGTTCCAATCCGCTTTTGCTCTGGGTCGGCTTTTCTGGAGTGGTCAAAGAGAAGGGCGGGTGGCCACTCCCACGCACCAGGTGAGGCTGGTGTCCGGCCTATAAAGCCAGGGTCTGCAGGCCTGTGCGCTGTCTGCTGTATACTCTGTGTCTCAGAGGAAAGACCCAGTGCAAAGAAACCTTGCTGTGAGTACTGAGCTGTATTAAGGACTAGTCAGGGAAGACTGTGTCTAGTAAGTGCTCAGCCGAGCAGGTATTTATTTTCTGTTAGCCTGAAGCTAAGGCTTGTTTTGTTTTCCATTTTTGCACCTGCTAAAAATAAACCCGGGAAACGCCTGGACTTGAACTTGAAGTTTGTGTCACTATCTCTGTCCGCTGAAGCCCACACTGCCTACCTGTTTGCTGGTTCCCCTCACATATGGTGGAGGATGCGGGCAACAGACGAAAAGAGACACATGTTTAACAGTAGTTTTGCTGAAATCCCATGTCCTGGGTAAAAGCTGCAACAGTGTCAAAACCAGAGACTGCAAACATGGATGAACTGCTCAAACAGTTAATCCAGGCCAACTCCAGCCTCCAACTGATGACTGCAAACCAGCAGAAGGTGCACGAGGAGGCCATGCGAGCGCAGGCTGAAACAAACGCTTTGCTGATAGAGGCTAATCGTCTCGCCTTGCAGGAGCAGCAGCACATTAACAGGCAGCTGCAGGAGCAAGTCCAAGCTATGGCCCAAAGTGTGCAGAGGACGTCAGGCTCCCTTCCCGCCACCCGTGCTGCTGTACAGACGTCCCTGCAGAAGATGACGCTCCTGGACGACGTTGAGGCCTATCTTGCCGTCTTTGAAAGGGTGGCAGAGCGTGAAAGTCTACCGGTGCACCACTGGGCGGAGGTGTTGGCGCCTTTCCTGACGGGGGAACCCCAGAAGGCATATTTTGACCTCAGCGAGCAGGATGCCAAGGACTATTCCAAGTTAAAGGCTGAGATCCTGGCCCGCTTGGGGGTGAACACCAATGTGCGGGCTCGACGTGTATACAACTGGACTTTCTCTGACCACCTGCTAGCCCGGTCCCAGATGTATGACCTGGTCCACCTGGTGAAAAAGTGGCTATTGCTAGAGGAGTCGACGCCTGCGCAGATGGTGGAACTGGTTGTTCTGGACAAGTTCATCTGGTCATTGCCCCCAGAGATCCAGTGCTGGGTAGGACAAGGGGACCCTAAAGATGCTGAACACCTTGTCAGCCTTGTCAAGAGGTATAAAGCCACTGAGGACCTGCTACAAGCTGGGCCTTCTGGACGCTCCAACCCCGGGAACAGCAAGCCACCTGGGATGTCTGGTAAGGCTGTCCCATATCAGAAGGGGGTAAGAAGTGTCCCAAGGGGAGGTGGCTCACAGGGGGGTCATACAGAGATGAGGAGAGGTCCCAAATGGACAGTCCGTGCAAGGGCAGAGCCTCATGGAGACCGGGGCCGCATAGTGATGTTAAGGTATGCCATTTTGACCCAGAACCTTTTGACCCTGATGCTATGACTCCAACAGTAGGGGTGACCACAGAGGGTTGTGATAATTTTCACTTAGCAGTCCTGGCTAGTGAGTCTGAGGAGCAGGAGGAAGTGGCTGCCATGCTTAATTTAGAGGTCTCGCGGGATAACTTCGGAACGGCTCAGCTCCGAGATCCCACCCTGGTAAAAGCCAGAGAAAATGTTAAGGTGGTGAATGGGGAGCCTCAATATCCCGGGGCGGGTACAGTATATCCACATATGGCAGTCACTCAAGACCTCTTGTACCAAGTTGACAAAATCCAGGGGGAGGTGGTGGAGCAACTAGTGGTACCACAGCCTTATCGGAGAATGGTCTTAGACCTCGCCCATAAACATGTGTTGGGAGGGCACTTAGGCACGGAAAAGACCCGAGAGCGCATTCTCCAGAGGTTTTTCTGGCCAGGGGTGTACACTGATGTGAAGCGGTACTGTGAGTCCTGCCCAGAGTGTCAAGTGTCCGCTCCGATGCCCCATTTCCGGAGTCCCCTGGTGCCACTACCCATCATCGAAGTACCCTTTGAGAGGATTGCGATGGACCTAGTGGGCCCTCTAATAAAGTCTGCGTGGGGACATCAGTATATACTGGTGGTAGTAGATTATGCCACCCGCTACCCGGAGGCTGTTCCTTTGCGGAACACTTCGTCTAAAAATATTGCGAAGGAGCTGTTCAATATGTTTTCTCGTACTGGTATCCCAAAAGAGATCCTTACTGACCAAGGAACTCCCTTCATGTCCCGGGTCATGAAGGAGTTATGCAACTTACTGAGCATTAAACATCTGAGCACGTCCGTATACCACCCTCAAACAGATGGTCTTGTTGAACGATTAAGACACTAAAAAGTATGCTAAAGAAGGTGGTCAGTAAGGATGGGAAGGACTGGGACTGTCTGCTGCCATATTTGATGTTCTCGGTCCGTGAGGTTCCACAGTCCTCGACAGGGTTCTCCCCTTTTGAATTAGTCTATGGCAGACGCCCACGGGGACTCCTTGATATAGCCAAGGAGACCTGGGAGCAAGAGTCCACTCCCTACAGGAGCGTAATCGAGCACATTTCCCTAATGCAAGACCGAATTGCAGCGGTTATGCCCATCGTTAGGGAACACTTACAACAGGCGCAAGAGGCCCAGAGGCAGGTATATAACAGATCCGCCAAAGTAAGGAGCTTTAACCCTGGGGATCGGGTGCTAGTGTTGGTTCCCACCCTAGAAAGCAAGTTCCTGGCAAAGTGACAAGGACCTTATGAAGTTGTGGAGAAAGTGGGGGAAGTAAATTACAAAGTGTACCAGCCCGGTAGACGTAAGCCAGAGCAACTGTACCATGTTAATTTACTTAAACCTTGGAAGGACCGAGAGACCTTGGCTGCAGTGAGCACCCCCCATAGTCTAGTCCCAGAGGTGTGTGTATCAGAGTCCCTGTCAAAGTCTCAGAAGCAGGAAACCCGGGAGTTCATACAGAGGAACAAGGATGTGTTCTCGGAGGTACCAGGGAGGACTAATGTCATAAAACATGACATTGTCACTGACCCAGGTGTAAGGGTTCATTTGAAACCTTACCGGGTTCCAGAGGCTCGCAGACGGGCCATATCTGAGGAGGTCAAGAAGATGTTAGACCTCGGGGTGATTGAAGAATCACAAAGCGAGTGGTCAAGCCCCATTGTGCTCATCCCAAAACCGGACGGCTCGTTGCGCTTCTGTAATGATTTCCGGAAGCTTAACGAAGTCTCAAGGTTCGATGCGTACCCAATGCCAAGGGTCGATGAGCTAATTGAGAGGTTAGGTCATGCAAGATATTTTTCTACTCTTGACCTCACTAAAGGCTACTGGCAAGTTCCCCTTACAGATCAAGCCAAAGAGAAGACAGCTTTTGCTACACCGGATGGGCTATTCCAGTACGTCTGCCTGCCTTTTGGTTTGCATGGGGCTCCGGCCACCTTCCAAAGATTAATGGATGTCATCCTCAAGCCCCATCGTCGATATGCTTCGGCATATCTGGACGACATCATAATCTTTAGTGAGGACTGGGACAGCCATCTACCGAAGGTGCAGGCCGTACTTAATTCCCTTAGGGAGGCTGGGCTAACAGCAAACCCTAAGAAATGTGCTTTAGGACTGGAAGAAGCCCGGTACCTGGGTTACATCATAGGTAGGGGTGTTATCAAACCTTAGGTTAATAAGGTGGAGGAGATACAGGGCTGGCCACAACCCACAACCAACCGGCAGGTTAGGGCCTTTTTAGGTATCGTGGGTTACTATCGGAGGTTCATCACAAACTTTGCCAGTATAGCAGCCCCACTAACCGACCTGACAAAAAACAGTAAATCTGTCATGGTCACTTGGAACCCAGAGGCAGATAGGGCATTCCAGGTGTTAAAACTGTCTCTTTGTAAAAGGCCAGTACTGATCACCCCAAACTTTAAAAAGGGCTTTGTTGTACAGATGGATGCATCTGATGTAGGCCTGGGTGCAGTGCTTTCCCAGAAAGTAGACGGAGAAGAGCACCCAGTAACATACTTAAGTAGGAAGCTCACTCCCGCAGAGAGGAATTACAGTATTGTGGAGCGAGAGTGTTTGGCCATCAAGTGGGCCCTCAAATCCCTTAAGTACTACCTACTGGGGCGCCATTTCAGGTTGATCACAGACCACTCAACGCTAACCTGGATGTCCCAAGCAAAAGAGAGAGGGTTACCAGATGGTTCCTGACACTGCAGAATTACAGTTTTTCTGTAGAACATAGGGCAGGAAGACTACAGGGCAATGCTGACACACTGTCAAGAACACACTGTTTGATAGCTAAAAGTGTCCGACCCCACAGGTTTCTAGACCAGGTAGACCATTTGATTGGTCTACACTATGGATTTCTAACATATAAAGATTATCCTACATAAGTAGTACACAAAATGAGTTCCACATATAAACAAGATGTTGTCCCAAGGAGTTGAGGCCTTTAGTGAGTTTAATATAAATTAGAAACGGAATGCACTTTCCTAATTACTTTTCTTGGTAATAGTAGATAATTTATTTGGAACCTGCTAAAGCTTTTCTCAGCTAGTAATTGACAATATTCTCTTGAATATATATTGCTAAGCAGGCAGTATGTTGTACAGTAACTTAAAATTGAGAAAATGCTGCCAGAACGGATTTTAATTTGGTCCTAAAATCATCCATCAGGCTCTCTGCAAGAATGTTGTCTGTGATGGAAAGCTACTCACTGCTTCCCAGGCCCTTCTCTCTGTACTAGTACAGTCAGATCTGCACATTTACTCACATCTAAATTAAATCAATAGAGCCTGAAGATGTACTAAAATTACTACTTTGCAAAAATGTAAACAAATTGATCTACAACTCTCAAACTCATTATCCGACACATTTTGAACTCTGTAAAAATAGATCCAAAGCTTATAACCATATTTGAAGTGCTGAGTGCACAGGAACAAAACACTTTTGAAACTGATAGCTTGAATGTAATTTGCTTAGGGAAAAGTTTATAACAGAAAATAAATAAGATTATGTTTCTGTACTGTAAAGATGATGTCGTTCTTCTGATTAAGTGACTGCTTACATATTCTGTGCCGTCTCTCCTTTATATGATTATGTTTTCCACAATAAAAGAGAACATCTACCTACAGAATTTTAGAAACAAACAAAAAAACTAATGCTTTTCAGTGTGTAATATATACTAAAATAATATTGATCTATTTGAATTAGTCAAAATGAAAGCCATAGAACGATTTGTCATTTATAAATGTATTGCAGTTCTGAATTACAACAGCATATAAAAATTTTGGTTTATATTATTAAACACATATTGAATGGATTCTTAGTGACTGTACTATTGGTGGCCTAAGTTTAGGCTAGGTAGGGTTGTGATTGCTGCCACCTTTGTTGATCAACTGAATGAAGGAAGCATGGTGTATATGTCGCAGGGAAATGATAAAAATAGGGATTTTATGAAATCCCTAAGGGAGAGGAAACATCTTTTCAGTAAAACAGTTCATGGATTTGATCAAATCACTGACTTTCTTTAGGAAAATCACTCTACAGAGTTGTTATTTTAACATCTTCTGTGATTTGATCATCTCCCTTAGGGATTTGATAAAATCCCTTTTTTCATAATTTACCTGCGACATATACAAGAAAGGTAGCACCCACTGGAGCTTCTAAATTGGATCGACGGCCTACAGGAAAGGTAAGTATAGTGTGTTTTGTTATTCTAGCACATTTGCTGGGTTTTTTTTTTTTAAAGGTTATATGGAAACTGTCAACTACTTTATGCTACCTGAATGATGAGAATAATGAAAGAGCTGCTTGTTACCTGGTCCCAGCCATGTGGGTTTCATCTTGAAATGCTGCATCTTTTAGGGGAAAAACTTTTGGTGAAAGGTCGCTGGGTAGGTGGAGAAGCCACCGCGGCGAGTCCCCTCAGCTTCACTGACAACTCTCTCCCAACAGGCAAACATGAAAGAGAACTGTCAATCTTTGACTTTTTCTTTGTTAATGATTGCTGTATGTTCCCTATTGGGATATTCTCATTTTATTCTTCTTATCACTGTTGTACATTTTAAATATGTTGTGTCAATAAAGTTGTTTTGAAATAAGAAAAAAAAGAAGGAGAACTGTCAGTTTAGCTAAGGGCACAGGTAGAAGCCACTCAATGAACTCCTCTTTCCTGGCCGTAGTGGCTAAGCCCCATAGCCGGGCCAGCTTTACTGAGTGTTTTACCTTGAAATATAGCAGCGTTTCAGAATAAAACCTACAAGATTGGGACCTGGTAACCTGCAGCTATTTTATGCTGCCTATTATTTGGGCAGCATAAAGTAATTGTGACGGGTTCCCTTTAAATGACTCCTTTAAGCTGCAGACAAAAATGTTTTATAGATTTTTAAAAGGAGAACTAGTAGGAATCCCATCACTTATCATCAAAACTTGGAATTTAGCAAGTGGACTCTGTAAAGGGATCAGTTAAAATGCGCTTCCTGTCCATATTCATGTCACGCCTCTCCTGTATGTCATTTGTGTAATATATAACAATTAAAAACCTTACGTTGCATACTTATTGGAATGTCCTGTGATTCATGGGGAACAGTTCATAATTCAATTATTAGCTATTCATTTTTAGCCAAAAGTAACCTAATAGCTAAACTTGATATTTAATACATTATCATACCCTTGACACAAAACACTATCTCAACTTTTTAATGACTTCTCAGATATTTAACTGCAGTAAGTTACCTATGCCAAATATTTTTTGTTGCATGTATAGATATAATTTAATTTTTTTTTATAATTAATTTTACATGATCATTTAAAGGACTTGTCCCATCAGAACAGTCCTTCTATTAAAAGCAGACCCACCAGTGATAAACTGATATACATGGATCTGGAGCTGAAATCTGTGGTGACCAGCTGATATTGCCAGGTCATAACATAGATAACATAGATCATAACATAGAAGCATAGATCAAGAGGAAAAGTGGTATTACATGACCACAAGTAAAATGGATGACAATGTGATACATGTAGAGTCTTTCGTGGCATGATCTACTCTTTTTTTCCTTTAAGGCTAAAAGCTAGGTCTAGGCAATAGAACACTTTTCTATGATGTCCATGTCCCTTTAGAAGGGCATATGAAAATTGATTGCTTATGAAGGTAGTTTAAGAGTTGTGCTATGATCATCTATTCTTTTCAACATACTTGTTGCTTGTAATGTGGAGAGGGCAGGCACATGGATGGCAGTCATCTGGGAAACCTTTAACTATTCCGTAGAAACCTGGTGCACACTGCTCACAATGATCCCCAGTGGTGTTATGTTTACAGGTCTGGAAAAGAATATTGTAAATAAATGAATCAAGTTTCTAGGTAAGATCAAATATTCATTGCAGTACTCTTATTTATCCAGTGACTTTAGTTTTGGGTATAAGAGCCTACAGGTTGTAGCTATCTATAACCTTTAAGGAGATATTGAAATTTGTCAGATTTGTTGCAGAAATTTCTACGCCTTTAAAACAGTTCCATACTGTATTTGTCAATAGATTTGTCTTTGCAGTATGCTCAATGTTTTCTGCAAATCTCAATCAGGTGAAAATGAGAGTCACAACTGTCCACAAATGTCTGCAACAAGTCACATGCGATAAGTAGATGTCAATAATAACTTTTTAACAATAAAATTTTTTTACACTCATTAAATAAATCTTTAACAGTGCCAAAATCTTTGTAACTTACTTTGTTCTTACACCACCCATACAGTGGTAAATTGCATATCATATCATAATATAATGTGTGTCGTGCAAAAAAGCAGAGTATAACGTAAAGGTTATTCAGAGTACAGCACAGCATATAAATCTCTCTTCCTTGTTCTTAAACCCCCCTCCTTCCCACACTAACTTAAATCAAAATGCAGAGAGAATAATAAAGATGATGCAAGAAGCATACCTGACAAACTGAGGTCTGTGGGTCACACATATCACTGTGCCTATTGCACTGACAGGGTACACATGTCCCAAGCGTAGGACCAGGCCTTCTGAATGGAGAAGCTGGAGCCACTCTGTAGAATCCAGGAGTACATGACTAAAATAAAGTGAAGGCAAGTATAAGCAGAACTGCAGCTAATATATAAAGAGGTTATCTCACTTCAGAGAACAATGGCATATCACTTGGATATGCCATTATTTCTGATAGGTCTGGGTTCTGAATGCAGAGGTGGTCATGACTCTCCCATAGAAATGAATGGGAGTTCTGAGTTTAGCTGTATGTATGTTGTGAGTGTTCCCCATTTTATTTTTACATAATGGGCTTTTAAATAGTTTTTCATAGTATATCCACTGCATGGTTGCCATTATTGTGAATGGTGATGTACACCAATGTTAGGCATCAGTTTAATACATCTATTACCCAAAGGTTATTACGACATCCATTAAAAATCATTGGAAAGTGCATAATCTATGTGTTTAATGGATGCCAACAGTAGTATGTTTTACCCATGGGCTACTATGTTAACAAAAAAAATGCATGTTTAACATTTTTTTATATAAGAACAGGCCATTTTTGTTACTGGGTGGAGGTCATAAGGATACTCTTTTGGCCTTTGTCTGTTAATAGAAAGCTATGAATATGTTTTGAAGGTGGCTTTGGAGCTTTACTACTGTACATCTGAAATGTAAAGAAAAAACATGAGGCGAACAAGCCCTTAGTTGTGTTAATAGGTAGAACAAAGAACATTTTTGAATATAATTATTGCTGTAAATCAGAAACACATACTATTCTTAGATTACGTTTAATAGGTCAAAGAATATAAAGATAAAATACCTCACATGAAAGGCCAGAGTACCCTATGGGACATTCACATTTCTCAATCAGAATGGCTCTTGGACTCATGGTGAATGACGTGCCTTCTTCTGCAACTTCCAGAAATACTTCAGAAACTCTGCAGTTCACAAAATCATTGTTAATGGATGAAAAATATATATAGTAAGCAAAATGAAATGCTAGAAAAAAGAAGCACAAAAAACAAACTTAATATGTAGTTTACAGCATGGCACTACTTGTTCATGTAATGCACTAGAATATAAAATAAACCATTTTGGCAAATACAATGTCCATGTATGATAATCAAACGATAGGACCTTTCATGTCCTTTTTATGACCTTTCAGAATCTTTTTTCATTTTATTTTTTTAATTCTAAGGATTTTTTTGTTAAAAATTTTGAAAATGTTACATTTTAATTTTAACATCAAAAAGATGCATAAATCTTAGGGCAATATAATCTAACATTATATCATGACCCAACAATAATGCAAGGAAGTGAAGGTGATATTTAATTTCTAGAGAAGGTAAAATTACCCCTTCTATCCCAAGAACAGCAAGATTAATTGAATGCAGAAATATCTGAAGAAGGAGTTAAACAGACAATTAAGAACCTGCCTAATAGGAAATCACCAGAACCTGATGGGCTCAGGAGAGAATTTTATACAGTTTTGGAAACCCAAATTATACCCACTCTAATGTCATATTATACTCAGATTTTAGAGAAGGGTTTCATTAGGCCTAAATCTAAAATGCATACAGAAAGGTGCTATATAAAACAGGGAAAAGCCCAATATAACCTAGCTCTTAAAGGCCCAATACATTAATAGATGTTGACCAAAAATAATGACCAAGATTATTGCTTACCCTACTGAGTGGGCCTGTCATGGATGATGGCAGTGAATCCTCTAGGTCACTTCGAGAGATGACTTATTGAACTATGCCAGGGAGCGGAGTCTCAGGAGCCCCCCGACATTCACCAGAACCCGCCGCAAGGCAGGATGGACTTCGCTGCGGAGGACTCCCAGATCTCTACCCCTGAGGTGGTCGCTTGCGGTGACAGGCATGGTACAGGAGGAGCAGGAAAGATGTGGTCGATAGGGAGGCAGAAAGCTCGGGTCAGTTGTCAGACAATCGTGGTCAGGTAATTTGCGGAAGGACAGGGCAGGCGGCAGGCAGAGAATAGTCATGGTCATGCAGAAGTCAAAGTCCAGATAGCATAAACGAAGTACAGTAGACACTAAGAAATACACCGATACACTGGTAGGGAACATAGGGGGAGGTGATATAATAAATAGTCCAGGTCCTGGTGATTGAAAATCAACAGTGTGCTGGACCACTAAATTTCTGATAGTCGGCAAGTGCATTATACGGGGTGGGTACACATGTGCTGGCCAGAGACACCAAGAGGGAGCGGAGCAGGTAGAGGTGAGTAACAGCGACCTCGGGGACAGAGACACGAGCACAACCACTGTCCAGAATGGGGGCCGTGGCATGCATCATTACAGGGCCCATGCCAAGTGGATTTTGTAAAAGGAAGAGTGGCTGATAGAAATATCCCATTCAGTTCTGACGATTCTAGATCTAGTATGGTCTTCACAGCACCAGATAAACATAACATTCTTCTTACCATCGACACAAAAAGCCTTCGAAAATGCTAAGTGACACTTGTTAAAGAAGGTTTTAGATAAAATGGAACTACCATGAGGTTTCAGAAATTTGCTTTTAGGCATTTATACATCCTCTACTGCACATATACACACTTCTGGGTTTCTCTCACATACATTTGAACTTTTTTAAAGGGACTAGGCAGGAATGCCCTCTAACACTGTTATTGTTTGATTGGGCCTTAGAACCACTGGCAAGGCTACTGGTGGGCTTATAAGTCTATGTGAAAGGATTAAGGTGGGGGGCATCAGAGGTTAAAACAGCAATGTTTGCCGATGATGTTATCCTATTCTTATTCGACCCAGTGGCCCATTTACCATGGGTACTCCAGGAAATTAGAACCATTGGAATTTTCTCAGGGTACAAAATAAATGTACATAAAAGTGACATCCTGGAATAGGTCTTCCAGTGCAGAGAGATAAATGACAAGGTTGAAATACTGGTTTGAAATTAATCACGAAAACTATTAGATAAAATAGGCAAAACCCAAGTATGAACTATTTTCCTTTGATTATTCATATTCTGGTGGAATTTAAGCGATGGATGCATCTGCCTTTATCTCTGGTGAGCAGATGACACCTAATTAAAATACTCAGTTTTTCTAAATTGTTGCATCCAGTCCAAACCCTTCCTCATCTCTTGAAGCATGAAGATGTAAGAAAACTTAACATGGCCTTCACTACCTTAATTTGGGCTAAAAAGCATTCCTACATAGTTCTATTGAAACTAATGCTACCTAGAGAGGAGGGAGGACTGCATTTTCTAAACATTAGAGTATATAATCTGGCGTGTCTGACACACCATTTGCTAGACTAGATACATGGAACACTTCTCCACACTCGTTCTCAGCCATGCCGCTGGCAGTAAGATCGTCGGTGCTGCTGAGAGATATGATGGCAACATTTAAGGCTATGAGAAGGACGTACAATGTACCTTTCCTGGCTTTTTAATATATGCTTATATAAAAACACCCAGGAGTACATGTATGAATGGGGCTGCGGCAGGTTTCTGCCAAGCAGCGAAAAAACCTGTCGTAGCCCTGTTCTATAGATGTATGAATAGTCGTACGCCTAAATTTGTCACAATCTGCACCAGATACAACACTTTTGAAAGCACCAAAGATGCAGGGGCATCTTGCACCAAAGTAGTATAACACCAAAAATGCACCAAAGTTTGGCGCAAAACTGTCATACCAGTTTTAAAGTGGCATTACTTTTGATGTAGATTGGGACACATTTATAGAGTACTGAGAGACACTTTCATACATACTGTTGGATCATACACTATTAAAAGCGCCAGGTTCATTGATGTCTCCCCAAGATTTTAACAAGGGAAGAGAAAATTGCATGTTATATATATTTAAAGATTAAGAGGTACGCCTAGTTAAACATTACATTCACTCTTTGGGCACACGGTGAATGACTCCAACTGAAATCAGTGAAACCTATAACGTGGCTAAGTCGCAATACTTAGTGATTTTTCAAATGCTCCCCTTGTGTTGCTTAAGACTAGTTCAAGTAGAAGAAATAGGCCACCAAACCCCTTTTGATAAGCTAGTGAAAATGAGTGCAGAAGGAAGTGGTATCTCAGCTATATACCGGAAATTGAGAAGCAATTTGTCTGCCGCATCCCCAAAGATCATGTTTAAGACATGGGAACAGTTATTGGGCAAAACTGATGTATCAAAAGGTATATTGGAAGGATAAATGGTGGTCAGGAAAAATATTACAAATGAAGGATGGAGGAAAATTAAATTTAAGATTATCCACAAAGCTATTTATGGGTTTAACCTCTCTGGGAATGCATTACACCCAGAAAGGCTACATGCATGCTCCAAATATGACATTCCAGCCACAAAAATGTGACATGTGGTAATGTCTTGTGATCCAGGGTTTCTGGGTCAAAGTAGTGAAGTTAATTCATGAGTTATGGAGGATTTGAAAGCCAAATGACTCAGAGTTCCTCATTTTTCATTTTAGCAGATCCCTGGAGGAAAGTTAATCAGCATGAGAACTTGGCAAAAATCCAGGTCCGATACATGTATTAATGATGGTAGCAAAAAGGTGTATACTACAACATTGGTTTGCAGAAACAGTGCAGGATCTACTGCAGGTGGTGCAAGATCTAAGAATATATTAAAGGGTGGATAGGCTAGATACAGAAAGAAGTACGAAAAAAGACAAAACACTTTTTCAGGAAGTGGAGGGTTTTCATTGAGGATTACGATTAAGAGCTGATCCATTGGCTTGAAATGCGTACACTTGGCAGCGTTTATTTGGTTTTATGTCTTGCTTTTAAAGTTTTTTCAATACAAGTGCATCTTTTATAACTATTTTCATATCCTGAGCACGAGTACTGGATTTTTCCTCAAATCTGCATTGCCTTCACTTGGGATATCTACAGCCGGATATTCACCTTCCTAGTGCACCGTGCGTGGAGGGATGTCATGTGGACTTTATCCTGAGAAAAACTACTGGTGAGCGTTTACCTATTTTTCTTTGTTTTGGTTTTCATTGAGTCTCAGTTTTCAGAACAGGAGGTGGAGGAATTAATGAGGACACTTGGTAATGTAGGCAAAATATAAGTGTTATATATTATATTAGTGATGTGATTTTGACAACAAGTTAGAAGCCTTTTAAAGGGGGTGCTGGATACACATACTGAAAAATACTATGTAGCTCAATGATAGGCTACAGATGCAATAGGTTAATTGTTGTTTTCTTATTTGACTTTAATTAAATTAAAGTAAAAATTTTATTAAATACAAAAATGTAAGATGTCTGGATTTACATGGATGACATATAGACTATTTAGCAAATGTAAACATAATAATGCTGTCAAGGGATTTTTTGAACCGTCTCCTCTCTGACTCTGAGACAGTTGGAGTCTCCTCCTAGGTGACGAAGTGTCTCTGAGAGTCAGGGACCTGGTCAAGCTTTTGTTTTTTGCATATGTCGACAAAATAGTTGTAACCTGTAAAGATCCTGTAAGCTACTGCAGATATCTAATTTATGTAGTTATCTTGCTTCAACGTGCCTTTTTTGATTGTGGATTTCTATATTCTTTTTATCTACAATGTCTATGAATGCTGATTTACTATAAATTTGAGTTTTGGGCATCCAAAACCTTAAAATCTTTTAAAAAAAATAAATAAGTAAAAAAAAACAGAGGCACAAGAAAACTCAATTCACTATCCAATCAAAATAATAAGGTGAAAATCATAAAGTCTGCTGCCATAAAATATCAATGGGAACATGTTTTACTTCAGGGATTACAAAAACATAATATAAATCATATCCATAAATGTTTGTATGAAGGTCAATTGTTTCTAAAAGCTAGCCTTGGCTTTCCCTTATGAATTTGTTTTGGAAGCTCAGTTTAATGACAGTATATACAGTATATACAGTATTCATATAGAGCATGTTTTGTAACAGTTTAATGAAAGTGTGTTAATATAGGCTTTATTTATGAACAGGATATTAGCACCCTATTCCAAATGAGATAGGCTGGGACTAGTGCAGGAAAATATAACCATGTTTATCAAATGTTCCAATTTTGTGTAATTGGTTCCTCAGTATACCGATACACCTTTCCCTAGAAAAATCAACCAATTAACTTGAGCCACTACTTAATTATTTTGGATTTTTTTCCAGTAATGGACCAATTTCAAGCAATGGAAGATCACATGTAGAAGATTTACTTACTAGATTTTATACCTATTGCTGAGAGATAAATCTCAAAAACTCAACTGAAACCAAAATAAAGGCTTTCTAATACTGCTAAATACAGGTGTAAAAGTATATAAACATAGCTACATAGTAATATTGTAATATGGTAGATAAGTCTGTAAATAGATACAGGTCCATAAAGTCCAATTTATAACCCTTTGTTGATCCAGAAAATAACACTTCAAGAAGCAGATACCAATTTCTCTATACAAGAGAAAAAATTTGTTCCCGACACCAAATTTCAGAAAATGTCAGAATAAATCCATGGATTAATGTCCTCTCTTCAGAATCTAGTAACCATATCCTGTACTGTTATATTTTCTAAGAAAGGCATCTTAATCAATCCACTATCACAACCTCTTGTGGCAGTAAGTTTCGTATTCTCACTGCTCTTACTCGTCTGTGAAACTTGCTTTTTTCTAGACAAAGAGGATGTTCCCTTCTCATTGTTACAGGCCTAGGTGTAAGGCAACTGCTTTAAACACTCTCTGGACTATCAGCTGATCATGCACACATGTGAGCATGAATATTGGGGAGTGGTTGATCGCTTGCCCTCTATAAAGATGTTTTTCACTTTCAGCTTGATGCATTCAGTCCTGTTTCCAGTTGTTAGAGCCATGTTTGTTTTAGTTTTCTGTTGCTTCTGTTTTACCCTGTGTCTTGTAGTATGTTCTAGTCCTGACTTTTCTTTGGTAGTTTTGAGATGTTTGGGTAGGGTGAGTTGAGCAAAGGGTGTCTGGTGTTAGAGTCAGGCTTAAAGGGGTTGTCTCACTACATTGATTCATCTTACCTCAGTCCTGTTTTCTTGGTTTCATTTTGAATTCAGGGGCTTGTTTACTGGCTTCCACTAGGCTGCAGTATAAGCCAGGTCTGTAGCTATAGTAACCAGTGCTAGCAGCCTGGAGAGACATCAGGAGAGACCAAACAGGTCTGTAGCTATAGCGACCTGAGGAGCTGATGCAACCCATACAAGAGGGATATCAAGGAACAGGTAGGACACTGTTAATGTTTTTGCATGATCTTTAACATAAAAAGCAATCCTTGTAGTGAGACAACCCCTTTAAGGACAGGTTAGGGACCCAGTTAGGGAAAGTTAGTTATTAGGGTTAAGTGTTTTCTGGTGTCTTTTTTATGGATTCAAGTTATTTGTCATTGCATCTCCATCTATGCCCTAGTCTTCATCTGCGTTTCTGTTCATCATCCATTGGTAAGTCCCTAGATTTATTTGTGGATACACAATTCACATTACTTACATACAACTGCCAATTTGGCTTATTTTCTGTTATGCTTCCACCTGTGCCAAAAAATGTTGTTACAAAAAGATCTTGCAAAAGATTTGTATACTGTCCTTTCACATATAGTAATTAAATCACCTTAAAGTCATCTTTTTTCCAAGCTGCATAACTTCAAGTCTAATAGCCTGTCATTGTACTGCAATCAAACTATTGCCTTAACCAACCTGTCACCCTCCTCTGCACCGGGCCCAGCTCAGCTACTGTACGTCCTTCTTATATACTGGTCAAAACTATGTTTTTTGTCATGAGTATTTATGTCAGTGGATTTGGGGGGTTTAATAGTAAACATTTTGAACACTGTCAAATCCAAGGGTGAGCTAGATATTGAAACCACCTGACTATGTACAACAAATATCAATTTTGTTAGATGCCAATGCTTATTTATTATAAGTAAACCTCCAGGTTGCCAGTTGATAGCAAACTCAAAATAGTTATATGAAACTGAATAAGGGCATGTCTCCACGGCAGAGGACAAATACCGGTCGGTTTATCCGACCGGTATTTGTCCTGTTTTAGTGCCGTCCACACGGCCGCAGGGGGGACAGCTTTTCTTTGCAACGGGCGGAGAAAAGCCCTCCCTCTTCACATTGATATGCACATATTCCGTCCGAAAACCGAACGGAAGAATGTGCATGTTCAATGTTTTCCGGGCGGCTGGCGGTTTGAAAAAACGCCGGGCAGAACACCGTGCAGTGGGGTCTGCAAAACCGCAAACCGTCTGAAAATCCGGCCGCACACCCGTGCCGTGGGGACATGCCCTAAATTATTTTTCCTCTTTTGTGACGATGTCTGGTTAAGAAACCTTAAAAACTGAACATGAGATACTACAGCATTTCAGACAAATTATCTACAGTATTATATTACATTATATTATTTGTTGAAATGTACTTAAGTATTAAACTGTATAAATTGTCTTAATCTAGTTTTTTAGTCTAAACTGTCTTGTTACGCATCATAAAATATGCTTAAAGAATAGAGGTGAGTTATAATCAGAAAGATGAAAAATGTAGTAGAATAATCAAATGTGATAAATTACTTTTTCCCATTGTATGGTTTCCACTCTGTGCTTTTTATGGTTATCACTAGAGATGGGCGAATTTCTCGAAATTCGGTTCGCTCACTTCGCCGAATTTCCCAACAAAAAGTAACTTCGTTCCGAATTACTTCGGGACGAATCACGTTAAAAAACAGCCATTTCCAGGCTGCACAGAGCCTGAAGGGTGCTGTAGAACGTTGTGTCATGCTTAAATATGCAGAGGGAGCTTGGTTTGGTCTTTATACAATGTTGTGTTTTAGTATGACACGCACATGACTGCCGCCGCTCTTAGAATCGCTTCACTATAAAATTCCCTGGGCACTTAAGGGCAAAACTGACCAAAAAAACTGAGCGGAATGTTGCCTGACAAAGTCATGCCAGCGAAAGCTGGAAAAAAACAAGCTGAGAGCTCATGGTGGCAACATTAAGTGACAGAGTGTGAGGTGACGGCGGCAGCCACAGCAGCATGAGGTCAGACAGTGGCACAATTCCATTCTGGAGGTGGCAAAAACAGGAATAGGCCACAGAGTGCCACAATGACAGAGAGTGGAGGTGACGGCAGCAGCCACATCAGCAGCATGAGGTCAGACAGTGACACAATGACATTCTGGAGGTGGCAAAAACAGGAGTAGGCCACAGAGTGGCACAATGACACAGTGTGGAGGTCAGGGCAGCAGTCACAGCAGCAGCATGAGGTCAGACAGTGGCACAATGACATTCTGGAGGTGGCAAAAACAGGAGCAGGCCACAGAGTGGCACAATGACAGAGAGTGGAGGTCACGGCAGCAGCAGCATGAGGTCAGACAGTGGCACAATCACATTCTGGAGGTGGCAAAAACAGGATTAGGCCACAGAGTGGCACAATGACAGAGAGTGGAGGTGACGGTGGCAGCAGCATGAGGTCAGACAGTGGCACAATCACATTCTGGAGGTGGCAAAAACAGGAGTAGGCCACAGAGTGGCACAATGACAGAGAGTGGAGGTAACGGCAGCAGCAGCATGAGGTCAGACAGTGGCACAATAACATTCTGGAGGTGGTAAAAACTGGAGTAGGCCACAGAGTGCCACAATGACAGAGAGTGGAGGTGACAGCAGCAGGAGCAACAGCATGAGGTCAGAGAGTGGCACAATGACACAGTGGGAGTCAGGGCAGCAGCCACACACAGCATAGGTCAGACAGGCAAATACAGAGTGTGGGGGTTGGGGGAAAACCCATCCCGGGTAAAATGGTTTGGGGGGTAGAGAGAAACTGTCAGCAATTTTGGGGGCTCGGGGCGGGGGCGCATCAAATATGGCTGAGGCAGGATTTTAACCCAACCCTTTTCTCACATTTTGGGTGAGGCGTCAGGCTGATGTAGTCTACGCAAAGGCTTTGGGGGTTGGAAATCCGGCCGTCCACCCTATTCATCTTGACAAAGGTCGGTCGTTCCACATTTCCCGGGGAAAAACGGTTCTCCTTGCGGAAACGAGGGCCCCCGCCGCACAACCCCCTCGATGCCAACTACTGGCCGGGCGGACACTTCCCACTGCAAACTGGGAAGTTCGGCCACACATCCATTTGGGCTGCCCTAGTCCAGCGGATTTTCTAACTGGGGGGGCAGATGCTGTCCAAGTAGGCCCACCACCTGTTGGTTTTAGGGTCTCTCCGGGTCCGCTGCTGCTGCGCGACTGCCCTCCTCACTACGGGTAAAGGAATCTGCTCATCATGACTCCAGATTTGGGTTGCTGCGATGAGCTGGTACGGCCCTACCCCCCCCCAATTTTTCCCCCAGCGCCGCGGCAGTAACTTGAGCGCTGAAAAACCCCCCCCCGGTCAAGGAGGGAGATGCCACACATAGGCAGGGGCCCAACTGACTACGGAGAATTTCCCATGGTTTTGATTTTTTGTCCTCCCTCCAATACGGGGAAAAAGGCCCCCATTTTGGCCCGGGGTACGGGGGTCCAATAGGGGAGACCGAAGTCATCCCTCTGCCGGATGCTGACTATTCGGCTGTCACTAGCCAGCAAATCAGCATTTGCGGGCCATCCACAAGTGACTCCGAGGGGCTCCCTGCCTCCACCCACTGAAATACTGCCAGGGTGCTTGGGGGTCATCTGCCTCGTTTTCCCCTCTCTCCATCTACCTCCTCCAGGGGCCCTCTCCCCTCTCTTGTCACCTGGGTAAAAAATCCACCTTTTCCCCAACAAGCTTCTGCCCAATGTCCCCCTCCTCCTCATTTCAGCCCCCCCCCGGGACTCAGGGGCCGCGAGATGTAGTACCACGCTCCAGTCCCTGCCAAAAAGTTTTCAGCATCTTTCCAGGACAAAAGCAGTGGAATACGTTTTCACCCGTAGTCCTGGGACGCAAAAAACCGTGGCCTCCTCGAATCCCCAAACAAAGGGCAGGTGTCACGCATGAGCTCCACGGGCGACATCAAAGTTACAGGGGGGATTACTCCTTTTCCCCGGGATCACAAGAAATCGTTAACCTTTTCTCTGTTCATACAGTCTCCAACATTTCGGGCGGAATTCCAACGGGGAAAACAAAAATCAAAGGGTTTTGGGGGGCCTTTCTGCCTGCAACTTGGGGGTTTTCCCGGGGTTTTGTGGGAATGGATGAAGTAAAAGCACATTTTTCCCCACTTTCAGAATCTTCTGAAGATCGGTGGAAATTCAGGACCTTTCAAAACCCAATTTGAACACGTGTGCCATGCAGGGCGCATGGACCACCCCTCCTCGTCACGCGGACACCATTTTTCCTCCCTTTTGTCCCCCCATGGTTCCGATTTGCAGTTGGCGCGGAAAACCCACACATCGATTTCTTGCTGCATGACGGGGAGCAGTTCCTCCCCTGTGTGACTTCGTTCGCCGAGGCAAGCCATTAGAACTGCTGACACCCTGGCCCTCACATGTGGTATGATGGAGCATACTTGTGGAGGCTGAGGGGGTGGTGGTGGAGGAGGAGGCGGGCAAAGGGGCAGGAGCCGCTTTGACAACTGGGGAAAAGCGCCGTCTCCTGTCCAAGTTGTTGGGGTGCCTGGGAGGAAAGCACATTCCCCCCTGGGGCCCAAAGGGCATTTTAAAACCCGACCTAGTTTTCACTCCAGAATCCACGCTGCCGTCACCATGGAACAAACCGAAAGCCAAGACTGGCCCCCTTTTGTTCTAAATATTTAGAAGTGCTGGTACTTCCTTTTTGGAAAAAAAATTCGGCTTGGAACTCTCCATCTCGGCTCGGCACAAGCCATTAGTTCTCTGAACGGTCAGACCACCATTTTGGGAAAAGGGGGGACTGCATTTCCAACAACTGGACGAGCAGGGCTCTGCTCACCTTTCATGGTTGGGGCATACGTTGTCTCTTTGCAAACGCCTCACAACACTGCTGGTGCCAATAGCAGGAGCGGAGCATCGGACCGGAGGTTTAGTCAAAAGAAACATCCCCCTTTTGCAGAGGTGGTGGAGCCTTGACTGGGTGCAATGTATGCGTGCCACTGGGCCTCGCTGTTGCTGCGGCGGCAGGGTGGCCCCCCCACTAGCCCCTTTCTCCCAGGCCACCGATGGTGACCTGCATGTGTTGACGCGGGCCCCTCTGCCAACTTTTGCTCCCTGTCCACGCTTGATTTTCGCCACGTTCTACATTTAAACCCCTATTTGTCTCCCCGGGTCTTAGCAAAAAACTGCCACACCGCCAAATATCGGGTTTTTTCCGCCAACGCTCCGCACTGATGACTAAACCGCCGCTGCCTCGCTACCCTGTCCCACACTTTCTTTTGGGCCGCGAACGGGTTTTTTACCCCATGGGGCCCCTTGGCTCCCACCTCACACTGCTGCTACCCCTGCGACCACGGCCCACAACCCCAAAATTCTGACGCGCCGCGCCGACGCGCAAGTGACGCCCTCTTCTCCCAAAGAGATAAAAGCCCTTTTCCTCCCCCGGCCCCTGCGGTCGGCTACATCACCTCTATTTGTGTTTCATCGCCTCGTCTTCAAACACCGGGTTTTTTTTTTTCAGTACTGACCCCTCACAACAACTTCCCATCCCCCTCCACATTATACTTCCGCCTTTCGCAAAACGGGGGTATTGGGCCCCCTTCTTTGCTGCCAAAAGCGCTGACGCCCTCCTCAATTGATCATCCTCGCTATATAGTGGCGCTGAGCCCAGACCACATAGTAGATCTAGGCTGAGGGAACCGGATGGGAAAGAGGCGGGTTGAAGACGGGTGAGGGCCGCTGACCCGCTCCCGGGCCATGCCAACTAAGGGTTGTGTCTGACGTTCCCACCGACTCTTGGCTGGGGTTGTCAGATGTCATCTGGGAGGAAGTTAATGTCCTAGTCAACCAATCAAGAACCCTTGGGTTGCTAGTCAGCACACGGCCGCTAGATACAGCGGCAGTTGGGCCTCACCGAGTGATCCCTGCTGCGACGTCCCCTTGCTGTGCTGCGACCTGGGCCTGGAACGTTTGTGCCTCTGCCACTCGCAGGTGAAGAGTCTGCCACCTCTCTGTCTGACATACTGTTTGTTCTAAAATGTACAGACACAGTTTGATGAAGATATATGTATATGATAAATACACACCCTGTATTTGACCCCAAATGAACCCACTAAGAAGCTTGGTAACCCTTGGATAAAAATTTGCGCTCCACAAAGGGGCAGGAAAAATTACTTGTATGTGCCGTTAAAAACTCCGTGTATTTAACTGAATATAAAAGCACAAACAGGCTTAAATTAACCTTCGATATGAATTATGTTTACAAAAATTCTTCTGTGGCGGTGAAAAACAAAGTTTCTTTTACTGAGACAACTGCAAACAACGTTAATTAACCCCTGGATGTAAATTGCGCAAAAGAATTGAGCAACCAAAAACTAAGAGCTTTGTAGTGTGACAATGGCGGTTTTCACGCTACACAAAAAAGAGAAAAAATTTTAAATTTAAAACCTTCGCTTGTGAATTAGGCTACAGGAAAAATTTATTTTTGGCGGTGAAAGACGGTTTATTTTAGTCACCACAGCAGAAAAACAAGCTTAATTAACCCTGGATGAAAAATTGCGCCAAACAATTGAGCAACCACAAACTACGAGCTTTGTAGCGTTTTTACAATGCGGTTTTCTACGCTACACAACAAGAGAAAAAAATTGTAATTAACCTTCGCTTGTGAATTAGCTGCAGGAAAAATGTATTTTTTGGCGGTGAAAGACGGTTATTTTCAGTCACCACAGCAGAAAAAAAAAGCTAAATTAACCCTGATGTAAATTGCGCCAAACAATTGAGCAACCACAAACTACTGCTTTGTACGTGGAAACAATGGCGTGTTTTCTACGCTACACAACAAGAGAAAAAATTGAAATTTAACCTTCGCTTGTGAATTAGGCTACAGGAAAAATGTATTTTTTGGCGGTGAAAGACGGTTTATTTTAGTCACCACAGCAGAAAAAACAACGCTTAATTAACCCCTGGATGTAAATTGCGCCAAACAATTGAGCAACCACAAACTACGAGCTTTGTAGCGTGTTACAATGGCGTGTTTTCTACGCTACACAACAAGAGAAAAAATTGTAATTAACCTTCGCTTGTGAATTAGGCTACAGGAAAAATGTATTTTTTGGTGGTGAAAGAGGGTTTATTTTAAGTCACCACAGCATCAAAACAATGATTAATTAAACCCTTGATTTAAATTGCGCCAAACAATTGAGCAAACACAAACTACGAGCTTTGTAGCTTGTTACAATGGCGTGTTTTTTACGCTACACCACAAGAAAAAAAAATTGTCATTACCTTCGCTTGTGAATGGGCTGCAGAAAAATGTATTTTTTGGCGGTGAAAGACGGTTTTATTTCAGTCACCACAGCAGAAAAACAACGCTTAATTAACCCCGGGATGAAAATTGCGCCAAACAATTGAGCAACCACAAACTACGAGCTTTGTAGCGTGTTCAATGGCGTGTTTTCCCTCGCTACACAACAAGAGAAAAATTGTAATTAACCTTCGCTTGGGAATTAGGCTACAGGAAAAATGTATTTTTTGGCGGTGAAAGAGGGTTTTTTTTAGTCACCCACAGCAGAAAACAACGCTTAATTAACCCCTGGATGTAAATTGCCCCAAACAATTGAGCAACCACAAACTACGAGCTTTGAGCTTGTTACAATGGCGTGTTTTTTGCGCTACACAACAAGAAAAAAATTGTCATTAACCTTCGCTTGTGAATTAGGCTACAGGAAAAATGTATTTTTGGCGGTGAAAAAAGAGGGTTTCTTTTAGTAACCACAACAGCAGAAAAACAACGCTTAATTAACCCCTGGATGTAAATTGCGCAAAACAATTGAGCAGCCAAAAATGAATGGTATTTGTATTGTAAAAACTCTGTTCCTTTAAAAAACTACAGGAAAAAGCTTAGATCCCCTTGGTTTTATTCAATGTGCTGGACAATACCATTAAAATGTATATGCACACTGGACATCAGATCCAATACCCCAAAAATCAGAAATAGAACTTTTAAAAGAAGCAGTCTCTGAAACAAGCTGAACACCCCACAAAAAAACGCTGTATAAAAATCAGTTCTTCAGTAAGAGCTATTACAAGCAGCCGCGGCAGCACCTTCCATAATCAGTACAGCGAGATGAGTGTGATCTCTCAGCATCGCGCCCGGACTTATATAGGGGGTGACGTCACAGAATCCCGACGGTCCTGATTGGCTTCATCTCTGCACATTTCAAGCAGGCTATGCCCTTATTCCTCCCAGAGTGCTTTGCCCCATGTAACGCCATGTGCCGCAGCCATTTATCAAAGAAAAGCACACTTCGTTCACCCAAAGTCCCCCAAACTTCGACTTCGTTCAGAACCGAAGTTTTCCTGAAATTCTAACGAATTCCACTTCGTAGAATCAATTCGCCCATCTCTAGTTATCACTGCTTAATGTAAGTAACTCAAGTCAAGGGAATATTTCCAAGATTTGAAATTTCACTTGAGAATGAAAAGAAAAAGCCGCATAAACATAATCTTTGTTTGCAATCTTTTTGTATCTTATTTTTGTACACACAACACAAGGATTTCGAGCTTTGGGGTTGATCAATACAATCTACAGTAAGTGAGTGAGCTTGTCAAGGACAGTAGGACAATAGAGTACGTTAGAAGAAAGAATCTAGGAAACAGAGGAAAAATAGCTGAACAGTCTTTAACATGGACACTAGATATTTATCAGTTTTCTATTCTCTCGAGGTAACTTTGATTGGTCAGACATTATATCCACTTCTTAAGATACTACTTAGCAATTGACCTGGCACCAAAGGACTTTGAATTTCTTCTATAGCTTCCAATTCAGATGGGAGAGATGCTTAAAGATAAGGCTGCACAATAAATATTTATTCAGAACAGTGCAGCAGTTTTTAGAAACAAGTCTCGGTGCATTTAATGAAAAATCTCTTTCCATCATCTTCAGGACTTAGAAAATAGTTTGCGTACAGCAGACTATTTACAACCAGAGATGCAAATTTACATAATAATAAACTTTGGGAGCACAGAGCTACTTGTTGCTTGTCTGAGAGGCTTTCTGAAAGCAAGTTACAACTTGCTAGCTGCACGGCCCAAGTCTTTAGGGAATCAACCTAACTAGTTCCCAATCACTGCTTGAGATTTTTAAATAATTTGAAGTAAAATGAAGAACATATTTGTCATCCGGGCTGATGTAATTTATTATCGCTTTATGCACGCTTCAAAAACAATGCACCGTCTTGGAATTATATTGAGACACGAATAGGAATGATAGATAGGATGAAAAGCACGATACTTGTATGAATACATAAATCACCAGCATGTTTATGGCTGGAAAAAGTATATTTCTGCATTCTGTGATTAATACAACATTTGTCCTGATTTATTCTTTTGTGTGATGCATCTTATTGCTTTGTGCTGGTATTCAGTGAAGTCGCTCTAATATAGCCAAGAATCACCACTCCTTTATGTCCCTTGTGTCATTTAATATTCGTCATTTTTAACAATACCCTTTGTGTGAGATGTTGTTAGAAGTGCTTAGTTATTAAATTCTGGTGTGACGACAGTTTCCCCACAGTAAAGAAAAAAACATACAACTTGGTAGTTCCACCCCTTAAATTATGATTATTATTGAAAAGCATTCAAGTTGTCAAGTTGTTATTTTATAGACGTCATGGGCGACATGTATGAATGGGGCTGTGCCAGACATCTGGCGTGTTTTCAGCTCAATATCAGACATAGCTCCATTTGCGACATTTTTAAATGGCCCGTACGCCAATATCAGACGCATTACAAAGCGTAAGCGGCACTTTGTAATGCGTCTGATTTAGGGGAGTGTGTGGGAGGTGGGGCGCACTAGAACCGTACTGAAGCTATAAATCTATAGCTTCGTACGACATTTCTAGGTGCATTACTGCTGGAACAGGTAAACCACTTTCAAAGGGGTATACCTGATCCAGAAATGTCATCCTATTGCTAGAATGCACCTGATTTATGACCCGCTGTAGAACATAAATGAGGCGCATTCTATACTAACAATATGCGCATGAAATTTGGCATTTAAATGCCAAATTTCATACATGCCGCCCCATATTCATAACCAGTGATATTATCATAGAAAGTGTATAGAGTGTAGTTGTACCCAAGCTCCATGGGGGATGTTAGTCTTTTTTTCACCAAAAGTGCAGTAGAACTGTATTTGCATTAGGATCTAGTGCTTTTAATCCCCTTCAGCTGCAGAGATTTTTGTTTACATCATGATTTCCTTACATCAAGTTTTCCTTCCTGCCTTCGAAGAGCTATAATGTTTTTTATTATTCTGTGTACATAGACACATAGACTTGTTTTTGTGGAATAATATCCACTTTTTAATGAACCCTTTAACCTACCATATAGAAGACTGAGAAACCCCCCAAAAATTTATTTACTGATATAAATGTGAATTCACTGTTTATCTGTTTTCTAGGTCAGTATGTTTTGGATCACATTTTCAAAGTTTTTCTTATGTTTTAGTGCTTGAAAAAAAAACATTTTAAAAATTGAGCTCTAGCGTCATTTTTTTTAATATAACCAATAAACAGTTTTTTTCATCTTTGGACTCATATTTTCTGGGCCAAAGCATAGCTCTTATGGGTACTATTTTGGGATACATGCAACGTTTTAATCACTTTTAATTCCAATTTTTTTGGGACATAAAAAATAAGACAATTTTGGTGTTTTTGTTTTTTTTTCCTAGTGTTCACCACACAGGATAAATAAATTATATTTTCATAGATTTGACTGTTAACACTTTTTTTTTTTTTGTAAAATGGCAAAATACATACTGTAAGCATGTATTAAAAAGCCAGGAAAGGTACATTGTATGTCCTTGTCATAGCCTTAAATGTTGTCATCGTATCTCTGAGCAGCACAGATGATCTTACTGCCAGCGGCATGGCTGAGAAATGAGTGTGGAGAAGTGTTCCATGTATCTAGCCTAGCAAATGGCGTGTCAGACACGCCAGATTATATACTGTAATGTTTGGAAAATGCAGTCCTCCCTCCGCTCTAGGTAGCATTAGTTTCAATAGAACCATGTAGGAATGCTTTTTAGCCCAAATGAAGGTAGTGAAGGCCATGTTAAGTTTTCTTACATCTTCATGCTTCAAGAGATGAGGAAGGGTTTGGACTGGATGCAACAATTTAGAAAAAAAACTGAGTATTTTTATTAGGTGTCATCTGCTCACCAGAGATAAAGGCAGATGCATCCATCACTTAAATTCCACCAGAATGTGAAGAATCAAAGGAAAATAGTTCATACTGCGGTTTTGCCTATTTTATTTCCCGGTTATTTCATAGTTTTCGGGCTTAATTTCAAACCAGTATTTTAACCTTGCCATTTATCTCTCTGCACTGGAAGACCAATTCCAGGATGTCACTTTTATGTAAATGTATTTTGTACCCTGAGAAAATTCTGAAGGTTCTAATTTCCTGGAGTACCCATGGTAAATGGGCCACTGGGTCAAATAAGGATAGAATTACATAATCTGCAAACATTGCTGTTTTAACCTCTGATGCCCTCAATGGGCCAACATACCAGCAACAGTGTGTGCCAACCTTGTGAAGACTTACAGAAAACATTTAACCTCTGTCATTGCCAACAAAGGATATATAACAAAGAATTGAGATGAACTTTTGTTATTGAACAAATATTTAGTTGAGGTCTACCTATGATGTCATTACAGGCCTCTCATCTTTTTAAGTGGGAGAACTTACACAATTGGTGGCTGACTAAACACTTTTTTTCCCCAGTGTACACACTGCTCAAAAAAAGTTAGGGATATTTGGCTTTTGGTTAAAATTTCAGGATGAACATAACATTTCTTGAATTTTTTTTAAATGAACCAAATGAGACAATCTCTTAACTTAAGAATGCACATGTCCAACTTTTCTGCTTAATGGCAAAATTCATAACAGATGTTTGATCCCTAAATCACCCAATAAATTTAGGGGATCGATTTGAATTGGGATTCAAACAGTCCTTCTCATCATGCTGTTCACATTTTGACATCATGAGACCAAGACAGCACCTTACAATTGATCAACAGCACCTCGCCATCGGGAGGCTTCAAGCAAGATGCTCTCAAACGGAAGTGGCTACTGAGCTTAGATTGTCATCAGCAGGTTTTAACAGAGATATAGAGAGACTGGAAGAGTCACAGAAAGGTAAAGAAGTGGACATCTTTTGGCTACATCACACACTGATGACCACTTTATTGTAAACAAATTTGTACAAATGTGGCTCTCCTATAAAATCTGCCTATTGCAGGGTGTAAAAAAAGTACTAAGAAGAAATGGAGGCCTCCATTAGGTCCACAGATGATAACTGGTCAGCACTCCACAAGACTTGACATGGCATTTAAGGAGTTAAAATGTCAGTATCAGAGCTTTTTCTGATACTGTCTTCTAGCAGCTGGCCCTGGCTGTACTTAACAGCCATTACCTGATGCATTTGAAGCTGGCTCACCAACAACAATTGTAGTTTGAAGGTATTTGTAAGTTAAAACTGTAACAAAACTCTAACCGCATTCTGCTCTACAAGGTTCTTTAGTTGCCCTATTCGGAAAAAAAGAACAGCTGAGCAGACTCTCTATTCATTCTCCACCAGCAGGCACTTAGAAATAAAAGTAATGGCCCAAATAGTTGACATGAGGGGCTCCAATTCTCTAGACATTGAAAACCCTGTCAAACTTCAAGAATAATCTTTGACAATAGAAATATTAAAATGCATACTATATATAATAATATCAGGGACATAACTAAGATTCACAGGGCCCCATTGTAAAGTGAGATGGGGTCCCACCACCTAACGACAATTAACTAAAACAGCAACATAAGTATCAATAAGTTATAAATAATACCGCCATATGTCAGGGAACCCACACAGTAGTGCTGGAGAGCAGAAAGACACCAACTTGTTATTCTCTACAAAAAGGTACAATGCTCTTGTATGTGATTGGGCACCCTCAACCCCTGGGCCCTGACTTTTATTGCTATATTTATGCCCCTGAATAAGGTAGTTATGGTATTTACAAGAAAATAGTTACTTGCAAATACTATATTTTCACTACCTAGAATTGTCTTAATACATGACATAAAATTATAATTTCTTAAGAAGAAAGACACAGAATACCTGGTTTGTCTCAGTACTCTACCATATGATGCCTTAATTAGAATGTATTGTATGTCATATAGAACATCCATGAAGTCTTCACGGCTTACAGATCCTCCATCCATATGTTTCCATTCAAACTGCAATACATAAACAAAATGCGTGATTCAATGTTTCAACTTTAACCATCACTGATAAAATATGGACTACACATTTACAAGAAAACATTACCTCAGTCATCTCAATGTCATATCTGGTCAGCTGGCCATTTTGAGGATCTGGCACATTCCGGACAATAATTCTGTGGTTTGCGCTAGGACCACCTCTAATAACAATTTGGGGCTCATAGGCTGATGGTCCAGTTTCTTCTCGGGCTTCAAAGTATATCGTGTACTTCAGCTTTCCTCCATAGGCTGTTAGCTTTAACATAGAAAAAAATGTTTTATATGATTTTAAAACTGGAATTTTATGAAAATCATTTTTTTTTATTTAAATGGTAGCTATTATTTTTATAAAGAGGGGGGATTCACTAGATTTTATCCTCTTTCTACTTGCCTGAAAGTACACAGGTCCCCAGAGGATGCCCAATGCAAAACGCACATCGGGACTGTGTTGTTACGCAGTAGCTCATACAGGTAACTGGATGAGGGTGTAACGACTCATATATTTCACCTTTAGATGACGTATTATGATATTGTGGGATATAAAATACATACTATTATGCTGAGATGAGATTATATGGTTATTTTATCCTATGTTTACAAATGTGTTATATGCTGTTATCTTTCATGAATAGTCCTTATATGACGTTATATGCTATGCATTACTGTTTGTGAATGGCATTTCTACCCCTCTTTGCCTAGTCCTGATAGCTACTGTATTACCCTGTTCAGTATTTATTAGGTGCTCATATAGGTAACTGGGTGAGGGGGTGACAACTCACGTTTTTCACCTTTAGATGAAGTATTATTATATTGTGGGATTTAAAATACGTACTATTATGCTGAGATGAGATGATATGGTTACTTTATCCTACGCTTACAAATGTGTTATATGCTGTTATCTTTCATGAATAACCCTTATATGACGTTATATGCTATGCATTACTGTTTGTGGATGGCATTTCTACCCCTCATTGCCTAGTCCTGATAGCTACTGTATTACCCTGTTCAGTATTTATTAGTCATATTATATATAAATATTATATATATATATATATATATATATATATATATTTTATTATAATATTGAATAAAAATATCTATTTTTAAAGCCAGTGATTGTACTTTGTACATTTTTGTAGTGAAAGTGCAAGCTGCAACATCTACATATCTGATTTACTAATCATATGTATTTGAGAAAAGACATATAATTCAATTCACTGTAACTTTGTGTATTTTTTTTCGAAAGCAATAGGTCCTCTTTAAAAACTGCACATGATTCCTGCCTAAGACTGGACTGGGACTGAAGTGCAATACCAGGCACCACCACTGCTAAATGTATGGAACTTTGTCTAGCAAACAATGATCTGAGGAGGTAGTGGGGGTTGGATCTGCACAAATCTGCTGCTCCTAGAGATAGGCCATTAATATCAAAGCCTTGAAAAACCTCTTTAAATAATGATGGTTACCGACATGTTAAATTATTTGTGAAGAATATGAATAAAGAGTTCTTGAGACTGAGAAACAGCAAAGTAATTTCCCTTTTTTCTTCATCACAAAGAAACCAGTCGTCTTTGTAAGAACCTATGAGGATGTTTCCCTAAACAATATCCCGGCATCCTTGAACAAATTTGTAATATTGCAAGAATCAAAAGACTAAAAACATTCCTTCTTTTCAAGTAGATGATAGAAAAACATTTTTATTTAAAACATTCTACCCATGGCAGAACTGACTAAGCCCCCTTTATCAAATTACATATTGATGTCACTAATGAAGTTGTGAAGCTATAGGGAAAACAAAAATGAAACATCATTCATATTCCGAGCAAGTCATACTACAATGGAGTAAAGCACGATAGATTATAAGGCCCTATTCATATCACTTTTTATGTATGTTTAGTGTATACAGCAGATTTATATGTTAAACAGAGGGATTAAAGGGTTGTTCTTATCAGGCTGTTTCACAGAACCTGCTCCCCACACATCCAACTTCAGGCTCCCATTTCATGTGAAGGCTGTGGGTGGTTCTACAGCAGTGAGTGGCATATCAGCTCTGAACTTGTTAGAGGAACATTGGTGAGCAGTTTTTAAAGCCGGGCACAAGGCTACAGACTCTAAAGGGTTAAAGTTTGTCAGTAAGAAACAGCTTATAAGAAACAGCAGTGATTGACTTCACCATCCTGAACAATGGTAGAGCAGGGAGATGTAGTCGGTAACCTAGGAAACCTTCTGTAAATGGGCAGGAGATAAGAGCTGCTCTAACTCTGAAATTAAGCAAATTCAGAACAGCAATATATTTGGTAATATTCTTTAATTACATTGGCCTGCATGTCTAAAGCTAATTAATGAAACCAGAATAATCAGTTAAGCTATAATGACATCCATTTAATGTATACAATACATTATGAGTTTATCATAACATCTCCATTAAACTGGAGCCATTTTAGCTAATGGGTAACCACTGTCACTGTTAAAGGGGTTTTCTCACTATGCTGTTTCACAAAGCCAAAGGCAGCTTCAGACTCACACTTGCTGGTAAGGCTATGGGTAGTTCTATAACAGTGATTAGCATATCAGCTCTACTATTCCCAGCTCGTCTTATTGCAGTGACATGACTGCAGGAGATTTAATCTATGGAGCACAAAGCTACAGAGCTCAAAGGAATGAAAGCCAGTGCTTATCAATGCTTTGTTTGTTAGAGATAACACACTCTGTTCTCAAGCTACCATCTGTCCTGGTGACCTCCCTTCCTGCTCTCAGATAAGACAAAGACCAGAGAGAGAAGGAGAGATCAAAACGGTAACCAGAGAAACCTGAGTGCACTCAGAATAGATAAAATCTCTCTTATCTCCTGACCATGGTGATATCAAAAGAGCAATGTATATGGTAAAAGTATTAATTTACAGTTCCCCAAATGTTGAAAGCTGAACTTTTTAGTAACACAACCCCTTTAAGCATTCTTTTAGCACATCCATCACTTAGAACCAATCATGGCACCTGTTTAATAGATATACAAGGTTGTTCAAAATGTGTGTTTCAGCTCCCCATCATCAATGCCATACATTGGCATCTATCAAACATAAGCCTCTATAAACTAAACAAAGGTATACATGTTTTAAAAGGTGGAAAACCACTTTTTATACTAATGGACATTTTGTATTTTTACAACGGAAGGTGTCAGTCTCAGATCATGATAGGACAACTCTTCTTATAAGGAGAATTCTTGAGTTAAGTGGTTATTTCTATGAAAGTTAAACTTCTGGTTTATTGTCTTTGTTAAATATGGTTTGGAGATCAACAGCACTTTTCCTCAAGATGTTCTTTTAGAGTTATGTAACCACTAGTGCCACCCTGTTATCAGTATGCTCTGTATTCTCATTCATCTGTTCATCTATAACCAGTCCATGGTATCCTTGTTGTTCAGTATATGAACAGATACTACTGCATAGCAGAGCTTGGTTGTAGATGATAGACTTCTTTTTATGTCTTAGATAAAAGTTGTTCCATCTTAGATATAATGGATGATTGGTAGGGTTAGGGTAGACTGATGTTTATATGATTTGAGCTTTTGATTTAAAGTGGTTTAACCATGAGGTAAAAACCCTTGCAATGATTGCTCCCAGCTAGCTGTAAGTCGACCATGCATGTGGATGAGAAGGGTGGTGCATGTGGCTATCCTTTCCATTCACTTCTATGGGAGCTCCTGAACATAGCTGAGTTTGTGCTCTCGGCGATATAAGTAAATGATGAAGAAAGCCGAAAGCACCATCCTTCTCAGACACATGCATGGCGGGCTCACAGCTAGCTGAGAGCAATCAGTGCAAGGGAATTTACCTCATGGTAAAACCCCTTTAAGTACAAAACCATATGGATACAAGAATTTTATGGAAAGGGGAGGTGAGTTACAGATTTTTTTTTTATTTTAAAAAGGCACCTGCAGCAGTAAAATGAGGGGGACAACCCATTTAATAACTTTGTTCCTCTACTCAAAAATTAGGAAGATGGATATTGACATGCTCTGCTGCCAGGCTCTAAAACTTAAAGGGGTTGTCTCACTACAAAGAATAGCTTTCAAAATGTAGGGAACACTAAATGAAGACGTTTTCCAAATATATTGTGTTGTTCATTTTTTTTTTTTGTTATGGAGCTACAAGTGATTTTATCACCTTCTGTGCTCTCTCTGGTTCCCCAAGTGACCGACCTGTGTACTCTTTATCCCCTTCTATTTGTTCTATCTGATAGCAGGGAGTGAGGTCATCACACAGGTCGTGGCCAGCAGTGTGAAAGCTTGTGTGTTATCTGATCTTTCTGACAAAAGACTAATTACTCTACTGTTTACATTAGCTCAGAAGCTTCTCCAGACCTAAGAGAAGGTAATTTATTTAATCTAGACTGATAAACAGAGAAGTCTGATTACACAGCGCTCATATGCTAATTACAGACAGCTTGACCAGGTAGTGACAGAGCCAAGCAACATTATTTCATTAATGCATCTTATGAAACTTTGAGATGAGACAACCCCTTTAAGGGGGTGTATAGCCCAATGCACAAAAACAAAAGTGTATAATCATATGGACGTTCAGTTCATGAGCCATAATAGTTAAAGGAGCAGGTCACTAGCTATTGCCCCTCTTTTAGATTAAATGTTGGATTAGAAAATTATACTGGAAGGAATTTATTTAAATAAGTACATTTTGTACAAGACAAACTTTCAATTTAGTATTCCTTTATTACTTAACAAAAGCAAAATATCTATAATCGGCATGTTAATGACACAACTACATGGCACTAGAGCATGAAAATGATAAAGAACAAAAAGCAGTTAATGACAAGACCATGTTTTAATCAAGCTCTGAAAATATAAAGAAGTACATAATTATAAGCTAACACACTGCATTCTTAAAATTCCTTACCTTTCGACCTTCAAATTGTTCTGGCAGTTTCCAATAAAATGGTTCAGAGTGGAGGTCTTGTTTCACTTGATCAATGAGGGCTATGATCTCTGGATGCTGGAAAAACACCCCTTTAGTAGTTCGGTGCTGCAGGGTGAAGTCTGTCAATTCTAATACAGTCTGATCAGGCTTTAATGATTGCTTTGAAAAAAAGAGAGAAAATATGTTTTAGAAGAAAAGAGAGAATACAATGGAAGACAATGGGTAAGAATTTACAAATATTCAGACACTAAAAATTACCTATATACTGGATTACTTAAAGGGGTTGTCTCACTATATTGATTCATCTTACCGTAGCCCTGTTTTCTTGCTTTAATTTTTTAATTCATGGGCATATATAGTGATTTTACTGGCTTCTACTGACCTGCAGTGAGGAGCTTCTGAGGACACCAGGTCTGTGGCTATGATGACCAGCGCTGGCAGCCAATCAGGAGAGATCGAACATGTCTGTAACTATAGCAACCTGAGGAGCTGATGTAGCCCATGCCAGAGGAGTTATCTCAGAATAGGTAGGACACTGTTAATGGACACATATTGCAAAATGACTTGGCTTTGCAAGATCCTTAACATAAAAAGCAATCCTTATAGTAAGACAACCCCTTTGAATGGGTTTTCCACAGAATCTGTTCCCCATTCCCCCCAGCTTCTAGCTCTCACTCCCTGTGCAGGCTGTGTGCAGCTCTAAAGCAGTGACTGATATTTCAGCTCTTCCAGCTCCTAGCCCTAGCTGTGCCTGTTAGAGGGGCATTGGTGAGGAGGGAGTTTTTTTTTGTTTTTTTTTTTAAATGCTTGGCCATAAATTTAAATAAGCAGAGCTGTATTTGTCACAAGAGGAATCTGCAGAAATGAATAGGGAAATTTTTCTACAGTCACACTTTAATATTTGTTTTTCCATACAAAGATAACTGTGTAACTCAACAGCCCTGACGGAATGGCAAAAGACTACAGAGCTAGCTCTAAAGGGTTAAAGTTTCTCTCAATAAGCTATTGTGATAAGACACAGCAGAGAGTGCAATCACCAACCCAGCCACTACTAGAGAAGAAAAGTGATACGTAACCCATTAAAGCAACTCAACAGCCCTGACGGAATGGCAAAAGACTACAGAGCTCTCTCAGTAGCTCTAAAGGGTTAAAGTTTCTCTAAATAAGCTATTGTGATAAGACACAGCAGAGAGTGCAATCACCAACCCAGCCACTACTAGAGAAGAAAAGTGATACGTAACCCAGGAAAGCAACTCAACAGCCCTGACGGAATGGCAAAAGACTACAGAGCTCTCTCAGTAGCTCTAAAGGGTTAAAGTTTCTCTAAATAAGCTATTGTGATAAGACACAGCAGAGAGTGCAATCACTAACCCAGCCACTACTAGAGAAGAAAAGTGATACGTAACCCAGGAAAGCATCTCTAAAGTAGCAGAAGAGAAATACTGCTATATCTTTGAAATTAAGCCTGTTTAAAGGTTATCAATGAGATGGGAATTACCTTTATGTAAATATCAAACTCTCGTTGACTAAATACATCTGGGTGGTCAGCATCTAATTCTGGGCGGATGTTTTAAAACTTTCTTGCAGAGTTCGATGCTTTGCAAGTAATTGTGTAGCTGCCTGAGTAGAGAACAAGCTGCCAGTGTTAGCCAGCTCTCCACTGAGAAGGCAGGGATGGATTATTACCATTCCCGCCTTCCCAATAGCTGTATATATAGTGCTCAATTAGCTTTGCCTCCTGGCTTCTAGCTTCAGAGCCTGCCAGTACATAGTTGTAGATGATACTGGGTCTGATAAGACCCAGATCAGATCTGCAGTCAGTATAGGGGGTTGTATTTTAAGTGAGACTAAAATATCATCAGCCGAAAAAGAAAAAATATTTGAAAATGCAGCCAGAGGCCATCTTCTGACCTAATGGGCGCCACAATTTGTAAAAAAAAAATAAGCACACAAACACACAAAAATAATAGGAAAAACCCTGACAGCGAAACCGCAACTTTTAGCCCTACCTATATATAAACTTCCATGATGGAAAAGTGACACAATAACACCAATTATATTATCACCATGTTTGCGTTGTTTTTTAACAAAAAAATACATAAAAAAATGTGAAAAAAATGTATTTTTTGTTTTTTGTACAAATTTTCCCTAAAAAAAATAAATATAAAAATTACATAACTTTAAAGCCTAATGTATTACAGAAATAAGGCAGAACATTTGTAAAATAACCAAGCACTTTTTACTTTTATGGGCATAATTTAAGTTGGTGATCAGTTAAGCAAATAAATTCATTGTTTATACAGAAGCAAAGAAGGATACCCCTATAGTTATATAATGAGCCCATACAACTTGAATATAAATGTTTTATTTGTGACACAGGGTAGCATGATATAGTATATTCTTGTAGGCTCCTATCTAGGAAAAATATGGTATGTCCCAAATTTCTAATGGATCGCATAGAGTAACTGTGTGGACTAAACATGGTGTCAGTCATTTGCCCTTCTGGCATTCAGTTAGAAGCAGGGTTACATCTATGGAGGAACTGAATAGGAATAATGGCGTAGGTGTGTGAGGATTTAAGCTTGCCTTTTGCACCTCACAGGCATTTGCATATATCAAAGGCATTATGGGAAGGGAGATGAATAATCTAGTGCCCTCTATTGGATGTAATCATCCTCAAGTTGCTTGTGACTCACCAAAATTTTTAAAGCATAAAGGATTCATGCCAAGCGAGTGTTGCTAATCTGCAGACAGCTGTTTCAGGGTATTTGCCCCTCCTCAGTGTAGAGCAGAGCTTACTGGCTGGGTGAGTGAGAGACAATGAGTGGCTCAGAAAGGGCAATATCTCTTCTTTTGAGAGGCATCATGTAGGTGTGTTAGGGTTTAAGATTGCCTTTTGCACCTCACAGGCATTTGCATATAACAAGGCATTATTGGAAACGAGCTGAACTCTCTAGTGCCCTCTATTGGATGTTGCCATTTTCAATTCACTCGTGACCTGCAGAGTCTTGGAAAGCAGAAAAGATTCATGACAAACCAGTATCGCTCATCTGTATACAGCTTTTTGGGGGTTTTGTCCTTTATTAGTGTAAAGTTGACCTTACTGGTTGGCTAGGTGAGAGGCAGTGTGTGGCTTAGAAATGAAAATATCTCTCCTTGGGGAGAGGCACCATGTAGGTGTGTAAGAATTTAAGATTGCCTTTTGCACTGCATGGGTATTTGTATATAACAAGGAATTATTCACATGATAAGACAATGCTGGAGTTGGTCATATTGGAAAAGTTTTGCTTCTCAATAACCTACTGTAACCTGGATACCAGGGGTTTTGACTTGTGTGGTGACCACATGATAAGACGCTGTTGGAGGTAGTAATACTGGAGAAGTTCTACTCCTCCATTATCTACTGGTACCTGGATTACAGAGGTCACATGATCTGTGTGGTGGTCACATGATAAGATGGTGCTGGAGGTAGTAATATTGGAGAAGTTCAGCTCCTCAATAAACTACTGTGACCTGGATGCCAGGAGTCACATGATAAGACGCCGTTGGAGCTAGTAATACTGAAGAAGTTCTGCTTCTCAATAATCTACTGTTACCTAGATACCAGGGGGAAAATTATGTGTGTTGGTCACATGATAAGGCACTGATGGAGGTAGTAATACTGGAGAAGTTATGCTCCTTAATAATATACTGTTACCAGGGGCTTACATGATCTGCGTGTGGTAGTTACATGACTGCAGTCATGTTTAATCCACACAGTTGCTCCATGGGAGCCATCACTGGGATTCGGAATGTGGGCTATACCATTTTTATTCTAGATAGGTGCCGACTGCATAAGTATCAAAGTGGTAAAGGAGCAGAATTTTTATTACATGTATATAAGAAAATTGTGTGATTTCCTATATATGTAATAGATAAAAATATGATAAATTGGTCAACCCCTTTGTCTGTATAACTTTTCAGTCTCTAGACTGCAGTCAATGAGTAGAAATATAATCAGAGATCCTGAAACTGACATATTGTTCATACCTCATACTTGTAACACCCAGCTACTATACATTGGAAAACATAAATTGTAGAACAATAATAGCATAGTTGTGCCCTGCACAAAGATAGGTGGCTTAGCTTAAAAGAGTTGTCATCTTCTAACCACTGCTGCTGAGTAGACAAATTGCAGAATAAGAAGATAAAGGAATACACGGAATGTTTTGGCATGTATTAGCTGCTTCAGCATGTTTTAGTAAAATACACCAGCAGGAACCCACATTACAGTATTATATGGCTCAACAGCTTCCTACTCACCCACATTCGGATCAGTCCATCTGCTTCTGTACACTGAGTAGTCAGGCCAAAGCAGTAACAGCTGCTACAACCAAGTGGATTCCCTACGTGTAGTCCAAAAGTGCTGGGCTTGCATCTGTTACAGTGGACTCCTTCCACATTTATCTGCAAGAGAGATACTTCACAATTTGAGTGGATTTAAACTGATGTTGTCATTAAGCAAACAAACTTAACGTGTTGTAATTGTAGAATTATATAGTCAAACACATGAAAGTATTTTGACACTGTTTTTTTACTTTTCAAAGAAAGCAAGTCAGTGAAATGTAGACAGATGGATGGACAGACAGATAGATCATAAACAGATTAATATATAGTTATATAGTTATAATAGACAGACAGACAGACAGACAGAAGGCTAGCTATGATATAGATATATGGATAGATACAAGACAGATAAATAAAATTGAGATGGACAGATAGATAAGAGATAGATTGATAGATATGAGATAAACAGATAGATATGAAAAAAAAGATTTTTAAACATTACAGCTACAAACTTAAAAGGGTTCTACAACAAATGCAAAATATGGCTGAAACGTACAGCACAGATTTGAGAGCGGGCCATGCTTGTTCAGTTAAGGTATGTTCACACAGCCTATAGCAGCACATACCTGTGCACACAGTTATACGCCTGCTGTTGAAAGTACACACTGGCCAGCACATACTTTCAGCAGAGCTCTGGCCTGCCTCCCATTTACTTTCACTTTCCCCGTAAGTGGTCGAAAGAAGTGACTTGTCACTTCTTTGTGTGGACACATACTGTGCACCAGGGAAAATGGCAGGTAATCATTGCATTCAATGAGTGCTATGATTACTGCATTTGCAGGGCGTACTTTTTTTATTTTAGGGTATAGAGCAACACAAAGTAAAAAATATTTGTTTGTAAATAAAATTATACTGATACTGCTTTTCCAAAGTTTTGCAAATTAAAGAAATGAATAGTGTGGTGTGCTTATGTATTCAGACCCATTAAGTCAATACTTTGCAGGACCACCTTTACCTGCATTGACAGCTGCAAGTCTGTTGGGGTATGTCTCTACAAGATTTGCATATCTAGAGGCTTGAATTTTTCCCCATTCTTTGCAAAATAACTCTTGCTCAGTCAGATTGGTTGAAGAACTTTTGTAAACAGCAATTTTCAAGACTTTCTTAATGGTAAAGTCTGGACTTTGGCTGGTCGTAACACCACTACCCACCTGGTCGGTGGATGCCGACTTACCTATCTGCGGTTGATGTGCATTTTTCCCTATATTCTGGCCGTGCTGCTATGCTATCCTGTGGCTGTTGCCCTAATTTCCTCTCTTGGTTATAGCAAGGCACGGCCACAATCTGCTGTAATTTATCCTTCAGTGTTCAGCTGGGTTAGGCTTGCTCAGCCAATCCTCTTTCACCTGTGGGGTTATATGTCAGCACCCATGGCCGGAGCTTTGGTTGTCTTGCCTAAGTTCTTGTCTTTCTGTTTTGTCTGTCTGTGCTGTGTTCTGTTTGTATCTTTCTGTTCTATAGTTCCTTGGTTCATGCATGCTTGTCTGTATCCTGCTCTGTTTGTACCTTCTTGCCCTTGTTATTTTTTGCCTGAGCCTTGGTGTCTGTATGGCCTCTGTCTGGTCTGGCTTCGTTTGGCCTTGGTCTGGCTTCTGTCTGGCTTCTGTTTGGCCTCTATATTGCTTCTGTAAGGCTTCTGCCTTGGCTCATTTCTGTCTTGCCTCATACCTAGTTTTTGTCCTTGTCTCTGTCTTGCCTAGTATCTGACTCTGTGTCTTGTTTGCTCCTTGTTCTGTGTGTTATTAGTCTGCCCATTATTGTACCTGACACATCTCCTTAACTTGTTTCTGTCTGCCCTTACCCTCATCTGCCTGTTCTTCTTCTGTCTAGTTTTGGTGCCTTGTTTTGGTGATACTGACCCCTTAGTCAGCTGCCAATGAACGGAACTGCTCTGAGGTCGCACATGACGCTCACCAGGGTAAAGCCAATCTTACCGTCTGAGGCTTTGTGAAGAACCAGATAGCCGCTTAGTTATGCCCCCTTGGAGCAAGCCTGGTCAGTGGCACAGTGGGTCCAAAACCAGCCATTACCCATGACACTGGGTTATTTTAACACATTAATATTTGTGACTGTTACATTTAAAAATGAGGAGCAGTTAAGAGGGTATGAATACTTTCACAGCCTACTGTAAATACATGTTTATTCATAAAATAATATATACACCATTTCAATCACTTGGAATCACTTGGAAAATCAGGTGTTCTCAGTTTTAGGATGTTATGTACAATTGCCTTTATATATGAATTAATTTCCTATCAGTAGGGTTAATCCTAATAACCTTTTTTGAGGCCTGAGAGTTGGTACATGCAAATAAATAAGAAAATTGTTCAGATGAAATGAATATGTTTAATAAAATGAAATGCACTGAAAGGTGGTTATTAAGTTTTCTGCTGATTATGTCGTATACTAATAGGGGTCATCAATATCCTACATTTTTAGCATGCAGGTTGCTTGATATGTGACATAAGATTAAATTTACTATAAGTTAAGATAAATTAAAATACAGGCTTTTTTACTGGATTTACTGGAGAATGGACACACCACATTTTGAAGCATTTAGTCACAAGGAATAAACAAATAAATGAGTGCATGCTTATTTAAAAAAGAAAATGAAGCTCATCATGAGTAATATAGTACATATCCATTGATGTAGTAGTTATAAAGTACAACTTAATATTATACAACTAGCAAATATGTTTTACGTACAATTGTACATACAGTTGAAACCAGAAGTTTACATACACTATGTAAAAAAAAACAAATGCATGTGTTTCTCACTATTTGACATGAAATCAGAATAAACCATGCTCTAGCTAAAGTCTCTAATGACCTCCTCACTGCTAAATCTCAGGGCAACTACTCATTGTTGCTTATTTTGGATCTCTCTGCAGCATTTGACACTGTTGGTCACCAACATCTCTTCAGCATGCTCAGCACCATTGGCCTCCAGCACACTGCTTTCGCTTGGCTCTCATCTTACCTGTCTGACCGCTACTATAGAGTCTCATTTGCAGGTTCTACATCTTCTCCTCTCCCACTTGCTGTTGGGGTTCCACAGGGATCGGTTCTTGGTCCTCTCCTCTTTTATACACAGCCCCAATTGGACAAACCATCAGAAGATTTGGCTTCCAGTACCATCTCTATGCTGATGACACCCAATTATACACCTCTTCCCATGACATCACTACTGTTCTCACTACAAAACACCAGTGACTGTCTGTCCACTGTCTCCAACATCCTGTCCTCCCTCTATCTTAAACTAAAACTCACTAAAACTAAACTTCTAGTCATCCCACCAGCTACTAATCGACCTTACCCTGCTACTATTGTTTCAGTGTCTGACACCACCATAACTTCTAGGCAGCAGACCTGCTGTCTTGAGGTTATACTAGATTCTGATCTGTCCTTCACCCCATATATCCTATCCCTTGCCCGCTCCTGTCACCTGCACCTCAAGAACATCTATAGAATCCGTCCTTTTTTCACTGTGGAAACAACTCATTCAACTTATTCTTTCTCGTTTTGACTATTTTAACTCCCTGTTTACCAGTCTCCCTCTTTGTAAACTCTCCTCTCTCCAATCTGTCCTGAAAGCAGAAGCCAGGCTCATCTGTCTTTTCAGCTGCTATACTGATGCCTCTACCCTGTGTCAGTTACTGCACTGGTTGCCCATTCAGTACAGGATACAACATAAACTCATCACTCTCACCCATAAAGCTCTCCACAGCACTGCCCCCCTCTACATCTCCTCCCTCATCTCTGTTTACCACCCTACCCGGTCTCTCTGCTCTGCTGATGATCTTAGACTACATGCCTCAGTCACCCGTACCTCCCATGCCTGTCTCCAAGATTTTTCACGTGTGGCACCAGTTCTCTGGAATATGCTACCACGGGCGAACAGGCACACTCATAACCCTCATAGCTTTAAGAGGGCCCTGAGAATACATTTTCTCAGTCTGGGCTACCAGAATCCCTAATAGCTAACTATCCACTCTCTAGCGCACACATTTCTATTGCTCCCTACACTTATCTGTATATATATGTACTGTTTGGATGGCAGGTTCATCCGATTTCTATATAAATCACACCATATTTATGTGACATGGCTGGACCATTGTACCTAGCACTTCTTACCCTTCATAACACCCGTACAACCTAATAGATTGTAAGCTCTTGTGAGCAGGGCCCTAACACCTTGTGTATCATCTGTAAGTAGCTTTTCATTGCGTAATGTCTGTCTTTTTGTCTGTACCTATACCCTCGAAATTGTAAAGTGATTAGGAATATATTGGCGCTATATAGATAAAGGTTATTATTATTAATAAAATTATTGTTATTATTATAATTATTATTATTATTATTATTATTATTAAACCATACTTATTTTAGGTCAATTAGGATTAGCAAAAGTATTTATATTTGCCAAATGTCAGAATAATGAGAGAGAGAGAATTGTTTAAGGCATTTGTATTACTTTCGGCAAAGTCAAAAGTTTACATACACTAGGATTGCTATTCTTTTAAACAATTTGGGACAGTCCATATGATGGTGTCATGTCTTTGGAAGCCTCTGATAGGTTTATTGGCAACATCTGAGTTAATTAGAGACACGGCTGTGCATGTATTTTAATGCACACTAGAGACATGCTGCTTCTGTGTGTAACATCATGGGAAAGTCTAAAGAAATCAGCCAAGAAATCAGGAAGAGAATTGTGGACTTGCATAAGTCTGGATCATCCTTGGGTACAATTTCCTGATACCTGAAGATGCCTCATTCATCTGTACAAACAAATATATGCAAGTACAAACAAGATAGGAATGTCCAGCCACCTTACCACTCAGAAAAGAGACGGGTTCTGTTTCTCAGAGATGAACATGCTTTGGTCCGACATGTGCATATCAACCCAAGAACAAAAGCAAAAGACCTTGTGAAGATGCTGGCGGAAGCTGGTAAGATTGTGTCATTATCCAAAGTGAAATGAGTACTAAATCAACATGGGCTGAAAGGACACTCTGCCATGAAGAAACCATTACTCCAAAACAAACATATAAAAGCCAGATTACTGTTTGCAAATGCACACAGGAACAAAGACCTAAATTTTTGGAGATGTCCTGTGGTGTGAAGAAACTAAAATTGAACTGATCGGCCATAATGATTATCGTTACATTTGGAGGAAAAAAGGGAGAAGTTTGGAAGCCTAAGAACATCATCCCAACTTTGAAATACGGGGGAGGCAGCATCACGTCGTGGGGTTGTTTTTCTGCAGAAGAGACTGGTGCACTTCACAAAATAGATGGCATCATGAGGAAAGAAGATTATGTGGAAATACTGAACAGTATCTAAAGACATCATCCAGGAAGTTAAAGCTTGGGTGTAAAAGGGTCTTCCGAATGGACAATAACCCAAAGCATACTGCTAAACTGGTTACACAGTGGCATAAAGGAGTTGTCTCACTACAAGGATTGCTTTTTAAGTTAAAGATCTTGCAAAAACAAGTCCCTTTGTAATATATGTCCATTATCAGTGTCCTACCTATTCTGAGATATCCCATCTTTTATGGGCTGCATCAGCTCCTCACATCACTTTAGCTACAGACCTGTTTGATCTCTCATGATAGGCTGCCAGCACTGGTTGATATAGCTTCAGACCTGACTTCTACTGTAGCCTAGTAGAAGCCAGTAAACACGCCCCTGAATTCAAATAGAAAACCAAGAAAACAGGACTGAGGTAAGATGAATCAATGTGGTGAGACAACCCCTTTAAGGATAGCCAAGTCAATGTTTTGAAGTGGCCATCACAAAGCACCGATCTCAATCCTAATTTATGGGCTAAGCTGAAAAGGCAGGGGCGAGCAAGGCAACCTACAAACTTGGCTCAGTTGTACCAGTTCTGTCAGGAGGAATGGGTCAAAATTACCAACTATTGTGAGAAGCTTGTGGAAGGATATCCAAAACGTTTGACCCAAGTTATATAGTTTAAGGGCAATACTACCAAATAATAATGAAGTGTATGTAAACTTTTGACTTTGCAGAAAGTAATAAAAATTCTCTCTCTCTCATTATTCTGGCATTTGACAAATATAAATAATTTTGGTAAGAGCTTGTTCACAAAAGCTTGCATGTCAATTCTTTTCAAGACGGAGCCAAGCTGTGCTTTTGAAACAGGCAGCGCGATCTCTCATCTGAACGCTGCTCCATGTTCGTCATAGCGAGCATTGATAATCTCACTGCTAATTGTTTAGATCCGTCTTGGGGACCGACAGAGCGGACCCCGAGACGGATCCTAAAAGCGCTTGTAACACGGAGTGTAAACTCCGTGTGAACAAGCCCTAATCCTAATTGACCTACAACGGGTAAGGTTTATTCTGATTTCATGTCAGATAGTGAGAAAAACATGCATATGTGTCTTTTTATATAGTGTACGTAAACTGCTGGTTTCAATTGTATGTCAAAAATATACTAAGGCAAACTATTTTTATGTTAAAGCTATTGTAATCCGTATAGTAATCCGACAGTAAAAATATTGATGATATGCTCCATCGGATGCCAAATTATTACGGTATTCTCCCTGTAAGCATTGCTTCTAGGGGGAAACATCTGTATACAACTGTATCATGTGGAGCACCATATGGAGACATGTGCTCTTTAACCTCTATGCACATGGCTTTGCAATTACCGCAACGGTCATTTGTGCTATATGGTTATGTGCTATATGCCACAAAAAAATTGGTTTTATGGGCTGTTTCAGAAATTTTTAACCTGGTAAATAGTGATATTTTTCCTCTTTGATTTTAATCGGGAAAAAATAGCAGTTTCTTTTGTTATTGAAGGCACAATTGTGTGTCCTACAACATGATTTTGCCAGTTTTCCCCTAGAATTCTGCCTGGGAATACAAGCCTCTGAAAAACCCTTGCTAATAAGTTCTTCCTATATGATCAGCCTATTTCTGAGTAACCTAAAAGTACTCATACACATAAGAAGAAAGAAAACAATCCATTTTTGGCAGAATCAGCTAACTATCTTATATGTGCAGTATGAGGGCGTTCAGACTATTCTCTGATGGCAGATGTTAGGGGAACATAGGATCAAGCATGTTGGATTTTACTATACCTAATCTTTGGGTCTCACAGGAGATGAGCTGCTGCCAGAGGTTTCTGACACATTGACCAAATGTGCATATGTATAGGAGAGTTGGGAAGAAAAGCTGCTTGCTAGCCAAAAGTTAAGTCTTACTCTAAGGTTTCCAATAAGTGTCAACAGTAGTTCTATGGCTTTCTTCAGCCAGTTCTCATACAAAGCTTGGAAAGTACAGGCAAGACTGGGATAATGGGTAGGCGACCGCTTAGGTTTTTAACTGTTACTTTAAAATGGTTGTCTTATCACAAGCTTTTGCAGACTTTAGCTGTTTCTGTCTCTTAAAGCTTAAAATCTAAGGGCAGGTATCTCCTCCCAGGAGGTGTGTCTCTCCTCCCAGGAGGCATGTATTCTCACACTGAAGACTGGTGACATCATCATTCTGTGTGAGCAGTGGAAGGCAGAGGATGTCACAGCTCTACAGACCTACTGCAATGGTCAGTTCTCATGCCTGAAGAGCTGTCACCTTCCTCAAGAAGCTCCTTGCAACCAGAACACGTGAATTAGTGTGAGCAGCTATACATACAGCCTGAAATGATAAAAAAAATGTGAGAAATGCACTCTGCTCCACCCTCTGTTATCAGGCAGTAGGTAGAGGGGGAGCAGAATGTGTAACGCTGTGTTATATGGGTCATTGGAGAGTGAATCTAAGCGAGAGACTCAGTAATTGCCTTGATCCTTCACATAGGAGAGGAACATAGTGGAGCTCAGGTAGCTTTTACTATACAGACACAGCCATTACAGAAAGCAGAGGCAGCTAGTTTCACTTTAATTTTCCAGAGCTCAGAGGAGAGTAGGCACGGAGTTCAGGCAGCCAATCACAGCACATGGGGTGTGTTCCAACAGGCTGAACTAAATATCAGTCAGCCAATCACAGAAAAGGGGGCATGCCCTGACCTGAGGCTGCTGATTTAGCTCTAGACACACACAGATTAGCTCATTCCTGCAATATTAAATGATTGAAGTAATGCAAGCCAATTGCAAAAGTGCTTATTTTTACTGTCCCCATCATTACAGATGTGATCTTCGTAGCGAGAAAAACCCCTTTAACACTCCCCCAGCCTCCGCTCGTCTTGTGGGGGGAAGATGTATTTTGCAGTGGTGGTGGAGGGAGTGGCAGCGAGTGAGATAGATTTCAACCTCCCCCACCACTGCTGCATTCTTCTGACGGCATCCTATATTTGATGCTGTAAGAGGAATGGCCCCGGTGCATTACTAGTCACAGAGAGAGGAGCCACAAAGCTTCCCCTCGTTTCCTCAGCAGTGAGCTGAGTGCTCTGAAAAGGAAAGAATGTCACTCTCCTTGCCAGGTAAGTGTATTTCCTGGAGATGGAAGAGGAGTTGGTGTAGTGAAGGGGAGTTTAGAATGGAGGTGGAGCTGGGGAGGGAAGAGGAGGGGAGGGGGGGTATAGAGTGGGCAGAAAGTAGTGATGGGATGGAGGTGATTTAGTGTGAACTGGTGGTGAGGGAGGGGAGCTTTAGAGTGATTTTGACAAAAGTTGACAGAGAGAGGAAGTGTAGAGTGGTGGGGGAAGTGTAATTTATTAGGGTGGAGGAGTTAGTGTAGGGAAGAGTTTAGATTAGGGGAGAGAGGTAGATTGAGTAGGGGAGGGGGATAAAGGTGGGTAATTTTAAAGGCTGACAGGTGGGCTTGGTTATGGGTACAGCTGGGGATTGTATAGCACCCAACCATTCCAGATCCCACAAAATATTACTGGGAGGTACATCCCAGGGATCAAAGGGCACATACCCCAGGTTCACGGGGCTGCCTTGTCTTTTTAACTGTTTGCACATCCTCAGAATGCACAAATAGTTGAAACATACTTGCCAACTCCCCCTGTAATGTAAGAACCTGCAAGGATCCACAGCCAACTAGTGTCAGACTTTTTTTTATATATATATTACTGGTTCCACACCAGGCAACAAGCTGTTTTGAATATATGAACAATATCTTGGAAAATATTGATTCTGGAATATGGATTATTTCATCCATTGAATTTTTCTGTTGTCACATCTATCCCAGTTCAGATTAATACCTATTTTGACAAAGATCTCTATCAAGGACCGAAACAACTGGATGAATGAAAGATATCTTGTTAACTATAGATTCTGGAATATGGATTTTTTCACCTGATTTGAATTGCTTGTTTGGTAAATAACTCAATGATAAAAGATCTTTGTGCAAATACTGTAATACATTATTTTTCAAGTGCCATTGAATTGCAATTCCATAGGGAAATTCTACAGTCATGAATTTTTGTTGAGGTAACTAAAGTGAATTTGTGGTTTGTTATGAATGCATAATTGGCATTCCTAAACAATATTCCATCTTTAAATGTAATCTGTTGAGGGATCCTTCAATGTGTCTTTAAAAAATCCATTGCTAGCACTATTAGGGTTTGTTCATATGGCTGTTTGGACGCTGTTTTGATGTTGTTTTGGCATGGTTTCCACCCCAAGAACAGTGTAAAAAACGACTAAAAACACCCCAGTTCATCTTCAATGATTCTTATGTAAAACCATGTTGTAGTTCATATGATGCAGTTTTCTCGTGTGTTTTATTCACTTATTTTTAGTGCTGTTTACAGGGCTGAAAAATAAGCAACATGTCAATTCTTGAGGCGTTTTCCACGAGTAAAATGCACAAAAGGAATCAAAGATTGAAAATCACTTTCACAAGTGTGACACGTTTGTGATGCGATTTTGATGTGTTTTTGGACGCGGAACCATACCTAACTAACTATTTTGTTTAAAATTTGAAAAAACCTCATCAAAACTCTATAATAAAATGTGCCTAAGTGAGCCGGCTATGATGTCTAATGCGCCTAATGAATGTGTGAGGTGCATTGTTCATAAGACTAAACACTTTCTAATGCACTTATTAGACATATACATGAATGTGGTTCGTCAAAACTATGCGCATTACTGCTCCGACAGGCAGATCTATTTCAATGCGGTCTGCCTGAGCCTGAGGAGTCAAAGTAGAGCTAGATTTGCTGTTAGGGATAAAAAAATGTCCAATATTTCTCAACGTACACCAGTACAATCATAAAAAAAGTACTTTCTGATAATTATCAAACTATATAAAATGTAATTATTTAAATGTAGTAAAAAAATGTATCATAAAATTAATATTAAAATATTTAATATCCCAAAAATATAAAAATATCTCCTATAAAATGTATAAACTGTATAGTAATGCGCCTAAGTTCCATAATGTGCCTAACACATAGGCAAGGCACATTGAACTTTAGACCTCACTCATAATTAGAGATGGGCGAATTGATTCTAACGAAGTGGAATTCGTTTAGAATTTCAGGAAAACTTCAGATCTGAACGAAGTCGAAGTTTGGGGGACTTCGGTGAACGAAGTGTGTTTTTGATTGATAAAATGGCTGCGAGCACATGGCGTTACATGGGGCAAAGAACTCTGGGAGGAAGAAGGGCATAGCCTGCATGACATGTGCAGAGATGAAGCCAATCAGAGACCGGCGGGATTCTGTGACGTCACCGCACTATATAAGTCTGGGCGCGACGCTGGGAGCTCACACTCCTCTCACTGTACTGACTAGGGAAGGTGCTGCTGCGGCTGCTTGAAATAGCTCTTACTGAATAACTGATTTTTATACAGCGATTTTTGTGGGGTGTCTCAGCTTTCCTCAGAGACTGCTTCTCTTAATGTTCTATTTCTGATTTTTTGGGGTATTGGATCTGAAGTCCAGTGTGCATATACATTTTAATGCTATCTGCTCACAGCACATTGAATATCCAAGGGGGATCTAAGCCAGTTCCTGTTGTATTCATTTAAAGAAACAGCGTTTTTACAATACAAATACCACTTCATTTTTGGCTGCTCAATTCTTTTGAGCAATTTACATCCAGGGGTTAATTAAGCGTTGTTTTTCTGCTGTGGTGACTCCAAGAAACCGTCTTTTTCACCGACAAAAAATTCAATTTTCCTGTAGCATAATTCACAAGCGAAGGTTAATTACAATTTTTTTTCTTGTGTAGCGTAAAAAATACGCCATTGTAACACGCTACAAAGCTCGTAGTTTGTGGATGCTCAATAATTATGCGAAATTTAGATCAAGGGGTTAATTTAGCATTGTTTTACTGCTGTGGTGACTAAAATAAACCGTCTTTCAACGCCAAAAAATAAATAGTTCCTGTAGCCTAATTCACATGCGTTTGTTCATTACAATTTTTCCTCTTGTTGTGTAGCGTATAAAACACGCCATTGTAACACGCTACAAAGCTCGTAGTTTGTGGTTGAAGAATTGTTTGGCGCAATTTACATCCAGGGGTTAATTAAGCGTTGTTTTTCTGCTGTGGTGACTCCAAGAAACCGTCTTTTTCACCGCCAAAAAATACAATTTTCCTGTAGTAATTACAATTTTTTCTCTTGTTGTGTAGCGTAAAAAATACGCCATTGTAACACGCTACAAAGCTAGTAGTTTGTGGCTGCTCAATTCTTTTGCATTGTTTTAGCATTGTTTTTCTGCTGTGGTGACAAAAATAAACCGTCTTTCACCGCCAAAAAATAAATATTTCCTGTAGCCTAATTCACAAGCGAAGGTTAATTACAATTTTTTCTCTTGTTGTGTAGCATAGAAAACACGCATTGTAACACGCTACAAAGCTCGTAGTTTGTGGTTGCTCAATTGTTTGGTGCAATTTACCTCCAGGGGTTAATTAAGCGTTGTTTTTCTGCTGTGGTGACTAAAATAAACCGTCTTTCACCGCCAAAAAATAAATTTTTCCTGCAGCCTAATTCACAAGCGAAGGTTAATTACAATTTTTTCTCTTGTTGTGTAGCGTAGAAAACACGCCATTGTAACACGCTACAAAGCTCGTAGTTTTTGGTTGCTCAATTCTTTTGCGCAATTTACATCCAGGGGTTAATTAAGCATTGTTCTGCAGTTGTACTCAGTAAAAGAAACTTTGTTTTTCACCGCCACAAAAGAAATTCTGTAGCATAATTCATATCCGAAGGTTAATTAAGCCTGTTTGTGCTTTTATATTCAGTAAAATACACAGAGTTTTTAAACGGCACATACAAGTCCATTTTTCCTGCCCATTTGTGGAGCGCAATTTATATCCAAGGGTTACCAAGCTTGTTACTGGGTTAATTTGGAGTCAAATACAGGGTGTGTATTTATCATATACAGATATCTTCATCAAACAGTGTATGTACATTTTAGAACAAACAGTATGTCAGACAGAGCGGTGGCAGGCCCAGGTAGCAGCACAGCAAGGGGACGTCACAGCAGGGGTCATTCGGTGAGGCCAGAACTGCCGATGTCATCTAGCGGCCGTGTGTTCAGCAACCCAATGGTTCTTGATTGGTTGACTAGGTCATCCACTTCCTCCCAGATGACATCTGACAACCCCAATCAAGAGTTGGTGGGAATGTCAGACACAACCCTTAGTTGGCATGGCCCGGGAGTGGGTCAGCGACCCTCACCTGTCCTCAACCCGCCTCTGTCCCATCCGGTTTCCTCAGCCAGAGATCTACTATGTGGTCTGAGCTAAGCGCCACTATATAGCAAGGATGAACAATTTGAGGAGGGCAGTCAGCAGCTACTTGGCAGCGAAGAAATGGGGCCAATATCCCCTGCTTCTTGCAGTAGGCGGCACAGTATAGATGTTGAGAGTGGCATGGGAGGTCATGTTGTGAGGGGTCAGCCTCTGCATACCAAGACCGGTGATGAGGACAGCAGTGACGATGAAACACAAATAGATGATGATGTAGCCGACCGCACTTGGGAGCCGGGTGAGGCAAGGGCTTCATCATCAGGAGAAGAGGGCGTCAGCTTGCGCGTCAGGCAGCGGCGCAGCCACCAAGTGGGTCGTGTGGCCGTGAGTCAGCAGGATACCACAGTGTGAGGTCGGGAGCCAAGCGGCCAGGGGGTAAAAAACCCATTTCGCGGGTCCAAAAAAATAGGGGCACAGGGGCTCACGAGGAAACGGCGGCATTTGTCACTCAGTGCGGAGCATTGGGGGTTAAAATCCGTACCTGCGGTGTGGAAAGGTATTTTTTGCTAAGACACCGGGGGAACCCCGAAAATGGGTATATTTTAAAAATCTGTACCCAGAAAAGGAAGAAAGGCCGGGACAAACTTGGAAACCAAACGGCCCTGCGTCCAACAAAAAGCAGCGCGTCACCATCCGTGGCCTGGGAAAAAAACGGGGCCCTCAATGTGGGGGTCCAATCCTCCCCGCCGCAGCAAAACATCAAACAGCTGCACGCCCATTTCCCACGCATGAAAATTGCACCCCATCAAGGCCCCCACCACCCTGAAAAGGGGACTGTTTCTCTTTCACATCTCGCGGTCCAGATGCTCCTGCTCCCGCTCCCTCATGGCGCCCAGCAGTCGTTTACCCAAGGCGATTGCAAGAGACAACAGTATGCACCCAAAACCATCCTAAGGGTGCAGAAGCTGACCGTACTCCTGTTCAAGTTGTTGGGCTGCAGTCCCTCCTTTTCAAAAGGGTGGATCTTGCACCATTCAGGAACTAATGGCTTGTGCCAAGCCGAGATGGAGAGTTCCAAGCCGAATTTATTTTCCAAAAAGGCAGTACCAGAAACTTCAAAAAATATGTAGAACAGAAGGTGGGCCAGTCCTTGAGCTTTTCAGTTTGTTCCAAGGTGCATGGCAGTGCGGACGTCTGGAGCTGTAACTACGGTCAGGGCCTGTACATGTCCTTTACGGCCCACTGGGTGAATGTGCTTCCGGCCCAGGCACACCAACAACTTGGACAGGAGACGCCGCTTTCTCCTCCCCACGTTGTCAAACTGCGGCTCCTGCGCCAATGTCTGCCTCCTCCTCCTCCACCACCACCACCATCTCAGCCTTCACAAGTACTGCTCCATCATACCACTTTGTGTGGGGCACAGGGTGTCACGCAGTTTCTTACACCTGCTTGCCTCGGCGAACGAAGTCAAACAGGGGAGGAACTGCTCCGCGTCATGCAGCAAGAAATCGGTGTGGCTTTCTCCGCGCCAGCTGCAAATCGGAACCATGGTGACAGACAATGGGCGTAACATGGTGTCCGCGCTGCACCAAGGAGGGATGGTCCATGCGCCCTGCATGGCGCACGTGTTCAATCGTTGTGAAAAGGTTCCTGAAGTCTTTCCCCCGATCTTTAGAAGATTCTGAAAATGGCCAGGAAACTGTGCAATGCACTTCATCCATTCCTACAAAACCAGAAACACCCTCCTCGAAGTTGCAGCGGCCAGAACGGCCTCCCCCAACACACTCTGAAAATGCGATGTTTCCACCCGTTGGAATTCCAGCCTGCACATGTTGGACCGACTGTATGAACAGAGAAAGGGCCCTTAACGATTTTTTGATGATCCAGGCGGACAGGAAGTATTTCCCCTGTGTAACTTTGATGTCAGCCAATGGCAGCTCATGCGTGACACCTGCCGTTTGTTGAAGCCATTCAAGGAGGCCACGTTATTTGCCCAGTCGCCAGACTACGGGATGAATAACGTCATTCCACTGCTTCATGTCCGGGAACAGATGCCGAAAAATCTGTCTGGGAAAGTTAAACCTGGAGAAGGTGGCGACTACATCTCGCGGCCACATGAGTCGCTGGTGAAATGAGGGGATTTTCCTTACCCAGGTGACAAGAGAGGAGGAGCGGGAGAAGCTGGAGGAGGTAAAAGGAGATGAGGAAGATGAGACAGATGACCCGCAAGCACCGTGGGCAGTATACAGTGGAAATGCAGGCAGGGAGCCCCTCGGATCACTTGTGCAGATGGCCCGCAGCATGCTGATTTGCCTGGTAGTGACAGCCGAATAGTCAGCACCCGGGCAGAGGGATGACTTCTGCTCTCCACCCTATTGGCCCCTCGCTACCGGTCCAAAATGGGAGCCTTTTTCCCAGCTATTGAGAGGGAGGACAAACTCAAATACTATAGGGAAATCCTCCGTAGTCAGTTGGCCGCTGCCTATGTGCGGCTTTGCCCCTCCTCTGACAGGTCTGACCGGGGTGTTCTTCAGCGCTTCACATACTACTGACGCGGCTGCTGGAGGATGGTGGGGGGGTAGGGGCAGTACCAGCTCCATCAGCAGCAACCTAAGTCTGGAGTTTACTGATAAGCAGCTTCCTTTACCCGCCTATGTGAGGAGGGCAGTCGCCAGCAGCAGCAGCAGCAGGACCTGGAGCAGACCTGAACCAACAGGTTTGGGGGCCTACTTGGACAGCACTCTGCCACCCCCGTTAGAAGATCCACTGGACTACTGGGCAGCCAAACTGGATTGTGGCCGCAACTTGCCGATTTGCAGTAGAGAAGCTGTCCTGGCCCGGGCCCCGTAGTGTGTCATTCAGAAACGGGTGTTCAGTGCGGCGGGGCCATCGTTAAACCCCCAACCGCTTGTCCACGGGAAATGTGGAAGACTGACCTTTGTCAAGATGAATCAGGCGTGGATTGGCAGGGTTTTCCACACACCAATGCCTTAGCGTCAGACTACATCAGCCAGGACGCCTCACCCAAACTGTGAGAAAATGAGTTTTGGGTTCAACTACCTGCCTCAGGCCACCCCATTTGAGCCGCCCACCCACCTGATGCCACACATCTTCTGACAATTTTCCATCTGCCACCAACCATCTTTACCAGGAACTGGTATTGCCACCCACCTCCAAACTCTGTCATTGTGCCACTGTCTGACCTCATGCTGCTGCGTGGCATGCTGCCGTGACCTCCACACTGGGGTCATTGTGCCACTCTCTGACCCATGCTGTTGCTCCTGCCGCCGTCACCTCCAAACTCTGTCATTGTGCCACTCTGTGGCCCACTCCAGTTTTTGCCACCTCCAGAATGTGATTGTGCCACTGTCTGACCTCTTGCTGCTGCTGCCGTGACCTACACACTGGGGTCATTGTGCCAAATGCCTGTCCTCATTTCTGCTGCTGTGGCTTTCTTGCCGTGACCTACACACTGTGTCATTGTGCCACTGTCTGACCTCATGCTGCTTGCCACCATCACCTCCACTCTCTGTCATTGTGCCCCTCTGTGGCCTACTCCAGTTTTTTGCCACCTCCAGAATGTCATTGTGCCACTGTCTGACCACATGCTGCTGCCGCCGTCACCTCCCCTCTCTGTCGTTGTGCCACTCTGTGACCTACTACTGTTTTTACCACCTCCAGAATGTCATTGTGCAACTGTCTGCCCTCATGCTCTGCTGCCGTGACCTACACACTGTGTCATTGTGCCCCCAATCTGACCTTCATGCTGCTGCTGTGGCTGCTGCCGTGACCTACACACTGTGTCATTGTGCCACTGTCTGCCCTCATGCTGCTGCCAACGGTCACCCTCCACTCTCTGTCAATTGTGCCACTCTGTGGCCTACTCCAGTTTTTGCACCTCCAGAATGTCATTGTGCCACTGTTGACCAAAATGCTGCTGCCGCCGTCACCTCCACTCTCTGTCATTGTGCCACTCTGGGGCCCTACTACTGTTTTGACCACCTCCAGTATGTCATTGTGCCACTGTCTGACCTCATCCTCCTGCTGCCGTGACCTACACACTGTGTCATTGTGCCACTATCTGTCCTCATGCTGCTGCTGTGGCTGCTGCCGTGACCTACACACTCTGTCATTGTGCCACTATATGACCTCATGCTGCTGCTGTGGCTGCTCCCGGTGACCTACACACTGTGTAAATTGTCCCACTCTGTGGCCTACTCCTGTTTTTGCCAACCTCCAGAATGTCCTTGTGCCACTGTTGACCCTGCTGTTTGCTTGGGCTGCTCCCGTGACCTACACACTGTGTCATTGTGCCACTGTCTGACCTCATGCTGCTGCTGTGGCTGCTGCCGTTACCTACTCACTCTGTCATTGTGCCACTGTCTGACCTCATGCTGCTGCTACCGTCACCTCCACTCTCTGTAATTTTTCAACTCTGTGGCCTACTACTGTTTTGCCACCTCCATAATGTCATTGTGCCACTGTCTGACCTCATGCTGCTGCTGTGGCTGCTGCCGTGACCTACACACTGTGTCATTGTGCCACTGTCTGACCTCATGCTGCTGCTGTGGCTGCTGCCGTGACCTACACACTGTGTCATTGTGCCACTGTCTGACCTCATGCTGCTGCCACCGTCACCTCCACTCTGTCATTGTGCCACTCTGTGGCCTACTCCTGTTTTTGCCACCTCCATAATGTCAGTGTGCCACTGTCTGACCTCATGCTGCTGCTGCCGTGACCTACACATTTGTGTCATTGTGCCACTGTCTGCCCTCATGCTGCTGCTGTGGTTTGCTGCCGTGACCTACACACTGTCATTGGGCCACTGTCTGACCTATGCTGCTTGCAACCATCACCTCACTCTCTGGTCATTGTGACGACTTGTGGGGCACTATCCTAGTTTTTGCTACCTTTTTTTCCAGAATGTCATCTGTGCACTGTCTGACCTCATGCTGCTGCTGCTCCATGACTATATCACACTGTGTCATTGGGCCACTGTTGACCTCATGCTGCTGCTGTGGCTTCTGCCATGGACCTACTATAACTGTGTCATTGTGCCACTTCTGTGGCCTAAGATCCTTTTTTTGCCACCTGACTAGAATGTCTTTGTGTTCTGTCTGACCTCAAGCTTGCTTGCTGCTGTTGATTGCGTCAACTCCATACTGTTTCATTGTTGCCACTCTGTGCCTAACTCTGGTTTGTAGTGCACCTATCAGAATGTCCCTTGTGCCCTCTTCTGACCTCATCTGCTGCTGTGACTGTCTCGCCGTCACTTCACACTCTGTCATGATGTTGCCACTGAGCCCTCAGCTTGTTGTTTTTCGTCCAGCTTTCGCTGCCGATGGAACCTCGCGCACCAGGCTCACATTCCCAGCATCAGAGTTCTGTGTTGGTCTGTTTTGCCCTTCTTAGTGGACCAGGGAATTTTATAGTGAGCTCGATTCTAAGAAGCGCGCTCAGGCTAAGTCATGTGCATGTCATTACTAAAACACGCATTGTATGAGGAGACAAAACCAAGCTCCCGCTGTATTTAAGCATGGCACAACGTGACTACAGACATCCACTGCGATCTGTCTGGCGACAGGCCGTAAATAGCTGTTTTTTAACGCAATTCATCCCGAAGTGAATTCGGAAACGTAAGTTATTTTTTGTCGGGGAAATTGCCGCTCGAAGGGAGCGAAACAGATTTCCAGAAGAATTCGCCCATCTCTACTCCATAATACTACAGAATAAACACCTTTTCATACGTGTCTCGGCGCATAGTAGTATCCGAAAAGAAGACTTGACAATTCACTTTGAAGCGCCTTCCTTCATACAAGTCTCCCTTTAAGTGTCCAAATCTGCCACGTGAACATATTATTATAAATTATTCTACAGTAAATATTTAAAAGCAGCAAAGTAACAGTTTTTTAAACTGAATATTAATGTAGAATTCATTGTGCAGTTGTTAAACTTTTTCATACAATCAGGACTAGGAATATTTTTCAAACAATTTTCATATTTAAAGAAACTACATAATAAATTGTTATAACTAAAAATGGAGGTGGTATGCAAAAATGGCTGTAACGCCATATTATTGTTAAATCCCATGAATTAAAGCTAAAGGTCTGAACCTCAATTACATATTAATGGCTTTGTTAAAAATCCATTGTGGAAGTGGACAGAGACTAAAATATAAAAATTGTGGTACTGTCCCAATGCTTTCAGACCTTTCTGTATATCCTTTAGAAGGATTCTGATGAGAGCTGAAGGTTCACTAGAATGTCATCAACAATACTGTATGTCCTATGATTTCCATTTAACATTGCATTCATAGTAACCAAAGCTACCTTATCAATGTCACAGACAGTGATGTGATGGAATCTCTCCAGTTTGTGTCACTCTGTACATCAAACCTGCCAAATCCACTGTTCATTCTTTTATCCATATAATGTATATGTTTCCCCTTATATTACATCCTTATCACACTCCAGAATATCAACTTATCTGGTGAGTCATGAAGGCAGTGCGCATTAAAATAAATGATAATACATGACTTTCCTCAGTACTGTGAGATGTGGATGCATCAAAGACTTGGTTACTTGACATAAATTGTTGTGGTAATCTAGTGACAATTCTGTATATAAAAGAGAATCTTTCATATCAAAGTTTACTTTCAACCACATACTGTAAAATCCACCTTGTAAAATGTTGGATGTAAAGTGTTTTAATACTATGACAACATATAAAAAAGATAACAGTAGTTTATATAGAGGCAATACATGTCTTAAAGGCCCTAAAAGTTAGGTAATGCTGCTTAAAAAGAAAATAAATTGATTTTGACAATTTCAAAAGCGGTGGGGCAGATTTATTATTGCAATTGCAATAGAATTGTTCTGTAATTTGTTGAAAGAAAACTTGCATACATGCGCCACATTTATTACATTTTTGTAACTTACTTGACAAGGAGGCCTGACTTATTTAAAAAAAGAGGATGGCTTGAGTTGCAACACCATGCCACAAAACATAAGTTAGATAAAATAGATAGCAGTGTCTAATGAAGCGCCAAGTTTATCATTGGCAAATATAATTGTTATTTATTTGGCAAATTCGTAGACTGCAATAGCAATGTACAGCAAAAAATCCACAAGTACCCTATGTGCCAGGAAATCTTTGAGTTAAATACTTTTGATTAAAAAAGAAATGAGTCATACCATTTTTGGCTTGTGAGAAAGCTTACATTTGTAAGCTTTTAGAAGAAGAAAGAATGCCAAAGGAAAGCACACCTTTGCGTATTAATGCAGGATGATAACCAGGGAAAGCAGAAGTGTGTGTACGCTTATCTGGTAGTTTTTCTGCAATAGGAAACACAACACTCCATAGGGTAACATTTCGGTATTACCGGGTGCAGGAGTTCGGTACTGGTCCTAAGAAATGTCCTGTTTCGCAATCAAGTGGATACAGGAAGAGAAATTGTAGAAATAACCAAGAATTTTCATTGGTGTCTCGTTGACTTGAAAACAATGGATTTTTGCTTGGACTGAGTAAGTGCTGAAGAGTTAAGATACTCCTTCCTTACATATTATACTTGGAGTTTCAGCGCTTACTCAGCCCAAGCAAAATTTTTATTTTTTTTTCAAGTCCACCGGATGCCGAAGAAAATTATTTCTACAATTTGTAAGCTTCTGGAGCAGAGAAACCCATTTTTCCTGCTAGTTTATAAATTCATTATTTAATAATTTAAATATTAATCATAAGGAATGTTCGTCAAGTGAACAATTGTTTCAGATGTTCAATCATATGGGAATAAGTTGCATGTGTTTTTTCAATTTTCAACTAATAGGGACTGAAATGAGTGTCAGATACTTTCTTCATAGTAAGATATTGTTAGAACAAGAACAATCTTTTCTCACCGCCAAAACATACCGCTTCTCAGACTTTCCGCAGGAAAGAGTTGTTTGTCCTGTCATCAAAGGTCTAATTTGGTCATAATTATTGATTGAAAGATTTGTATTTGTAAATTGCTAGTTAAAGAGGTTGTCTCGCTACAATGATTGGGTTTTAATTAAAAGATCTTTAAAAAACACTCGCAGCTCGGCAATATATGTCATTACAAATGTCTAGTACTGGATTTTGAGTTATCCCTGTTAGTAGAGTAGTGCACAGCTCCTTGAAAATTCCTATGTAGCAGTGGACCTGTGATGTCTTTATCTCAATGGCTGTCAGGCTGGTAGATCATCTGTTTCTGATTACAGGTTGGTAGCACAGGGCCCTCCTCCTGCCACAGTATGCATCTGTAGTGGAGGGGAGGGGAGAGGGGAAGGCTGTTGGCTTGGGTCCGTGTAGCTGGGATTAACCATTGTGTGTGCCTTGCTTTTCGTTCTATGTCTCTCTACACAGATTGAGGAGAGCAGAGGTGAGGCTGATCAATAGATTAGAAGCAGGGTTTTCCCTCCAGGTTTTCCCTCAGGGAAATGATAGGCTGTAGACAAAAGCACAGATGAATTCCAAAGTAGCCCAGTGATCAGACCCCAGGAGTTGTCCCGAGTTCAACAGATGCGGCTGTACAAGTTACGGTACAGCACGCTGAATCGCTTGTGGCACTGAGCCCGCAGGTAGATCGCTGGGAAGATCAGCAGCTCCGGAACAGATACCGCCAGCGGGTTCCAGTGGGACGCGAGGGTGAAGATACAAGAATATAAATGTAGCGGTATTCACCGTTCAGTAGAGGGAGGGTTCAAAGATCTAGAGCTCTATGAAGGTAGTAACTATATTTTATTTACAAAAAGTTTACGCGTTTCGCCGACTTCATACGTATGCTTCTTCTGATGTAACAATCACAGCTACATGATTGAGAATTTAATATACATAAAATCAGAACGAGGATGAATGAACAAACAGGTATAATTTTTGTCATTCATTCCTCGTTCTGATTTTTAATGGGTATATTAAATCTATTTCATGTTGCTGTGATTGTTACATCTGAAGAAGCTGACGAGTGTAAGTTGGCGAACGCGTAATGTTTTTGTAAATAAAATATAGTTACTACTTCATAGCGTTAGATACTTTGATCCCTCATTCTAAATCCTGAACGCGCGAATTAACGGCTACAGTTATCTTCTCTGTCGCTGTATCAATAGGATGTGACAGCAGCGACCTGATGCGTTACTATAATCATGATGTGTCTGTGGAGTTTGACTATAATTAAATAGAACAGATCAGGGAGGCATGTCAACGGTTCATGCTCTTGCCTGTTACTAGTGACTCCACTGGTTGTGATTATAGTAACTCACTTCACAGCTGCCTGTGTCTGTTCTGGACAGGGTTTGTTGTTGCTTGAGATGTGGAGATTTGTATGCTATGCAGGGGGTATAGGAACCATGCATCCCTCTTCTCTGCTATTAGCAAATCACAGCTTTCTCAGACCTATCCACATTCAAGATCAGCCCTCTCCCTGCTGTCTCTGACTGTGTAGAGCAGCAGCAAGGAGCCTGCAGCACACCTAGCAGGAACACCACAGGGTTAACTATGCAGCAAAACCCCTTGCCCTCCCCCTGTTTATAGAAGTTACAGAGGAGAGCTGTTGTATGTGTGCATGAGTGGAGAGGGGGGAAGAGGGAGGAGAGATGCTAAGACAAGAAGCACGCCCCTGAATTAAAAAATCCTATGCTAACAGTGACATTGAAGTAGGCTGAAAGCCTGTAGTGAGACAACTCCTTTAAGTCAGTGTAGGGCCTTGCAAGACATTGAGGACCCTTGTTTTGGGTTGTGAACTTCAGTATTTTGACCAAAATATCAACTAAAACCTCATGTTTAATTTTTTTTCAGTATTTAGATTTGATCTGTAATAATGCGGAGTAGAGGATATCAGTATTTGAGATATGCTGAGCAACTTGCTTGACTAGTAAGACGGTCATCAATTGGTTGTAACCAAGCACAGTGTACTACATGTAACCATATAATTGACACCCTTCATAAGCTTTATCTGTATCCAATTGTAATACAATCTAGCACCACCCTCTTGAATATCAGTATTTTTGCACTTGAGCTATCTTCCCTGAATGGTATTGTGACTTTTCAATACTGATGTGAACTAGTTCTTATCAAATGTGCAGTTTTCTGTTAAGTGGTTTCCTTATCATTGGATAGGTGTGTGGGCAATTGTTCCTCTGTATTTTCTACTGTTGCAATTTCCCTTGTAGCACTTGGACTTATATTGCCTCCTACTGAGAATCGTTAAAACCTCTTTGAACTTGCTGTAGGTGTAAATTGTCTCTTAGAAAATTTACAACATTCAAAATGCAAATTAGATTGACTTGGATTTAAAGGGAATGTATCATCAAAAAAGGAGTCATTGTTTCAATCCCATTTTTATGTTAAACGCATGTTTTAGGAATTTTTGGTTGGTTTTTTTTTTATATTTCATATCACTTTCAATATTTTTTAATAATTCTTAAGTCTTGCAGTGCGCTCACTTTTTCCACTAGGCCTTGTTTGCACTGCTTTAACAGCAGTCTAGAGAGTATGCTTTCTGCTGAGCTATGACATGAGGAGACTTAAGACTGGACTCAGTCCAGTTCACGTGCACTATAGAGAGAGTTTTCTAGTCACTGCTCTCTGTGACCCTAGGAAGAAGGCACTGCTCAGGGGATGTGAAAGGGATTCAACTGTGACTATCTCCTTTGTGACTGGTGGATCCTGTGTTATATGTTGTCACACTGGCATCGCCTTTCAGTTGTGACCCTCTTTGTGCTGATTAATGAGCAGACAGTTGAGGAATCTTTCTGTAAGGAGACAGGTGAAGTGATATTAGACAATTATTAGGATACCGTGGCTCCAAAAGTTGAATAATGTAGGACTTATGAATGATTAAATATATATTGGAAAGTGGATATGGAAAAATTAAAAAAAATATATAACCAAAAATTCTTAAAAAATGTGTTGAACATAAAAATGAGAGGTTAAACAATAAGTCATTTTTGATTACACATTCTCTTTAAGCAATAATTATTTATGTTTTCACTTTAACTTTGTTTTTTTTTATCTGAAAATATTGAGAGTTTCCCACATTCTGAGGCTTCAGTAGTTAAAGATCATAACAAAGTACTTACGCGTACTTAAAGTCAAAGCAGTGGGAGGAAAGAGTCAATTAGGGGGCTATCTTTTGGACTGCTGTTTTAGTTTTCCATTAAGTGTTTAATGGGTATGTTTCAGTTTTGAATACAATCCAATGTGTATCACAGAGTAAGGTTTCTATCCAGTTGTTTTGATAAAATGAAGGTATAAAGGACTTGGCTGTGATGTTGGATTGTTCAATAGTTGTTGCTTAGTTGTGTTGATATCTAGAAAATTCTTAATAATTATGTGGAGAGTTGTGGAGCAGGAAAGTCAGTGGCTGCAATCTTGGCAACCATCCCCAACACTAGCAATTTAATTAGGGTCAGGGGACATTGAATTTTAGCGTAAATATGCAAATAAATCAACTACAACCCTAACCCAAAGTTAGAGTTAGGGTTCTTTACTGACTTTAAGGTTTATTATCCTTTCTGGCGTTATTCTGTGGGTCTAGCAGTGCTCTTGGTCGGATTGCGCTCTCGGTTCTAGTGTGGAGAGATTAATTTTTAAAAATTCGCGACCAAAGTTGAAATCGGTACGGTTTTTATGTTGATCGGGATTTTTTTTAGAATCACGACGAATAATTTAGGGTTAGAACTCTGTGCATTAATCTATTAACTGTTGCGTCATTTTTCAGCGCGCACCTGTAATCTTTGTCGACCAGCAAATCATGCTTAGAGAAGTAGAGCCAGGGTGAGCTGTGTGTTGCTGACGTCATGGATCTGGGGATGTGTATGGTTGCGATATTGCTGGAAAAATCACATGACCTAGTTTTACAGTAGAATCAGCTCCTTCGTTCTGCCTCGCAGGTGTGTCTCGTGTCTCATAGAGTAGGTTGCGCTCGGCCTCTGTCAAACAGCTCAGCAAACAGCTCAGCGAAAACGGCATTCTATTTGTTCACGTAGAGACAGCTATACTTTTAGCTGGGTGAACATTAGAACTTTAGGTAGAGATTAGTAGATGTGATGCAGATTTGTAGGTAGTTAGGTCTAGAAGAATTGTTAAAGGGGCATCTGTAGTGTAAAGTCACTGCGTGGGATGTGGGGAAGCAGCGTAGCCAGGCGAAACCAGGACAAGCTCTTGGAGAAAGGATAGTGGATATAGTGCAGCCGAGATTAATTTAGACATTGATTGCATTAGCTTTTTATTTGACAAGTTTTCTGTTGAAAAATATTTACGTAGTATGTTGGGGCAGCCTGAACTATATTAGGATACAGATGATTTTTCTAGTAACTGAAGGGTCTATTTGTTTAGGTGCGAAAACTCACTTTTATTATCTGTAGTTACATTTCAGATAGGTGTTCATTTTCGTAATTTTACCATTACACTCTGTGACTGTTGATATATCCCACCCTTTGCAGTTAAATTACAATTACGTGTTTTTTGCAACTTTTGCCCATGTCCAGTTTTATTGATAGAGGCACCTTTGTCACTTAAATTTCAAATACAGCAAATTTTGTTTGTCACCTAGGAGGGTGTATTTTGAGGTGCTAGAAAAAATACCGTTTATTATACGTGATACATTTCGAGAAACGTGTTTTTTCCACTTATGGCAGGCCAGCTTTATTGATGTAGAGGCACCTTGCACTTTAAATTTCAAATACAGCAATTTTGTAGCGTAAGCCGAGAGTGTATTTTAAGGTGCATAAATGTGTCGTTATTATCGTATACATTTCAGATACATGTTTTTTACTTTTGCTACCTGTGCCAGCTGTGTGAGTTGATAGAGGACATCTTGCACTTAAATTTCAAGTGCTCTGAATTGATTGTCGTCATCCGCCAGGTGTATTTTTAGGTGCAAAAAAACCGAGTATTATCCGTATACAGTTTCAGATAAGTGTTTTTTGTCACTTACTGGGGCAGGCAGCTTTATTGATAGAGGCCTTGCGACTTAAAATTGTCTAATACAGCAAGTTTGTTGTCATCAGCAGGTGTATTTTTAGGTGCAAAAGAAAGTGAAAACGTGTTTGTATTATCCGGGTAGACATTTCAGATATACGTGTTTTTTCCTCTTTGCCCAGTCCAGCTATATTGGATAGAGGCACATTGCACTTAAATTTCAATACAGCATATTTGTCGATCACCGCGCGAGGAGTATTTTTAGGTGCAAAAAATACCGTTTATTATCCGCATACATTTCAGATAGGTGTTTTTTCACTTTTGGGCAGGCCAGCTTTAGGTGATAGAGGCCTACCTTGCACTTTAAATTTTCTATACAGCAATTTTGTCGTCACGCGGTGTATTTTTAGGTGCAAAAAATACCATTTATTATCCGATATACATTTCAGATACGTGTTTATCGTGCACATTTTGCCAGTCCAGCTTTGTTGATAGAGGCACCTTGCACTTAAATTTGAATACCAGCAATTTTGTCGTGTCACGCGAGGAGATTTTTAGGTGCAAAGAAAATACGTTTTTATCCGTATACATTTCCGATAGTGGTTTTTTCACTTTTGCCCAGTCCAGCTATGTTGTTAGAGGCACCTTGCACTTAAAATTCAAATAACAGCAATTTTGTGTCACCGGCCAGGTGTATTGATTTCGGGCAAGAGAAGAAAATACCGTTTATTATCCTATATAATTTCAGATAGGTTGTTTTTTACATTTGGCAGGGCCCAGCTTTGTTGATAGAGGCCACCTTACACTTAAATTTTCAATACAGCAATTTATGTCTTGACATCGCAGGTGTGATTTTTAGTGTGCAAAAAAAAACCGTTTATTATCCGTATTACATTTCAGGGATCGGGTTTTTTCACTATTGCCAGTCCAGCTTTATTGATAGAGGCACCTTGCACTTAAATATCAATACAGCATTTTGTCGTCAAAGCAGGTGTTATTTTTAGGTGCAAAAAATACCGTTTATTTTCCGTATACATTTCTGTTACGTGTTTTTTACTTTTGGGCAGGCCAGCAGGCTTTATTGATAGAGGCACTTGCACTTAAATTTCGGAATCAGCAATTTTGTTGTCACATGCGGTGTATTTTTAGGTGCAAGAAAAAAGTTTTATTATCGTATGCATTTCAGATACGTGTTTTTCACTTTTGCCAGTCCAGCTTTGTTGAGTAGGGCATTACACTTAATTTCAATACAGCTGATTTGAGTTTCGTCACGCAGGTGTATTTTTAGGTGCAAATGATACTGTTTATTATCCGCATGCTAGTTCAGAATAGGTGTTTTTTTCACTTTTGGGCCGGCCAGGCTTTGTTGATAGAGGCACCTTGCACTTAAATTTCAATCAGCAATTTGTCGTCACCGCAGGTGTATTTTTAGGTGCAGCATAAATTACACATTTATTATCGTATTACATTTCAGATACGTGTTTTTTCACTTTTGCCCAGTCCAGCTTTGTTGTAGAGGCACCTTGCACTTAAATTCTAATTCAGCAATTTTTGTCGTCACCGCAGGTGTATTTTTAGGTGCAAAAAAAATACCGTTTTTTATTATCTTTACATTTCAGATAGGGTTTTTTGCACATTTGGGCAGGCCAGCTTTGTTGATAGAAGGCACCTTACACTTAAAATTTCATACAGCAATTTTTTTTCATCATCGCAGGTTGGTATTTATAGGTTGCAAAAAATACCGATTATTATCCGTATACATTACAGATACGTGTTTTTTAATATTTGCCCAGTCCAGCTTTATTGATAGAGGCACCTTGCACTTAATTTTCAAGTACTGCCAATTTTGTCGTCACCGCTGGGTGTTATTTTTAGGTGCAAAAAATACCGTTTATTATTCCCGTTATACATTTCAGATAGTGTGTGTTTTTCACTGTATTGGGCAGGCCCGCTTTTATTGTGTAGAGGGCACGCTTGCACTTAAATTTCGAAGTTAGAGCAATTTTGATGTCACTCACAGGTGTATTTTTAGGTGCAAAAAAATATGTTTATTATCCCGTATACATTTCAGATGTGTTTTTCACTTTTGCAGTGCCTGCTTTGTTGATAGAGGGAACCCTTTCACTTAAATTTCAATACAGCAATTTTGTCGTCACGCAGGTGTATTTTTAGGTGCAACAAATACCGTTTATTTATCCTTATACATTTCAGTAATAGGTGTTTTTCACATTTGGCAGGCCAGCTTTGGTGATAGAGGGCACCTTACACTTAAATTCAATACAGCAATTTTGTTGTCACGGCAGGTGTATTTTTAGGTGCAAAAAATAAACGTTTATTCTCCGTTTGGCTATACATTTCAGATTAAGTGTTTTTCACTTTTGCCCAGTCCGCAGTTTATTGATAGAGGCACCGTTGCGACTCTAGTTAATGCGTGCAATACAGCAATTTGTCCGTCACCGCCAGGTGTATTTTATCAGGGTGCAAGAAAAATACCGTTTATTATCCGCATACATTTCAGATAGGTGTTTTTTCACTTTTGGCCGGGGCCAGCTTTTGTTGATAGAGGCACCTTGCCACTTAGATCAGCTCAATACATGTGAATTGGTTGTCGTCACCGAGTGTATTTTTAGGTGCAAAATAATTCCATTATTACGCGTATACATTTCAGATACGTGTTTATTTACTTTTGCCCACTCCAGACTATTTGATAGAGGCACCTTGCACTTAAATTTCAATACTGCAATTTTTGTCGTACGGAGGTTTATTTTTAGCGTGCAAAATGTACCGTTTAGTTTATCCGTTATACATTTCAGATACGTGTTTTTTTTCATTTTGCACTCGTCCAAGCTTTTGTTGATAGAAGCTAGACCCTTGCAACTTAATTTGTCAAATACAGCAATTTTGTCGTCACCGCAGGTGCTATTTTTTGGTGGCCAAGAATGAAATACCGTTTATTATCTCTTAATACTATTTCGTTAGGTGTTTTGCTAGTCATTTGGGCAGGCCAGCTTTGTTGATAGAGGCACTCTTACAGATCTTAAATTCAATATAGCTATTTTGTCATGCATCGCAGGTGTATTTTTAGGATGTGCAATAAAATACCGGTTATTATCCGTATACATTTAAGATACGTGTTTTTTTTTCATATTGCCAGGCAGCTTTATTGATAGGGCACCTTGCATTAATTCTAATACAGCAATTTTTGTCGGTCACCGCTGGTGTATTTTGTAGGTGCAAAAAAATACCGTTTATTATCCGTTATACATTTCAAGATACGTGTTTTTTCACATTTGGCGGGCCAGCTTTATTGATGAGGCACCTTGCACTTAAATTTAATACAGCAAATTTTGATGTCACCACAGAGTGTATTTTTAGGTGCAAAAAAAATACCGATTATTATCCGTATACCATTTCAGATACGTGTTTTTTTCATTTTACCAGTCCCAGCTTTATTGATAGGGCACCCTGTTCACTTAAATTTCAATTCAGCGCAATTTTGTCGTCACGCAGGTGTATTTTTAGGTGCAAAAATACTGTTTATTATACGTATACATTTCAGATAGTGTTTTTTCACTTTATGGGTAGGCCAGCTATGTTGTAGAGCCACCTTGCACTTAAAATTTCAATACAGCATTTTTGGTCGTCGACCACTGGGTTATTTTTAGGTGCAATATACGTCTATTATCCATATACATTTCGGACATGGTTTTTTTCACTTTTGCCACAGTCCAGCTTTGTTGATAGAGGACGTTTGCACTTAATTTTCAATACAGCAATTTGTCATCCACCGTCAGTGTATTTTTTAGGATGCTCAAAAAAATTCTACGTGATTATTATCCGGTATACAATTTATGATAGTGTTTTTTCACTTTTTGGGGTAGGCCAGCTTTGTTGATAGAGGCACCTTGCACTTAAATTTCAATACAGCAATTTTTGTCGTCACCGCAGGTGAATTTTTAGGAGCAAAAAATACTGTTTATTATCCGTATACATTTCAGATAGGTGTTTTTTCACTTTTGGCAGGTCAGCTTTGTTGATAGAGGCACCTTGCACTTAAATTTCTAGACAGCACTTTTGGTTTGATTGAGGGATTTGAAGAATAGCTGTTATTGCCGTGCTTTTAATAAGAGATGTTCCAAAACTCTTCCATACCTGCTCAAATTTTATCTTCTGAACATGGAGGCGAAATGCACGGTTGTAACGAGCAAAGAGGGGGGTAGGACATGGAGGTAGAGGTACGAGGAAGGTGCTCCTTCCAGTGCTGGCGACGACAACGCAACCAGTAATGGCATTGTCGGATTGCAGACCGTCAGACTGTCATCGCTGGGTAGCAGGGGCTCTGTGAATCCGTAAGAACAACGTCGCCAATCTGTTCTTCATGCTGGTTATTGCACCTGCATCAGCAGTCTTACCTCCTCTCCTCGCAGTCACGGCCACAAATGTCGTCATCGCATCGATCAGCATCCATCCAACATGAAGCGAAGGCAGCCCAAATGTCAACTCGTGTAGCCCACCACTTGAGGATAATCCATTTTCTGAAGACTCTTTGATGACACAATGCAGGTTGGGGGTAGAGGCATGTTAAAAGATCAGAAGGCCAAAGAGGGATGATTTTGTCATGTTCTGATGCCAGTTTACTGATGCCATCAGAGGAGGAGAAGGAAGGCCGGGTCAATCGGCAAAAAAATCCCGGAGCGGTCTAAGGCAACGCCTTGCAGTCCCCTCTTGCTTGTAGGCCGCAGCTCCTGGATGCAGAGAAAAAAGTCATGACGACCGAGCTCACTCGCGTTGATGATGATGATGACGACATTGTGCGGAGTTCAACGTGGTCTTGATTCAGCAGAATTTGCTTGGAGCGATTCATATGACTGGCGAGGATTGATGACGATGGGGTGGTAGTGTAGTACGGGTCCCGCCTCAAAAAGGGAGAGGGGCTAGTCGCGAGAGAGTCCGCTGATATGATTCGCCAGCAAGGAGGAGTCAGTGGTGAACCACGCCTCAAAGCTTATTGGATCTGAAAAAGGTTCAAGGACCTCTCAGCATGGGCCTTCCTTTTGAGCAAGCCTCTGATTTCATCCCCAGACGATGTCCACTATGCCGCTTTGCCGTGTAAAGCATAAGTAGAGGCAAGAATCTTAGGTGTTTAACCACCACCAACATGTCTAGTCACATGAAGCGAATGCTATTGAGTTGAAATGGAGGGAATACACTTGGCACGCAAAAAGGCCAGACGACGCCGGGCTTCCACACTGTCACAACCCTCTGTCTCCGCCTCCTCTCCTCGACCGACCACCAAGCGTTCCTCAGGTCTGCCACACTTGTTCTCTTCAGAGTCATTGATCAGGGATCAGCCTCGCTTCAGCCTCCTACCGTCGCCAAGTACACAGCACCACCGAAGACTCCATTGTAACCCCTTTCCTTCCGACAGGTTTGGCGACCTGCTCCCCGTACCGCGGCCAGTCTGGCAGCTCAGACTGTCTGTCTCAGGTTTGCGGAGCAGAAGATAAACTTTTAACCCAAAACTATCCCAAAGACAAAACCTCTGGAATGTCGGCATTGCAAGGCTTTTTGGCCTTGGAAATGTTGCCTTATCCGTCTGGTGGACACAGATGGGTTCCGCCACGTCAGGCCCTTGCTCTGGACCCTATACCAGATGCCGAGCAGGCATTTCTTTTGCCAGAAAAGCCGTCCCTGCCCTGGCACAGCCACGTTTGTTCATCTAAAGAATTTTCAGAAGCGCGTTGTCTGCATCTGTGTCCAGGAAAAGTCCATCTGTTACTACCGACACATGGTCTAGGTAAGCACGGCCAAGGCCGGCTAGTATCTCTGTGACTGCTCACTGGGTGAGCTAGGTGCATGTATCTGTGGAGACCGGGTGGCTCTCAGCTCGTGCGCACGCTCTTCAAACCGCAGGGATGGTGCAGGTTCTGTTTTTCCCGCAAGAGTCCTCTGTTGCATCACGGGCGCCTGAGAGAAACCAGGCGTAGAGTTGAAATTAATCTGTCTGGAGACCGTCTCACACACATGGTCAGGAGCTGAGGTCGGCTCCTCCGCAACGAGGGATAGGCGGCTCAGCCGAGCGGTTGGGTTGGGTTGACAAGAACCTTGTGCCAGGCAAGGTGGTGTGCGATAACTGTCGAATTTTGCTGGGCCGCCTTAAGTTCGGTAGGCTGGAAGCACATCCTTGCCTGGCCAGACAATGTCATGAACCTTGTCGTACAGAAATTTCTAAAGAGCTACAGCGGGTCTGGGACTGCCTGCTGAGGAGGGGCTCGAGGTTCTGGATGTTCGCACTTCCACCATTCGCACCCTGTTTCATCCCACCTGGCTGCGTTCGTGCGAGAGTCAGCTCGGCCTGCCCCGATCAACCGTCCTGAATTGTGGACGTTGTCAACCGCTGGATTCCACCCTTCCACATGCTCCTCAGCGATTGTTGGCAGCAGCGCAGCATTACGCAGTCGAGAGCGGTACACATTGCTGGACAAGCAGCGGTGCGGACCTCGGGGTGATTGTGCCATCCGAGAGTGGGAGGCGGTGAGAAGAGCTCTGCACCATCCCTTTGCCAGTTTTGAAGAAGCCACCAAAATGGTAAGTGTGGACAATGCCCTTGTCAGCATGGAGCATTGTGGTGCTCTTAGTTCTGGATACGATAGGTTGGACACTCTGAAAAACTTCAGGTCCCGGCAGCGAGGAGGAAGAGATGGACGCGGAGCCCTCTCTCTCCGTCGAATCCACAAGGCCCGGACAGTTTCTCAATTTATACGGTTCGATTGGCAGTGGTTCAGGGTCCAGGGCTAGTGCAAGGCGGCGCATCAGCTTCAGGTGATCATCTCAGGACAGTAGGGCTGTGTGTAGCGTGTGCCGGAGGGAAGCGGAGGAGGTATTCCTAGACACTGACATTACCGAGTCTCTTGCCTTGGAAAGAGGTTGGCTGCGAATTGAGGCGGAGGAGGAAGATGAGGAAGATCAAGTTTGCTAGCCCTCGACCCAGGGTGAGGCTTGTGGAACCACAGGGCTCATCTCTCACATTGAGTGCTTGGCATGCCCATTCCTCAAATGATCTCGCATTATGCTTCAAAATTGATGAACAACAGTTAACTGGGCGTGTGGCACCTCCTGGACTCCCGGTACAAAACGCAAGACTCAGCACTTTCACTTCCACCCCACCAGAAATAGAGAGTAAAATGCAGGAAATGAGCTCCTGTTGAAATTGATCAATGGGGAGGTACATCTGTTGGTATGCTTCACGATTGCTTCAAATGTCACGGGTGGAAACAACATCAGCGACGTGATAGCAGTAGTAGTGCCCAAGTAGACGTTTAGACGGTCAGCGAGCAGCAGCAGGCAGGTGGCAGAAGCCTAATGGTGTGACCTCTGTGGCATTCTGTTATTTACCCTCACCAACGCTCATGCAAGGCTCAGGGCTGACACATACAACCGACGAGAGACAGCTTAAGATCTTGGTGCACGAACTATTGCGTCTCAAAACAACGAGTGTGTTTTGGATGTGATTCCGAGCCAATTGTACTTCTGGGTATCCAAGATGGATGTGAATATGGCCCGAGATGCGGGATTACAGACAAACAACATCTGGCTTTCCACAGTAATGTGGATCGTTTGACTTTCCATCAAGATGAATCAGGCATGGATCTCTATGAGATGTTGGTGGCCGCAATTGCCAGAGGCTCAAGATAAGTTGCGGTCTCTTCACATTTCCTCTCAAACAGGAAATGTCCTCGCTTGAAAACTTTGTTTTAAATTTGATGACATTCTTACTGTAGAATTTATATTCGCTTTTTCACAGAACAGCATTTTGCTGGTTTTGCTGTGAGGAGACAACACCGTATTCCATTTACTCACTTTATCCTTAGAAGTTTTCGCATTGTCAATGGTTTTGAGGTCATGTTGCTGTGAGTTACAGCTATACTTATGGTCCTTTGGAACAGAAATGTGGCTTCTAAGTGGCTTTCTCCATCACAATTTTTAATAGTGGCTGAGAAGTCATATTTCTAATTTTTTGGGGTCATGTTGCTGTGAGATACAGCGATAATCATGGTCCTTTGGAACAGAAATGTGGCTTTTAAGTGGCATTTTTCCCTCACAATTTTTAACAGTGGCTGAGAAGTCATTTTTAGTATTTTTTGGGGTCATGCTGCTTTGAAATGCAGCAATACTACAGATCCTATTCTAAAAATTTTTGTTTCTGACAGACATTTGTTCATCACAATTGTCAAAAGTGGCTCAAGGGTCATGTTTTGAATTTTTGGGGGCATTTTGCTGTGAAATGCAGCTAGTCTACAGGTCCTATTGTAAAAAATGTGGTTTCTAACAGACATTTGTTCTTCACAATTGTCAAGAGTGGCTCAAGGGTGATGGTGCTGTCAGAAACACTGTTAATGGACACATATTGCAAAATGACTTGTTTTTGCAAGATCTTTAACATAGCTAGCAATCCCTGTATTGAGACAACCCATTTAATACAATGAAAAAAAGAGAAACAAAGACATGGTGGGATTCCATCCTATTTTAAAAATGTGTTTTCTAGAATTAAACTACAAAAAAACTTGCATGTACAAAATAGCTGGTAAAAAATTCCTCTGAATTGTACAAGGGAGGTACAGGAAAACTTGACCAGATGTAGGTTATTCAGAGGACATGGAGTATGGAGCACGGACAGAGAACAAAGAACAGTGACCATTTCCTCCAGCACGTTGAGTAAAATAAGAAAAAGACTGCCTAGAAAAAGGGCACCTGGGTGGAACAGGAGCGTTAACCACCAGTATTGCCAAGTGAAGCTCAATTGGTCCGCACTCATACGGAGGGGCAAGCGCTACCCAGGTCTTGACTGTGTACTGAGGAAGGCTGGAGGTCTTACCTCACACTTCCACTTCCACACTATGCTTCAGCATGACTGTTTTCGTTGCTGCGTCATAAGGGCATTTTTACCGTGTTAATAGATGACGGACGCCAGCCTGGGCTATCACCGCACCCACTGTAACTCCGGCCCTGGCAGCAGAACCTGCGTGTTAAAAGATGACAGACGCTAGCCTGGGCTCTCACCGCACTCACTGTAAGTCTGGCCCAGGCAGCTGGACCTCCGTGTTAACAGATGGCTGACGGGAGCACTGACTCACACCGTTAGGGGCAATCAGGAGAGCTTCAAATTTCTCTAAAAAAACTGATTTTGAAAAAGGGGATTTCTGGGAGGTTAAGTAGTGTCAAAAAGGGCTCCAGGGCTGGACACAAATTGCACAATTTGAGGCTTAAAATTTTCTGGGGCTGGAGTCACTATGGGGTCGCATCATTTGATCTCCAGGGGTGTCTGTCCCTAATCACTGAAGAAGGATTTGGAGGAAAAATGAAACCATTGAATTGATTGGCTGAATCACTCTCAGAAGCCAGGAGGGCAAATGTCTTCTCAACTAAGAAGTGTTTTGGGGATGATAAGGACATTTTTATTACTTATGGGGTGTGCGGACAAATTAACACATCTACACGTGTAAAAAATACCTTTAAAAACTGCAGGGAGGGGTGTATGTTGTATGTTATCACACTTGAAAAAAAAGCAAAGTGATAATAATGTAAAACCATAAATAAAACTTATTATATACTTGTCACAGTGGAAGGGCATACTAAATATAGTGTAATAAAATATGACTTTTATTTAATCTAGATATAAAAAACATATATCCCACAGCGCTAAAAAATATTCCATTCAAAGAGTGGACCGCAAGAGAACTACATCCAAGGGAACAGGCTATTAAGAGAGCCTGAAGTTCTTTGTGGAATTGGATACTGCAATCTTCATAGGTAAGACAATTCTTGTCATCTTATTGTGCTCTTGATAAGCATATTGCATATGTATTTTGCCATGAACACTGATATCTTTACTTTCATAAATTTTTCAGCCTATCAATTATTGTCCCCTGAGGAGGTCTGGGTAGGTGCCGAAACATATTGGGACATCTGTAAAGTAAGGCTTATCTTTTCTTATCCTACTTTATTCCCGTTAAATGCTGATCGAAATTTATGGTAAATTATACCAGGGACAGGTTCCAGCCGGGGCCGTCCTTATCAGGACGTGTGTTTACCCCGTATACTAGGTTAGGGGAGGAATAGGTGTATTGTGAGGGCTTTTAGGGCTAGAATTGTCCCCCTATACCTCTACTTCAGGCTCTCTTAATAGCCTGTTCCCTTGGATATAGTTTTCTTGCGGTCCACTCTTTGTATGGAATATTTTTTAGCGATGTGGGATCTATGTTTTTTATATCAATATTAAATAAAAGTTATATTTTATTACAATATATTTAGTATGCCCTTCCACTGTGACAAGTATATAGTACATTTCCTGGGCGTCTGTGGAGACTTGCCTCTAGTCTCATTACCATAGAGGTTTCTACACACATTTATAAATAAAACTTCCCTAAATAAACTCTGTAAACAAATGTCAGTTACCCAAAAATATACTAAATGACAGTCACTGTACAAAATAGCATAGTGCCACTTTGTGATCTGAGGGTCAAACAGGTTTAGGGGTCATACTGCGGTACAGGACAGATATAGTCAATGTCCAGTTCAACTAAAATGGTGGTTGAAAGACTCCTATTTCCGGCACTTTTTAATCTGTGGGTCAGACAGGTTTGGGGCTCATGCTGTGACCCAGACAGGTATAGTCAATGTCCAGTGAATCTAAAATGGTGGTTCAAAGACTCCTTTTCCCAGCACTTTTTAATCTGTGGGTCACACAGGTTTAATGGTCATTCTGCGGTACAGGACAGATATAGTCAATGTCCAGTTCAACTAAAATGGTGGTTCAAAGACTCCTTTTTGCGGCACTTTTTAAATCTGGGGGTCATGCAGGTTTCGGGCTCATGCTGTGGCCCAGGACAGGTATAGTCAATGTCCAGTTCACCTAAAATAGTGGTACAAAGTCTCCTTTTTGCGTCACTTTTTTAATATGGGGGTTATGCAGGTTTGGGGCTCATGCTGTGGCCCAGGACAGGTATAGTCAATGTCCAGTTCAACTAAAATGGTGGTTCAAAGACTCCTTTTTGCAGCACTTTTTAAATCTGGGGGTCATGCAGGTTTGGGGCTCATGCTGTGGCCCAGGACAGGTATAGTCAATGTCCAGTGAAACTAAAATGGTGGTTCAAAGACTCCTTTTTCCGGCACTTTTTAAATCTGTGGGTCAGATAGGTTTAAGGGTCATGCTGCATTCCAGGACAGGGATAGTCAATGTCCAGTTCAAGTAAAATGATGGTTCAAATAATACTGCCTTCTGGCACTTTTTAATTTGTGGGTGATGCAGGTTTAAGGGTCATGCTGTGGTACAAGACAGGGATAGTGAATGAAGTGTGATTTTTTTTCTGTGGCTTTTATAACCTAAGTGTGTTGCCTAAGATGTAGCACGTATCCATTTGACTGCTGTGGATCTTAATTCCAGCTTCTCCAGCCCTGTTTGGGTGTAAGAATGAAGGTGTTGTTCCTCTCCCATAGACTTTAATGGTCATCGGCGATAATCTATTATCGACTATCGAATACCGTGTTGATAATTGACGATATCGACTATCGACCCGATGACGATAGTCAACGTAATCGCTCATCACTAGTAATTTCCAGTTTAACATCCATTCCGTTACAACATAACATTAGGAAAACTCTAAAGTGATGTCAGACCCAAAGTGATGTCACATTAGGGACTTGAGATTGCCAATTACTATTTGCTAGAGATGGAGATGCAAATACAACAACTTGTAATACTTATATTCATAGCAGAAAAAAAGTGCTGCACAATGAAATGACCAATGACAAAATAAGTAAAATATAGTAGTAATACATACAATAAGTATGTCCAGAAAATAAAGTGAACAATCTTACTAGAACAAACACCAACTGCAACAGTCCAAGTGAAATGACGTTTATTGATGGTAAACCTGAATAGATACAGTCCAGTGTAGATGGTATACTAAGTCTTTGAGGTCTAGAGCAAAGGATGAAAATGATTGGTACTCACCCTAAAAGACTCTTAACCACTACATTGTAGCCTACGTGCCAAAAAGGGCGAGTCCGCCTCGAACCTTTACCTGGGATAACATTTTCCTTCTTTGTTTTATATACCAAAGCCCTAAATATGCCATCTTGTCCGGACTTTTGGATCCGTTTTGCGCAAGCAAAGCGGATCCGCAAAACAGATCTAACAATTGTTAGTGTGAATAACATTGCTTTCAATGGCAAAAGCGCATTGCTGTTCTCACGGGAGATCGGCGATGCGCTTTTGAGAGCTCTCCTGCACTGCGCTTTTCGGATCCGCTTTAAGAATTGACATGTGAATTCTTCTTGCGTTCTACACAAGTGAAAGCCCATAGGGAATAATGGAGTCAGCTTTTGGCACCTGTCCACAAGCGCTCCACACTGTGGGTACGTATTGCCGGCTGAAAGCGTATCCGAAAAGCGCAGTGAACAGCTGATGGATCGGAGGCGAGCATGTCTGCAGGGGGCTGCATCGTGGGACGGAGGTGCTGCCGCTGGGCTCGGCACGGCCGAGCAGAAACAGTGTATGCCGCTGCTGCCGCCACCGGGCTCGGCACAGCCGACAGAGAGTGTGCGCTGCTGTTGCCCCCGGGCACGGCTCAGCCGAGGAGATGATGGATGGGCAGGGAGATAGAGATAGAGAGAGAGAGACTACTGAAATGTACCCGGAAGGTGGATCCGTAAAACGCAAGTTAAAAGCATAAAAAACGGATCCAAATAAAGTATCAGCTGTTGCGTTTTTCGGATCCGCTTTGCGGATGCAGTTTTCACTCCTCTAAAACGGATCCGTAAATCGGGTTCAGAACGTCGTGTGAACAAGCCCTATTTATCGAAGTTTACCATCAACTATACACAATTTCACTTGGACTGCTGCAGTTAGTGTTTGTTCTGGTAAGTCCGTTTACTTTATTTTATTATAGTCATACCTATTATTTGTATTACTGTTACATGTATATGTTACGTATAGTGTCAGTGGTCATCTCATTGTATAGAATTGTATTGCTTTTATGGATATCAGTATTATAAATTAAGTTTTTTGTTTTTGCATTTCCTTTTCTAGTCATTAGAGCTTTACTGCAAGAAGTTATTGAGCATTTGTATTTTTGAGACATTCATGCTCAATCTGTTGAATATCTTATTACTGTAGGAGCAGATTTAAAGGGAAGACTAGAAAACAAAGGGGGACATGTCTGAAAACTGTCCAGTTCTAAGACTTTTCTTGTTGCCCATAGCAACCAATCAGAGCGGCCCTTTCATTTTTTAAGATCTCTATATGAGATGAAAAGGGAACGCTGATCGGTTGATATGGGCAACAAGAAAAGTCTTAGACCAAGACAGTTTTCAGACATGTCTCCCAACGTGTACAGCTCTGTGGTTTCTTACATTTTGTCCCAGTATTCTAAAAAAATTTAAAACCTAGGAACCTTTTTGGAAATGAATGCTTCCACTACACCAGTGTTTCTCAACTCCAGTCCTCAAGACCCACCCACAGGCCAAGTTTTCAGGATTTTCTCAGTACTGCACAGGTGATCTAGTTAGTGTCAGTGCATTCTGCACAGGTGATCTAGTTAGTGTCAGTGCATTCTGCACAGGTGATATCATTATTGTCAGTGCATTCTGCACAGGTGATATAGTTAGTGTCCGTGCTTTCTGCACAGGTGATATAGTAAGGCCGTGTTCACACGGCTTATTCACGGCGGATTTGTGAGCCGGATTGCGCTCGCAAATCCGGCGTGAATAAGGGGCGGGGGCGGGGCCGGAGCGCGGCGGGGGCGCCACTCCCCGGCCCCATAGAATGTCATTATCTACGGCGCGTACGCGCCGTAAATAATGTGCATGTCACTTTCTCCCCCCGCGGCGGATTCGCCGAGCGGGGAGGAGCGACGGAATCCACTGTTCTCTATGAGAGCAGTGGATTACCGTAATTACTCCGACTGGTTGGCGCCATACTGCAGCGCAAATCCGGCGCGGAGTACGGCGCAAATCCGCGGATAAATAAGCCGTGTGAACGAGGCCTAAGTGTCAGTGCATTCTGCACAGGTTATATCATTATTGTCAGTGCATTCAGCACAGGTGATATCATTACTGTCAGTGCATTCTGCACAGGTGATATGATTATTGTCATACATTCTGCACAGGTGATATGATTATTGTCAGTGCATTCTGCACAGGTGATATAGTTAGTGTCCGTGCATTCTGCACAGGTGATATCATTATTGTCATACATTCTGCACAGGTGATATGATTATTGTCAGTGCATTTTGCACTGGTGATATAGTTAGTGTCCGTGCATTCTGCACAGGTGATATCATTATAGTCAGTGCATTCTGCACAGGTGATATGATTATTGTCATACATTCTGCACAGGTGATATCATTATTGTCAGTGCATTCTGCACAGGTGATATAGTTAGTGTCCGTGCATTCTGCACAGGTGATATCATTATTGTCATACATTCTGCACAGGTGATATGATTATTGTCAGTGCATTCTGCACAGGTGATATAGTTAGTGTCCGTGCATTCTGCACAGGTGAAATCATTATTGTCAGTGCATTCAGCACAGGTGATATCATTATTGTCAGTGCATTCTGCACAGGTGATATCATTATTGTCAGTGCATTCTGCACAGGTGATATAGTTAGTCTCAGTGCATTCTGCACAGGTGATATCATTACTGTCAGTGCATTCTGCACAGGTGATATCATTATTGTCAGTGCATTCTGCACAGGTGATATAATTATTGTCAGTGCATTCTGCACAGGTGATAAAGATAGTGTAAGTGAATTCTGCACAGGTGATATAGTTAGTGTCAGTGCATTCTGCACAGGTGATATAGTTAGTGTCAGTGCATTCTGCACAGGTGATGTCATTACTGTCAGTGCATTCTGCACAGGTGATGTCATTACTGTCAGTGCATTCTGCACAGGTGATGTCATTACTGTCAGTGCATTCTGCACAGGTGATATAGTTAGTCTCAGTGCATTCTGCACAGGTGATATCATTATTGTCAGTGCATTCTGCACAGGTGATATCATTATTGTCAGTGCATTCTGCACAGGTGATCGAGTTAGTGTCAGTGCATTCTGCACAGGTGATATCATTAGTGTCAGTGCATTCTGCACAGGTGATATCATTATTGTCAGTGCATTCTGCACAGGTGATATAGTTAGTGTCAGTGCATTCTGCACAGGTGATATAGTTAGTGTCAGTGCATTCGGCACAGGTGATATCATTATGTCAGTGCAGTCTGCACAGGTGATATCATTATTGTCAGTGCATTCTGCACAGGTGATATAGTTAGTGTCAGTGCATTCTGCACAGGTGATATCATTATTGTCAGTGCATTCTGCACAGGTGATATAGTTAGTGTCAGTGCATTCTGACGGGAGATCCTAACATGCATTTGAGGGTTATAGTTAGTGAGTTTATAACTCTGGGCACTAAACATGCGCTATGTAGGCTACTTTGGGGTGAAAACATGCTAGTAAATTGAGCTAGGAACTATTTGATTAAGGTTAAATGGTAGAACTAATATAATAATGTTATTGCAGTACCTTAGAATAAGAATTCCCTGAGCAATGTAATGTATGGTCTATGCCTAACCTAAAAAAAGCAGCATAATAATGTCTTATTTATAAAGTTAATGAAGTCACAATTGATTAAAGCTGGAACATAACAATAAACAGCTTGCAAAAATGCTAGGAGTTCAAAACCAAGACAACGTTTCCTCATATCACAAAGCAGAAAACGGTAATTTGCAGCAAATTAAAGCTTGTATACAGTTAACATTCAGTGATCCTAATGGAAAATGCAAATAGCATTCAGTACAAAAACTAGTATACTATAATTCATCTGTCTGGCCTTCATCCAAATTATAGCTGTGTGGCTAAACGATTATGTAAAGGCATTAACGTGTGCATTTCTTCTGATAGACTGGTAAAATCTGCATGTGAATATCTCTCCTTTAGGTAATGTAATATACTTAACGTAGGACATTTATCATTAGAATCCCTTAATGCTATTTAATGATAATTATTTCACATTGCAAAATATATTCTCTACTTACTTCCACCTTATGTAACTTTCATGTAGTCTGTTCTTAAATCTCTACTGCAGGCGCAGAGACATTGGGAATAAATTGCCGCTACATTCAAATCCATACCTTGTGTTAATTTGCTTTTTAGTACCAAAAGTAACATATGGTGATATTAGGTTTGTTATGGCAACAATCAGACCTGACACACATAGATTGATAGACACTGATACTTTATCTGCAGATTTCTTACCTTACACCTGCACTGTCCTGTTTCATCGGCACAAGAACATTTTTCGCTTTCACGATCACAACTCTCAGGTGTACTTCCAGATAAAGAGCAGTCACAGCTAATGCAATGTGGATAATTTCGATATCCCACTCTACAACTTGTGCATTTGTCTCCTGAGAAATTTGGACGACAGAAGCAGCAACCCGTACCCGGATCACAGTCTGTGCGTAGAGATCCTGGGCCACCACAGTCACAAGCCTGAAGGAAAATAATGCATGAAAAAAGTTGTAGTTAATGTACTTTAAGAGTTGTCTAGGACAGTAGATTTAAAAAAAAAATATTAAACAGTCAATTTACAATTTAGATCTCAATAGTACAATACATGAAAAACCATTTTGTTAATCTGTTCATCTTGGATGGCACATTCTTAGGATCCGTCTACATGGCATGGTTTTACAGGCAGATTTTGATACAGATATCAGATTTTGAAACCGGTGAAAATCTGACTGTAAACCAAACCCATAGACCTTAATAGAAAATCCGAGCTGTAGTCTACAAGTCTCAGATTTTCTGAGGGTGGTTTTCAAAACTGATGACTTTGCAAAAAACATGGAACATGCACATTTTTCTGCCAGGAGGAAAATGTACCATTCCAGTGTTAAGAATCTGAAAACCGCAGCAAAAACACGGTCCAAAAAAACGGCGTAAGGGCTTGTTCACACGACGTTTTTGTGATCCGATTTACGAATCCATTTTACGGATCCGTAAAATGGATCTGACAATTGTCAGTGTGATTAACATTGCTTTCAATGGCAAAAGCACATCGCTGTTCACACGAGTGATTGCCGATGCGCTTTTCGCGATGCGTTTTTCGGATCCGTTTTAAGAATTGACATGTCAATTCTTCTTGCGTTTTACGCAAGAGAAATCCCCATAGGAAATAATGGAGTGCGCTTTTGGCATCCCGAAAGCGGATGCAAAAGCGCAGCATACATTTGGGTGCGTTTTAGATCCGTTTTCGATGCCAAAAACGCATCCGTAAAACGCATTGGATTTAAATTAAATATAAAATTTTAATATTATGTTTGGCTTATATTTAGTTTATAAATGTATGTAAATATATATATATATGTATATATATATATATATATATAATATATATATATATATATATATATATATAATATAAATGTATATAATAGTTTACATATATATATATAATATATATATATATATATATATATATATATATATTTTATATATAAATTTGTATACAAAAGTTTAAATGTATATAATAGTATATATATTTACATTTATATATATTTACATATATATATATATATATATATATATATATATATATATATATATATATATATACTGAATATATATATTTCATTTATAAATATTTAGTTTAGAAATTATTTAGTTTATACATGATTGTTATTAATTAATTTACATGGGGTGGGTTTGAAAACTTTTGGTTGATTTATAAAAAAAATAGGGGGAGGGCGGGTTCTAAAATCATAGGTGTATGTACAGCTGACTGACACTAGGTAAAAAAAGGTTTTTTTTCTTGGTCATTGATAGTTATATTATATTTAAATTGCAGTTTGATAGGTTGATTTAAATAAAGCATTGAAAAAACGGATCCAAAAAACGGATCCGTAAAACGCATGCAAAACGCATCCAATTAGCATCCAAAAAAGGATCAGCTGTTGCGTTTTCTGGATCCGGTTTTTGGATGCAGTTTGCATCCAGTTTTTGCAGGTTAAAAACGGATCCGTAAAACGCATCCAAAACAGATCCAAAACGTCGTGTGAACAAGCCCTAACAGTTGCAAAACCTAAATTTGCAACAGTTTTAGCTTAACACTGCAGTGGACAAAAAGCGACCTGAAAACCAAGTACCAAAAATGTTCATGAAACTGAGTTTTCTGTCCACTGCCTGTCAAAAGCAGCTGAAAAAGCGGCCGTTTTTTGTCACGATTTGTGTTTTTTGGCGTGTTTTTTTACGCATGTTTTTTCTTGTCTTCAAGTCTGTTTTTTAATACATGCATAGATTAAGCCATTGGATGTAACTCCACCCTACAAAAGTGGCTGTAAAGCACATTATCTAATTTCTATGTAACCTTGTAGTCGTTTACGGATTTTGCCGCTAATAAAATTATCTCGCTTTTGTCAACAAAAATACTTTTTTGATGGATTTTGTCCCTAAAGCCATTTTTTTTATGGATTTTGGTGCTAAAATCCTTATTTTTATGGATTTTGGCGCTAATAAAGTTATCTCGCTTTTGTCGCTAAAAATACATTTTTTATGGATTTTGGCACTAAAATACTTTTTTAATGGATTTTGGCGCTACGATTTTTTACGAATTTTGCTGCTAATAAGGTTATCTCCCTTTTGTTGCAAAAAATAAGTTTTTTACGGATTTCAGGGCTAAAATATATTTTTTTTTATTTTGGTGCCACAATAAATCTTTTAAGAATTTTGCCGCTAATAATGTTATCTCATTAAAAATGCGGATTTTGGCACTGAAATATGTTTTTTTAACAGATTTTGTTGCTATTAAAGTTATCTCACTTTTGTCGATAAAAATAAATTTTTTGTCGCTAAAATACTTTTTATTACGTAGTTTGGAGCTAAAATCCATGTTTTTACGATTTGTAGCGCTAATAAATTTATCTCTAGAATCGGTAAAAAAAAAAAAACTTATTTTTAGCAAAACAAAAGTGAGATAACTTTATTAGCACCAAAATCCATACAAAAAGAATACTAGCACCAAAATCCGTAAAAAAAATTATTTTTAGCGTCACAAGCGAGATAACTTTATTAGTACCAAAATATTCAAAGAAAAGGATTTTAGTGCCAAAATCCGTAAAAAAAAGGATTCTAGCGCCAAAGTCCGTAAAAAAACCTATCTTTAACACTAGAAGCGAGATAACTTTATTAGCACAAAAATCTTGAATTGCGCAAAAAAAGTTAGCTACAAAAGCATGATCACTTTGCTAAGAACGGTACGAAGGAGGACACATTGGACACTGGTATTCAGAATTGAAAAAAAAGTATAAACTTTGTTAACACCCACTATAGATGGGACTTTAATCTCCTGGGTGGGTTTTCATTGAAAAATCGTGCCAAAAAACGCCACGAAAACACACCAAAAAACGCGGCAAAAAATGTCCACTGCCTTACATAGACTCCTGTAATAAATTTTCTGCCCTTCTCTGGCATTTGTTGCAAAAGACGACCAGTAAAAAACATGAGCAGAAAAAAGAAGCTCAATGGAGACAGCAGGACGTTTTTACAATAGAAGTCTATGGGAGCTGTTTAAAGGAGTTTTTTCTAAAAATGGAGACATAGCCTAATAATGCATTGTTTTTATGTTCAACATTTTTATTTTACTATATCTTTTTAATTTTGATTGATGATTACTTCTTTAAGTGAGAATTAAAAATGTTCAAATATATGCTGAAATCTTCACTAGGCTCATTTAAAAACGCCAACCCATCAACAGTATAAACCTTGTCCTACTCGAAAAGATATTAGAGGGTGTTTAGATAGTAATCTACTAATAATATAATACTCTAATAGTATGTACAATGACTGATTTTCATAAATTGCATGAAACATATATAATATTTTCAATTGTCATTGTTACAATTAAGTTTGAGTATATTTTTGCCACATTTTCACATATAAGGGCAATTGCACTTGGGACAGACATGCTTCGACGCATGTAAAAAATCTGCACTATATTACAGTAGCAGCAAAGTGGAGTTTTTTATGCAGATCTTCTTCCATAGGAAAATCAAAGTCCACAATTAATCTGCAATGAAAGTTTATTGCTGCAGAAATACTGTACATCTGAAAAAATGCACAAATTTCCCACAACAATCTGCATAATTTGGTGCAGATTTGTCACTGCACATTTTCTTTTGCAGACAATTTGCAGCATTTCTGTTACATGGGCAGGGTATCTGCACACAGGCCTGCACTGCTGCAGATATTGTTGTGGATTAGCTGTGGATTGAGAGCAAATTGTACGGTGAACTTTTCTACATTCACTTCTACGGTGGAAGGCAAAATCCACAGATAAGGTTTATCGGCAGATTAAAGTGCAGACTTTGCCTTCTATTGAAGTCACTGTAGAAAAATGTGCAGTGAAAGCCTTCATAAATTTAAAAAGCTGCAATAAATACTGCACCAAAATCCAGAGTAAATCCGCCATGTGTTGTGGACCTAACATTTATATTCACGTGTTAGATTTCTACTATTGGAAATATCCAATGCTTGATTCTTGTCAGAAAACCTTGGCGATACCTCAGATTTCTGCAAAGGATTTTAACTTTACAGGGACAATCTATGTCTCTGATTTGGATGTAAGTGGGCTCCTTTTCCATGAGGCGGACCCATGTCACTGCTACCTGAAGCAAATCCATTGTCCATTCTTTTTTTCCCACACCATGGATATGAAACATCTGTTGCCCATTCATATACATGGAAGTTGGATTACACAAGGAATGGAATGTGGAATCCAACATGGAATGAGCACCAAATTCCTAATTAAAATCTGTTGTGTGATTTAGAGAAGGGGAACATCTCTCCTTATGGAGAGCACCAGTTAAGGTGTGTAGTGTTTTGATTGCCTTTTAGCCCACTACTAAGCATCTGCATATCACAAGGCATTATGGGAAAGGAGCTGGAAAGCTCACTGCGCCCTCTATAGGTTGTAACAAATCCTCATTTACTTCTGATTCACTGAATCTTTGAGAAGCAAAAGGGAATAATTATCAAGTCCAATATTGCTCATCTACATACGCGTTTCGGGGTTTTGCCCCTCATCAGTGTAGCAGAGAGAAGATATTGGCTTGACTGGTGGGAGGCAATGAGTGGTATGAGAAGGGAACATCTCTCCTTATGGAGAGCACCAGTTAAGGTGTGTAGTGTTTTGATTGCCTTTTAGCCCACTACTAAGCATCTGCATATCACAAGGCATTATGGGAAAGGAGCTGGAAAGCTCACTGCGCCCTCTATAGGTTGTAACAAATCCTCAATTTACTTCTGATTCACTGAATCTTTGAGAAGCAAAAGGGAATAATTGTCAAGCCAATATTGCTCATCTACATATGCGTTTCTGGGTTTTGCCCCTCATCAGTGTAGAGCAGAGAGATAGTGGCTTGACTGGTGGGAGGCAATGAGTGGGTATGAGAAGGGGAACATCTCTCCTTATGGAGAGCACCAGTTAAGGTGTGTAGTGTTTTGATTGCCTTTTAGCCCACTACTAAGCATCTGCATATCACAAGGCATTATGGGAAAGGAGCTGGAAAGCTCACTGCGCCCTCTATAGGTTGTAACAAATCCTCAATTTACTTCTGATTCACTGAATCTTTGAGAAGCAAAAGGGAATAATTCTCAAGCTAATATTGCTCATCTACATACGCGTTTCGGGGTTTTGCCCCTCATCAGTGTAGAGCAGAGAGATATTGGCTTGACAGGTGGGAGGCAATGAGTGGGTATGTGAAGGGGAACATCTCTCCTTATGGAGAGCACCAGTTAAGGTGTGTAGTGTTTTGATTGCCTTTTAGCCCACTACTAAGCATCTGCATATCACAAGGCATTATGGGAAAGGAGCTGGAAAGCTCACTGCGCCCTCTATAGGTTGTAACAAATCCTCAATTTACTTCTGATTCACTGAATCTTTGAGAAGCAAAAAGGAATAATTGTCAAGCCAATATTGCTCATCTACATATGCGTTTCGGGGTTTTGTCCCTCATCAGTGTAGAGCAGAGCGATATTGGCTTGACTGGTGGGAGACAAGTGAGTGGGTATGAGAAGGGGAACATCTCTCCTTATGGAGAGCACCAGTTAAGGTGTGTAGTGTTTTGATTGCCTTTTAGCCACTACTAAGCATCTGCATATCACAAAGCATTATGGGAAAGGAGCTGGAAAGCTCACTGCGCCCTTATAGGTTTAACAAATCCTCAATTTACTTCTGATTCACTGAATCTTTGAGAAGCAAATGGGAATAATTGTCAAGCCAATATTGCTCATCTACATACGCGTTTCGGCATCTGCATATCACAAGGCGTATGTAGAAACACGTATGTAGAGGAGCAATATTGGCTTGACAATTATTCCCTTTTGCTTCTCAAAGATTCAGTGAATCAGAAGTAAATTGAGGATTTGTTACAACCTATAGAGGGTGCAGTGAGCTTTCCAGCTCCTTTCCCATAATGCCTTGTGATATGCAGATGCTTAGTAGTGGGCTAAAAGGCAATCAAAACACTACGCACCTTAACTGGTGCTCTCCATAAGGAGACATGTTCGCCTTCTCATACCCACTCATTGCCTCCCACCAGTCAAGCCAATATCGCTCTGCTCTACACTGATGAGGAGCAAAACTCCGAAACGCGTATGTAGATGAGCAATATTGGCTTGACAATTATTCCCTTTTGCTTCTCAAAGATTCAGTGAATCAGAAGTAAATTGAGGATTTGTTACAACCTATAGAGGGCGCAGTGAGCTTTCCAACTCCTTTCCCATAATGCCTTGTGATATGCAGATGCTTAGTTAGTGGGCTAAAAAGGCAATCAAAACTACTACACACCTTAACTGGTGCTCTCCATAAGGAGAGATGTTCCCCTTCTCATACCCACTCATTTGCCTCCCACCAGTCAAGCCAATATCGCTCTGCGTCTACACTGATGAGGAGCAAAACCCCGAAACGCGTTTGTAGATGAGCAATATTGGCTTGACAATTATTCCTTTTTGCTTCTCAAAGATTCAGTGAATCAGAAGTAAATTGAAGTAAATTGAGGATTTGTTACAACCAACAGAGGGCGCAGTGAGCTTTCCAGCTCCTTTCCCATAATGCCTTGTGATATGCAGATGCTTAGTAGTGGGCTAAAAGGCAATCAAAACACTACACACCTTAACTGGTGCTCTCCATAAGGAGAGATGTTCCCCTTCTCATACCCACTCATTGCCTCCCACCAGTCAAGCCAATATCGCTCTGCTCTACACTGATGAGGGGCAAAACCCCGAAACGCGTATGTAGATGAGCAATATTGCTTGACAATTATTCCCATTTGCTTCTCAAAGATTCAGTGAATCAGAAGTAAAATGAGGATTTGTTACAACCTATAGAGGGCGCAGTGAGCTTTCCAGCTCCTTTCCCATAATGCCTTGTGATGTGTGATTTAGAGGAAATTGGAAGAAGAAAATTGAAAGTTAATCTCTGAACAGCTTGTAACATGTTCCACAATGGTCAAAATGGTATTATTCAAAGCTTTATAGGACACTATAAGCTGCAGTAGTTGTTCATTGTGCCAATTCATTTGTGGCTGCAGTAGATTTTCTATCACCAAGGGAAAATATTTAGGGGGAACATGTATGAAAAGTGTCTAGGTTTAAGACTTTCTTTGTTGCCCATAGCAACCGATTATAGTTCCCCTTTCATTTCATATTGTGCTCTAAAAAATGAAATGGGACGTCTGATTGGTTGCTATGGGCAACAAAGAAAGTCTTAGACCAAAACAGTTTTTATACATGAGACCCTTGGTTCGCTGCCATATTCGATGCAGTTAAATATCTTGACCAAAGCAGGATGGTTTGTTGGCATCCTTCATTACACCCGGCACTGAGAGAACCTGTCCCATCTGCCTCATTATAGCTGTTATTATTTTTATTTTAAAGTTCCACTAATTACAGGGCACTGTACATCCTAAATGGGTTAATGACAAAAGACAAGAATGAGTACAATAACCATCTGTAAATAAGCACCAAACTGGTACAGAGCGAGTGGGTTCTGCCCATGACAGCTTACAGTCTATAACTATGCTATTATTATGATTGGTTTTCGTCTGTTATGTGTTCTATGCTCGAAATCCTGAGTCATTTCATGTATTATTGACAACAATATAAACAGCTGAGTCATATTATTATGACCTAATCCAGAGTAAGAGCCATGTGCAGCCCGGAAAGCAGCTAGATGGGCTTAGTAAGGTCCTAGTAGATTGTCACAGGTATCTAGTCATGCTGACTGCATCCCACAGTTGGTGAATAGTGCATGTGGGAGGATCCATAGAGTGAACATGATGAACAAAGCTCACAGATATTCAGTAGGTTCAATTAGGGGGCCTGGCTTGTACTTTTAGGGCCACATGTATGAAAACTTTTGAGGTCTAAAATTCACTTTGTTGCCCATAGCAACCAATCACAGCACCACTTTAGTTTTTCCAGAGCACAATATGAAATGAAAGGGGCGCTCTGATTCGGTTGCTATGGACAACAAAGTGAATTTTAGAGCTAGACAGTTTTCATACATGTGGCCTTAAGTCTTGGTCAAGCTCTTCCATTTAACGACAGCCATTTCTAGCTGTGTGACATTTGTGCTTTTGGTGGGGTTCAGCAGCACATCCCTATACATCTCTATATGATTTTCAAAATGTTGTGCCACTAGCAGTGCAATGATAAAGGTGAGCACAATACTCTGCCTGCTTCTGTTATCAGTATAATTAACAGTACCATTCCTTCAGAGCTCCTCTTTTTGTGGTTTCTATCTATATATCCTAGCTCCGTGACATTGCAGTGTCTTGCTAGAAGATCCCATCCGCCGCAGGAAGGATAATAAGCATGTATGGGTATATGTGATATGCAAGGATAGATTCACACCCAAACTGATTGAGCTTGCCTTCCCGTAGGATAAATGGACCTAGAGGTGCCACGGAAACATTAGTCAGATCATAACAATGTGTGTTCTCCCAGAAACAGTTGTTCTGAAATGTTTCTCAAATGACACACCATTTGATGAAGAAGAAAATGGAACTCATTGGAGAAGGCAACACTTAACATCATTAGCAGTTGCAGTGATCATCCATCTGCCTCTGAGCTCCATACGCAGTAGGGTTTGCTGAACTGTTGTTTTAGACACATGCTTTGTAGCCCCCTTGTTCATTTTGGTGGTGAGCTCCTCCACTGTAGAGTGTCTGTCCACCATAGCACATCTCCGTAACTGATATTTAACTCTCTAAAGTGCTCGACAGTTTTCATGACGCTTATTCGCAATGGGGCCATTTGTCTACTCACTAAGGACTTTTACCATGGCAGCATGACATCTGTCCCCAAATTTGCAGTTTCAGAAACACTGCCATACTTGGGTTGAAAGCCAAAAATCATCCCTTTTGGAGGTCTAATAAATCACCCCTTTTACCTATGTCAGTAGCAAGGGATATGTGTGCAGATAGTCTATGCCACACCTTATGTACCCACCAACCCAGTTTACAACATGTTACTTTTTTCATGAGCTATATGAAAATAGGAAGTGGTCATAATAATGTGACTCAACTGAGCATGATTAAAGCCCATTATTCTTATACCCACAGCAGCGAGGTAACTGACATTTTATAATATACCAAATGGTTTTCCAATCTTACTGGTAATACAGATTTTTAATTTTACAATGAAGTTATTATTAACTGACAAAAGCTGACATTGTTTCTTCTTGGACAACATCTAACTAAAAAATAAGTACAATTCAGTATCAACTCTCTAGCAATGATATTGCACACTTTGATCTGAAATTAGAAAAATGAGATAATGAAATTCACGTGTCGCACAGACTCTTTTTAGCAATGAAGGCATCAGAAGTAATTTGACTTGTGACAATAACAGCTGGGAGCACTTCCAAACAATGGGTCTCATAGCCCTTGTGAGTGCCGCTGCCAGACCTGTTTCTGCTATGTGTATAGCTTCCAGCTTGGCAAACAGATAAAAAGAAGCTTTCGACTATAAAAGCAGGCCTTTCTACAAATGATTGTTCATAGATTCTCTACAGTAATCATTTAAGCATTTTATATGCCTAAAGGATAAATTCAAGGTCAGTACTATAATTTGTTTGATGTGAGTGCTTCGAGTTTTAAAGCAATTTATATTACAAGCACTCAGTATAAAATGGAGACAAGATGATAAAATGATGAAGGTGAGCACTGCGTAATATAAACTCTGTAGAACTGAATATGTATAGTACAGACTGTACAGTAGAATACACCGAACTTCAAAGTCTGAGCATTCTGAGAGGTGCATTGTGTACACGACACTGTAGAACTTCAATGTGATTTAAATTATCCTTATGGTAACAAAGAGCTATTAGATATATTCCCCCATGGCATTTAAATAAAACGTGCAGTATAGCTGGGGATAATATTTAATATACCAGGAGCTTAACATATTGCCATTAGTATTTTTACTGCCATCAAAAACGTCTTTTTTCACATATAAACACATATATTTTCACATATATTATATGGATTTTTTTTCTTTTTAATTGAGTGGTTGGATTTTTATTAGTATAATTATTTAACACCTTGCACCCTAAGACAATTTTGACTTCCCTGACACAGCCATAATTTTTAAATCTGACATGTGTCACTTTATGTAATAATAACTTTTTGATATTTTTTCCTATCCATGTGATTCAGAGATTGTTTTCTCATGACACATTGGGTGATATGTTCCATTATGGCTTTTTTTGTGTATTTTGCAGAAAAAAAACAGTTGCCGTCCTATTCTCTATATAAATGAGCTGCCGTACACCAAAACTAGGCGCATAATATGCCAGGCTAAAGTGGGCGCATCAAATATGTTAGCAATTATATGCAATGCGCCAAATTATGCTATGTGCCTAGACATCAATTATACTATTCAAGGTAGACAGGATGCCAGATTTTTGACAGCTTCATTCATTCAGGTGCACTATACACTCATTTAAAGGGGTTTTGCCGTGATGTAATGTTGATGTGGGATCCTCCAAAATGGGTATTTAATCACTTTTCTAAATATATGTGATTAAAAAAATTGCAGCCTGTGAGTGCTACAGGCTGCCTTACCTGCCCTAAGTTACTTAAATACTTGCATTAGATACGACCAGGCAGAGTGACACGAGCTGCTTGCGCAGAGAACACTTCTTATCTGATGAGAGGGAGCTGAAGAAGCTTTCAAGGCACCGGGTAGAAATATGTTATCTTTTGTACACAGAATCCACTAGTTGTAGTGTGATTATCTGAGTAGATCCCTGCTTTATCTGATGACAGGGAACATGAAGCAGCATTCAAGCTGCTGTCATTTGTATACAGAATCCACTAGTTGTAGTTTGATTATTTGAGTGAACATTTCACACGATCCCTTATGCACGGCTCTGTGCTCTAGCCGTGTCTCTTGCTTTCTCAGCTCAGTGTGGTTTTGTTTACATTTGCTTCTTAGCAGATAAGGCAGGTCCTGGCAAAACCCCTTTAATGTGCCTTAAAACTGGGGTGGTGGCTCCTCTTTTCTGACATATTGCCCATTGTGCTTTAAGTTAGTAAGACATTTTGGTCCAAACAATTTTTGTTTATTTGTGAAAAATATAAAAAAAAAATGCCATTTTCAAAGTTCAAAAATTTCTGCATTTTAGACAGTTATTCCATGCAAAATAGTTTATAATTAGCATCTACCATATGTCCACTGTAGACACATGTCTATTTTTTTTTTTTACGAGATTAGGGGGCTTAGAAATTGAATAGTGCTTTATCACATTTTCAAGAAATTTTGTAACATGGGTATTTTTAGGGACCACTCTTGTTCTGATGTAAGTGTTAGATACCCCAATAAATGACTCCATCTAAGTAACTAGACTCCTTAAAGTATTCAAAACAGCATTTAGGAAGTTTATTAATGAGGTATTTCACAAAAAATTAAAGCAAGGCGGAGGGAAATTAAAAAATGTCCCTTTTTTGCAGATTTTAAATTTTTATCTATTTTTCACTGGAACACGGTAGATGTGATCAGGGAAATGCAATTCAACTGCAATTTCGATTCTACTAATTCTACTGTTTTAGAGATATCCTACATGTGGCCCTAGTGTGCTACTTGATTCAACCACGAGCATCAGAGTAGGAGGAGAACCTATAGGATTTATTAAACACCCCTAAAAAAGAACTACCCCAAAAATATTGGGAAACAACAAGCCAATTTTAAGGAATAAAAATTTAATCCAAGGGGTGCATTGAGTTATCAACCTTCCAACCTAAGTTAATTTCACAACGACTTTTTTTAGTGTGTGCAGGCTGTGAAATACAAAAAAAAAAATTTAGACTCCTCCAAAAATCGTCAATTATATTTAGGCATGATTTAGATATTTTGCTAATAGTTTCATTTATTTTTTTTATTAATACACTATAGAATACAGTAATTTAATAACTAAAATTGCGGTTTTATCATGATCATATCAAAGCGATGACAGTCCATAACTTTTTTATTTTTATGTATATGGAGCTGATTAAGGGCTTGTTTTTTTGCGGGATGATTTGATGATTTTATTGGAATGGATTTGAAAACCATCTTCAAACCAACTGTCAACAATCTGCATAGACTTTAATAGAAAATCTGTTCAGCAGTCCCCACTGAACGGATTTTCTGCTGGATGTTTTTTTAAACTCCTTCTGTGTCTCACATAGCTATTACGCTCGCTAGATTGCGGTAGCTAAGGGGTTAATCACCCACCTCGGGGTGATCTCCGTCCGAGGCCGATGCTGCGGGATGTCAGCTGTTCTGTACAGCTGACATACCGCACTGATCATATGAACTCTGTTTTAGAGTATGTACGATCCCCAGGACGTATCCATACGTTCAGGTGTGTTAACTTCCAAATGACTTGAATGTAAGTATACATCCAAGGGGTTAATAAAAGTTATTTTTTTATTGATATTTTGCTCTCGAAAATAAATACAGTGTGAGATATATTTGATTGGCGACTTTGGTTGGTTTTTCTATGTCTTGCATAGCATAGATTTGGAGATTACGCCATTTTTTGTAACCTGTAACGCCTTTGTTTTCCCATCTATGGATTTGGGAGAAGGTTCATTTATGAGCTAAAATATAGTTTTTATTAGTACCATTTTGGGATACATGCAAATTTTTGATCACTTTTTATTCCAATTTTTAGGGGATGTAAAATTACCAAAAAAAACCCTCCTCCCCCCCAATGTTGGTATGTGGAATTTTTTTCTTCTACAGTGTTGAGCATATGAGATAAATTAGGTTATTTTAATAGATCAGACTTTTATGGATGTGGCAATACCAGTTATGTGTAACTTTTTATTTTTTTTATTTGTAAAAAGGCAAAAGGTGGAATAATTTGAATTTTTTAGATTTTTTAATTTTTTTATACTTTTAATACTTTTTTCACTCCTCAGGTCACTTGAACACTAGGGGAATCGATCACTTGTACACTCTTCTGAATTATAAAAATTATGCAAATTGATGTGCCAAGATAGTATTTATTTTACTTCCTGCCTGGGAAAGGAAGTAATAGAAACGCTAACATGGTGGCTATGGAAGCCTTCATTAGGCTTCCAGCTGTCATAGTAACCAATTTTCACCTGGTGACCTCAACTGGGGGAGGTGGTCGGAGGGAAAAACGGTGCTTATCACTGTTCCTCACTCATTTAGATGCCACAATCACTAAATGGTTAACCAGCATGGATGGTAGCCAGCTTTTAGCGGCAGGTTATAAGCTATAATAATCAGCCTTTAGAGTGGGCTCTATAGCTTCTTACTGACAATAATATGTACCCATACATCCATTGTTGGTAAGGGATTAATGTATTAGCTTTTGTTTAAAAGTTATAATGTTCACTCAGATTATAATGTTACTTCGATTTTTTAGATTAGTTCACTCAATCAATAATACTACAACAAAGGTTAAGGTGATTTTATAATATGCTTTTTTTCTACTGCTAGTATAATTGACAAACACAAGGGTATTGTCTATCGAACAGTTATGTGCGCCTATTACCTATTTCATCAGTGACCTTTAAATGATTCAATTTCTTTTTATAAAAAAAATATGTTTGTGAATGTAGAGCATGATCTAGGGAAGCCATGGAGGCTTCATAACATTAAGCTTAATATGATGAACATATGTAGTGACATTTGTTCTGGAATAATAATGGACTTCTCATGTCACCTGTGTGTAAAAGCATTCTCTTGTAAATTCACTTTCTGAACAAGACATCCGATGAAGCGTATTTACTTACAAAAAGCTAATAACTGCAGACATATGATCAAAGGACAGGTGAAATACAAACATGAGGGTTAATTCATCCTTCACTCATGCTCTACTGTGATATAGCTTTTATGGATCGACTATTGAGCAAAACATAAAGCAAAGGACTGAAAGAAGTGCATACCTCTAGGAAACATTTAATCCACTCAACAAATCTGTCATTTTAGTATATTTTATTTCTGGGTCTGGATTTTTAGGAATTGTAATAAGGTTTAACAAGTTCTACCATTTCGTCTCCGTCTTATATAGTAGAAAAAAATCTGCTAGGGATTCTAAGCATATAACATTTTTTGAAATCCACATCATAATCTGTGCAGAATGTACCCTACATCCCATCCCAATCCCAGTCACTGAGCAAAATGGTTTGTGAGGGAAAAATAGAAAGTGATTTTTTGTTCGCTAACTATAATGAATAAAATTTTAAAAACCAGTGCCTTTTCAAAGATGTCAAAGAACAAACAGAGGGAGACAAAGTCCAGCCATGGAGCTGAATAGACAGTATCTCCTTAGCTATCCTCCTTAATAACCTTGGTACTATTTTGGGATATATGCAGTTTTTTTAACCACTTTTTATTCTAATTTTTAGGCACATGAAATTACCACAATTTTATCAGTGGGAATTTTTTTTTCTTATATGGGGTTCACCATATGGGATAAATTATGTTTTATTTTAATAAATTGGGCTTTTATTGGTATGGAGATACCAATTATGTGTATTTTGTAATTGTAAAACAGCAGAAAGGGGGTGTTTTCAACTTTTAAGATTTTTTTCTTTTTTTTTCTTTTAAAAACTTTTCTTGACCACTAGAGGGTGTGGTGGCTTGTACATCATTTAGCATTATTTACATAATGTAGAAATGTATACAAAGATGGACCTCTTATTATATCCTGTCTGTGGCAAGATGTAATAGGAGTAGTATGGCAGCTTTCAGGCCCAGACTGGCAATCTGTTTGACCAGCCAGAATCCTGGTGGGCCAGGCAGCCAGTGGGCCACCTGTCACAATCTGCACCTGTAATGATCGGGCAGAGCTTTCCAGAATTGTACATTTACAGCTGCATAGTGCTCTTTGCAAGGCTGAATTTGTGGGGAAGAGGCACAGCACATATTTGTGCTTCTTGAGGGTAAATTATTATATGTGCTGAGGTTCTATTTAATTTATTCTCTTAATAAAATATCCTAAATTAGATTTTACAAAGCTGTTTAGCTTTATTTTACTTCATAGTATCGGGCGCCAGCTACTAACCACAGTATACGGTCAACCTTCTTTTATGAGAGGGTATACAGACGCACAGACTACTTCTACATATTGTGCGTCTTGGGGGTGAAAGAGGGAGGGAGCAGCCTTAGGTGTCAGTGCAGTGCTTTCATCAAAGAAGTACTGCATGCATAGCCATGCGTCTAGTGTAAGTATATATGTAGTGTTTGTATGTACTGTGTATAGAGCCATGTGTCTACTGTATGCATATATTTAATTAAAAGTAAATTAAATATTTAATATTTTATATTTTTAATGTAAAAATAAATAAAATTAATAAAGAATTAATATTTAATTTAATTAATATTTTAAATTAATATTATATTTAATATATATATATATATATATATAGTGTGTGTTTACATGTGTCCAGTGTGTCTATAAGGGTATGTGTACGCGGTGCATAAGGACAGGATTAGCATCCTATCCCACAGTAAACTCATTTACATTATACCCTATGTAAAATCAGGGTTGTTGATTTTACTCGAGTATTTTCAGCGCGAACCATCAGCGCTGACAATACTAAAGTACAGGAGCCAAAAATCTGCTATGGGCAGACCGGGTAGTTTCCTCATCAGAATTCAGCGCTTGCAGGCACAGAATTTCCAACGAGCAAACAACTGTCAGTGGCGAGAAACCATCACATGAATGTACCCTAAGTGTGTAGTGTGTCTGTGTTCAGTATATGCGGGGGCGGATCTACCGCTACGACTGCTACGGGGATCTACACATAACCAAGGAAACCTATATAGGTACCAGTCACTGAGCAAAATGGTTGGAGAGGGCAAAATAGAAAGTGATTTTTTGTTGCTAACTATATTGAGTAAAATGAAAAATTTATAATTTAGGCATTTCTAGTGCCTTCTCAGAGAAGCTAGAAAACAAACAGAGTGGGGCAAAGTCCAGCCATGGAGCTGAATGGATGGTGTTTCCTTAGCCATCCTCCACACTTAATAACCTCAGGCCCTCTGTCCTGAACATTCAGAGGCAGGTCCCGGGAATCGGAGGCTAATGTCCTCGACTCCCGGGACTGCACGGCTTAGCGGAGCAGAGGGCCATGCATGCTGCTCCACTATTCGGCCTGGGAGACCTAAGGCCACAGATCTTACGCCTACCATGCGTCGGCTTCTTGTGCTGATGCAGGCGGCACAATGACATCACATCATCGCGCCGCCTGTGCTGGGCTTCGAAGTGAGAAGCTGGCCCGCCGCTCATCGGTGGAACGGGGAGAGAGGTGAGTTTATTTTATTTTCGCTTTCTTTATCTACCGTCTACCTAACTAGCTGGGGCTCTATCTACTGCCTACCTACCTGGCTGGGGCCCTTTATACCGCCTACGTACTAAGATGGGATTCTATCTACCACCTACCTAGCTGGGGACCTATCTACCAGCTACCTACCTAGCTGTGGCCTTATTTACTACTTTCATGGGGCCCTATCTACTGTCTATGTACTTACCTGTGGATTTGCCTGCCTACCTACCCACCTGGAGCCCTTACCTGGTAATATTATTCTGTGTGGTACAGGCCACAGCTGTAGCACAGTATTGAGAGGTTAAATCCTCAATTCCTCCCCACCCCTATAGGAGACTGTGCATCTAAGCTATAGCCTGTACCCATTCTCCAACCCCTGATGCAAAAGAAAATGCAAAGTGAATGACTCATCAGAGAAACATCACCTATGAGTCATAAGATGTAACTGCACTGTAATCACTGGTATCTACCACTATAAGGTCACTGTATGGTGGTAATATACAGTCTACAGAGTCTGTGTTAACTGGTATCTACAACTATGTGGTCACTGTATGGTGGTAATATTGGTCTTTTTATACTGGTCTTAATTTAGTAATAGTATAGGGATATTATTTAGTCACGATGTGGTGGTAATTTGTGGTTGTGTTCTGTCAGTATATTCAGGCTCTTATGTAGTAGCATTATTGGTAATGCTGTTCTTGGTAGTGGGATTTGTTTGGTAGCAGTATGATGGTGTTATGTTTGGTGAGGTATTTGCTCCCTGTATTACCTTGTAACTGCATGACTATTATTAAAGTGCACCGGTAAATGTTTGTGGTCCGGGAAGGGGCTAGCAGGGGAAAGGAAGCCCCATCCAAAAGTTTGCTATGGGGCCAACCTTCTCTATTTACACCCCTAAATATATTTATATACACATACAATTTCTGGAGTATCTTGCGAAATGTAGTTGGTCTCTGGGCTATAGTATGTAATGTAATCTCTGGGGTACAGTGTGTAATGTAATTTTGGGGTCAGGGTGTGTAATGTAATTTCTGGGGTACAGTGTGAGACTATAGTCTCTGGGGTAGGGCGTGTAGTGTAATCTCTGGGGCGTGGTGTATTTAATCTCTGTGGTACAGTGTGTAAAGTAATGTAATATAATCTCTGGAGTACAATGTGTAATGTAATCTCTGGGGTTTGGTGTGTAATTAATCTCCTGGGTACAGTGTGTAATATAATCTCTGGGGTACTGTGTGTAATTAATCTCTGGGGTACTGTGTGTAAAGTAATCTCTGTGGTACAATGTGTAATTTAATTTCCAGGGTAATCTCTGAGATACAACGAGTAATGTGATCTTTTATCTTCAATTTTTATTTTCCTCCTTCATTTGTGTGTATTACAAATTTAAGGGATTAGTGATGGAGGAGGAATGGTAGGTAAAGTGAAATTTGCTGCTTTGTGCAACGTTTTTTATTTCCATGTAGAGGGGGAAAGATTGTAGGTGGGCTGCTTTGGCTTCATTGCCAGGGCTGCTTTTTAGTTTCAGTCTGGCCCTGGCAGCTATGGAAACCTTCATTAGGCTTCCTGCTGCCATAGTAACCATCATTGTGCACCACTCCTTATTCATTTAGATACTGTGGCCAACCCCTTTAAGAGCTGGTAAAGTTCCTTCTTTAAGAATTTTCAACAACTTGAGTTATCCCCCAGATTTCATAAGCGCTTTAGTAAAAACATGTAGAAAAATGACTTGCAAGCATCACAAACTATTGAGCTGCAGCCTATATGTATATCATTAGTAATTTAAAGGAAGTGTTTCCCGGGGACATTACTGTCATGCAGATATGATATTTTGTAAATTGAAAACAAAATTCTGCATAACGTTTGAGACTACAGAGGAATAATAAAAGGCAGATCCTATACATAATTAAAAGGAGCTCTCGGAATAAACTACAGTAGCATAATTGTTTAATTTGTTTACATGATCAAAACTCCCAGCTCTTCCCACAAAGCAAAAGCCAAATCTTATTTCTTAAAAATAAGGAGTATTTTTAATTTTTAAAATTGCATTTTAGAATAGTTTTAATGTCTTATACATCTTCTCTACATCATGTATTCACTTTTATGTACAATATAGAAATGTGGAAATTACATGACAGTTAACACATTACAGTCTCCAACAGAGACTATAGTAATTATTGTAAGTGTAGTTGAAAAAAGTGTACATCTGATACATGTTAGCAATCAAGAAAGTGCTGACTAGAACTACAATATGAAGTCTTTCCTAGCAGAAAATCTTATAAAATGAGATACATAGTAGCTTCGCAACCTTCAACCAAATATTAGCTATGGTGACTTGAACATTGTAGGTACAGGTCCAGCAAAGATTATTTGGCATTGATAACTTACAGCAAGGGCCAGGCTCAGACATTTCGGTGCCCTAGACAAATAGGGCCAATGGCGCCTCCTCCCACCCCATGAAAAAATTTGAATCCCCGGCACTAACCTTAAGCCCGCTGCCTGCACCCACCCCAGTTAGATGGAATTGGAATAAAAAACACAAAACCAACGCACAACAGTAGAGTTATTAGGTTGGATTTATATAAAATAATATATTGTGTATGAAAAAATACATAAAATAGCTATAAAGACAATTTTGTATACCACCACCTCATAACCACACATCACCACCACATAGTGACTGAATAATACCACAACACCATGACCATATATCACCACCACATAGAGACTGAATGATACCACAACACATCACCACCACATAGTGAATGAATAATACCACCACATATCACCACCACATAGAGAATAATACTTTCACATATCACCACCACATAGTGACTGATTAATACCACCACACCATGATCACATATCACCCCCACATTGTAACTGAATAAGGTCATGACATAGTGACTTGAACAATACTACCACATATCACCAAAACATAGTGACTGAATAATGCTACCACATAGTAACTGAATAATACTACCACATATTACCACCACAGATTGACTAAATAATACCACCACATATAACCACCACATAGTGACTGAATAATACCACAACACCATGACAATATATCACCACCACATAGAGACTGAATCTTACCCAAAAACATCACCACCACATACTGAATGAATAATCCCACCACATACACCACCACATAGAGAATAATACTTTCACATATCACCACCAACATAGTGACTGATTAATACCACCACACCATGATCACATATCACCCCCACATTGTAACTGAATAAGGTCACGACATAGTGACTTGAACAATACTACCACATATCACCAAAACATAGTGACTGAATAATGCTACCACATAGTAACTGAATAATACTACCACATATTACCACCACAGATTGACTAAATAATACCACCACATATAACCACCACATAGTGACTGAATTATACCACCACACCATGACTACATATAACCACCACATAGTGACTGAACAGTACAGATGTAACTGGCCAGACAATGCACCATGATAATGCGGCACAGAATGTTATCTCAGTTTTTTCACAGTTTGTTTACAGATAAACACCAATAACACAGAAAGTCGTGATATCATGGTCAAGCTATTCTCTGTTTATTCAGGAACATTATGGTCGTACAGATGTAGCAATTATATTACTACCACTACAGTACTATCAATATCCTGGCCATAGAGTGACCATATAGCTGTAGCTACCAGTAGAACTCGGGCTTTGCTGACATATAAGTGACTCACAAGAGACATCTTCTATGACTGGAGTAATTCACTTTTTTTTTCTTCCCCATACAGTTCAGACCTCCATGCTGACTTCTCCCAGCCACAACTTGTCCCTATAGAATTTACCACACAAATATCTTAGAATACTCACTTTTCAGCACCTCCCTCCCCATTGCCATCTCTGTATAAACTTTGCAGGAGGTGATAGGTGGAGATAAAGGGGCTATGGGATAAGGGGGCTATAGGATAACAGATGGAAGTGATGGAACTATAGAAACCATAGAAAGTAAAACAAACCCCAAAATATTTTTTAACTATACAAATAGTAAAAAGATTAAAACAGAAAATGTTGGCCCTTTGAAAAATACTGAGGGAGAGACAGTAGAGGGCGATGAGAAAAAAGCAAACCTATTAAACACTTTTTTCTCCACTGTATTTACCGAGGAGGATGAGCTTCCTGTTGAACAGAGGGATGAGGTAAACTCCAACTTAAAAGTTTCTTGTCTAACCCAGGAAGAAGTGCAGCTCCGTCTTAAGAAGATTAAAATAGACAAATCCCCAGGTCCAGATGGCATACACCCACGTGTCCTAAGGGCGTTAAGTGATGTCATAGATAGGCTCCTATTCTTAATATTTATGGACTGTCTAATAACGGGGTTTGTCCCAAAGGATTGGCGCATAGCAAATGTGGTGCCAATATTCAAAAAGGGTCAAAAAGTGATCCAGGAAACTATAGGCCGGTAAGTTTGACCTCTGTTGTAGGTAAAATGTTTGACTGTTTTCTCAGAGATGCTATCCTGGAGTATCTCACTGAAAATAAATGTATAACGCTGTTCCAGCATGGGTTTATGAAGGATCGGTCCTGTCAGACTAATCTCATCAGCTTCTATGAGGAAGTCAGTGCTAGACTGGATCGGGGTGAGGCACTGGATGTCATATATCTAGATTTTTCTAAAGCATTTGATACGGTGCCACATAAAAGGCTGGTAAGTAAAATGAGAATGCTTGGACTGGGGGAAAACGTGTGCAAGTGGGTAAGCAACTGGCTCACTGATAGAAAACAAAGGGTAGTAATTAACGGTACATACTCTGACTGGATTGCTGTTACTAGTGGGGTACCACAAGGGTCAGTATTGGGCCCTATCCTCTTCAACATTTTCATTAACGATCTTACACATGGATTGCACAGTAGAATATCGATCTTTGCAGACGATACAAAGCTCTGTAAAGTAATCAACACAATAGAGGATAATGTGTTATTACAAAGGGATCTGGATAAGTTGGAGGCCTGGCAGGGAAATGGCTGATGAGGTTTAACACAGATAAATGCAAGGTTATGCACATGGGGAGGAAAAATCCATTACATGACTACATGTTAAATGGAAAAAGGCTGGGTAAAAGTGACATGGAGAAGGACTTGGGAATCCTGGTGGACAGTAAACTTAATTGTAGCAGCCAGTGTCAGACAGCAGCTGCCAAGGCAAATAGGATCATGGGGTGCATTAGAAGGGGCATAGAGGCACATGATGAGAACATTATTCTCCCATTATACAAGTCACTGGTTAGACCACACATGGAATATTGTGTACAGTTTTGGGCACCAGTGCACAGGAAAGACATTGTAGAGCTTGAACAGGTACAAAGGCGGGCAACAAAAATAATAAAAGGACTGGGTGGACTACAGTACCCAGAAAGATTAGCAAGATTAGGGTTATTTAGTTTAGAGAAAAGACGGCTTCGGGGGGACATAATAAATATTTTAAATACATCAAAGGTCAATATAGAGATCTCTCCCAAGATTTATTTATACCCAGGACTGTATCTAGAACAAGGGGGCATCCTCTACGTCTTGAGGAACGAAAGTTTCTACATAAACATAGAAAGGGATTCTTTACTGTAAGAGCAGTGAGACTGTGGAACTCTCTGCCAGAGGAACTTGTCATGGTGAATTCACTAACAGAGTTCAAAAAGGGTTTGGATGCATTTCTGGAGCATAATAATATAACAAGTTATAGTGTCTAGGATTCTGGAGAGGGGTCATTGATCCAGAGATTTTTCCGATTGCCAGATTGGAGTCGGGAAGGAATTTTTCCCTAAAACGAGAACAATTGGCTTCTACCTCATTGGGGTTTTTTGCCTTCCTCTGGATCAACACCTTAGCACAACAGGCTGAACTGGATGGACGTCTCGTCTTTTTTCGGCCTTACAAACTATGAAACTATGAAACTATGGGTTGGTAGGTGGGGATAAGGTGGATATGGGGTGATAGCTGGAGGTAAGGGGTTTATGGGATGCAGGGTAGAGGTGAGGTGGCTATGGGGTAATAGGTGTAGGACTGGGGCTATGGAGTGGTAGGGTAAGGTGGAGGGCTATGAGGTGATAGGTGGAGGTGAGTGGGCTATGGGGTGATAGGTGGAGGTGAGGGAGGTTATGGGGTGATAGGTGGAGGTGAGGGGGATATGGGGTGACAGGTGGAGGTGAGGGGGTTATGGGGTGACAGGTGGAGGTGAGGGGGCTATGGGGTGATAAATAGAGGTGGGATTATGAGGTTATATGCAATGGGGGTTTATGGGGTGATATGTGGAGGTGAGGGGGATATAGAGTGGTAGGTGGAGGTGGTGGGTGATTTTGGGGGTGGTAGATGGGGGTTGTATTTTGTGTTGGAATAGGTCATATAACACAATAGTAGGGGTGGGAAAGAGTACAGGCCACAATTTGCAGGCACAATGTTCTGGGGGGGGGAAACAGAGAACCAACCCCCTGGAGATTGTGCTGTGGCCTGTGCCCCCCAGGATCATATTTTGCAGCCTGCATCCCAAGAAAATTAGGGGAAGCCATGATCTTCAGGAGGGGCAGGGAGTGGAGTTTTGTACTGATGTTTTTGTAGTATTTATATTTTTCTACACGTTTCCTCCTTTGGACTATGCTGCATTTGTTGGACTATGTCAGACTAGAATTAGATATATTTTCTTAATAAAACGGTCAACAAGGGCTGGTGGTGGGGAGTGTTTATTTAAATAAAGTGTTTTTATGTTGTTTCTGTGTTTTTTTTTTTTATTATTTTATTCCAGTGTTAGCAATGGAGGTATCTAACAGATGTTTTTGATTACTTTGACTGGGACTTGGTGTTTTTTGCCACTCATGGCTGACACTAACACCCTCTCACTATGACCCCATTATCCAACTCACCAGGGGTACTGGGTAAAGCTGGGTAATTGGGGCCTCTAATGTGATGGTCTGCTTTTGGGGCGGCAGCGGGCTGGTATTTTTAGCATTGGGAAGAATCAGTATTTATGGACCTCCCCATCCTGATAGTATCAGGCTGAAGCTGACGGTTTCACCTTAGCTGGTTATGAAAAAGGGGGGACCCCACATCGTCTTTTTAACCATTTGTTTATTGAAAAATCTAGAAAGTAAGTACTAAAGAAAAAAAAAAAAACATGAGGGCCCTGCTTTTTTATAACCAAGGTAAAACCAGAAGATCATCACATTAGAGGATCCACTTCTGACGGTTACCCTGCTCTTCCCAGTCCCACTGGTGTGTTGGGAACTGGGGTAATAGTGAGATGGAGTTACTGTCAGCCTTGTGGTGAGGAAAACCACTGCTGGCTGACACCAAACAACAGCAATAGCTATGGAGAGGCATCTGTCAGATATCTTTATTACTAACACTGGCAAAAAATAAATACAGGAACAACAGAAAAAAAACTCTTTATTTTAATAAATACTCCCCAACACCAGCCCTCATTACAACATAGTTTACCGAACCTATCATAGTACAAAATGGAAACCTGGGAAAAAAAAACATAAATCCTACAGAAACCCTGTGGAATGGGGCATCACTCAGCTTTCCCAGATGTTGGATAGCCTGTCCAGTGTCCAGAAAAGCTTGCAGCAAGCAGCAAGCAGCGCTGGTTGTCTGCTGTAGGTGATATGGTGCTGCCCAGGTTTCCTGACCATCAGACATGGCCTCTCCTTACCTCTCTCAACCCTCTCTCCTCCATCTCTCCCCTTCATCCAACCACCCCCACTCTAAACACTCCTCTTCTCCACCCCTCTCTAACCCAGCTCCCTCATTCTAAACACCACCCACTCTGAACACCTCCTCTCCCACTATAACTCACCTCCCCCACTGTAAGGGTATGTTCAGACACTGATTCTGGGAAGTATTCAGCAATGGATCTTCCTCAGAAACAGCACCCAGTCTGACTACAATCTGACTTGTATTGTTTGCTAAGGAACATTTTCTTTAGCAAACACCCCTCCCTCACTATAACCCTCTTCCCCACTCTGAATACTCTCTCCCCACTTATATCCACCTCCCCCACTCTGATCTCCCTCTCTATAACCCACGTCCCCACTCAAAACACCTTCTCTCCCTATGAAAACACCCCACCCCTGCCCTAATCCCTACCTCCTCCTCTTCTCTCACAGAAAACCACTTACCCGTCTTAGAGAGCAGCAGTATTCTGTCTTCAGAGCACTCAAGGCTCTGCTGAGGAGAGGGAGCCAAAAGTCTGTCCACTTTTCTCAGCAATATACTGGGTGCTGCTGTTATGACAGCATCCTGTCATTTGACAAGATGCTGTCAGAAGAATGCAGGGACATTAGGAAAGGTGTAACCTAACCTCTCCTAATGTCCCTCCGTATACTCCACTGACACCAATGTTCTGCCACTACTCCCTCCTGCCACATCCACCCGCCTGGCGCCAGAGGTTGGCGGGGACCGGGGGCAGAGATAATCTCCGGTCCCTGCTGCTGGCCCCTGTCATGTATGGAGCACACTCCTGTCCTTGTACGCTCCTGTACTTGTGCCCCCTACTGACAGGCAGCAGTACGCGCCCTGGGCGACTGCCTTCCTCTGCCTACCTCTTGTCCCAGCCCTGCTTACTGCAACAAACTATAATAGTGCACATAATTTAAAATTAAGCTTATTTCTATGGCAATCTCACTCTTCAGCTGCCCGGAATTTATAGAAATTATAAGGTCTCACTGAAAATTTTAGTTGTTTATATTTTATGTTGCTTGTTTATGAAAAATATATATATTACTAATTTTTGAAAACTGACTGTTTATTAACCCTTGTTTTCCATAGACATTTTTATTTCCATTCCCATGCTCTTTTATAACCTCAGTTTAAAAAGTAGTCTAAACCCATTTTAAATACCTTAGTACGACTCCACCATCAATTAGCTGCAGTAAAGAAATGCTGCAAGTAGTATTTTACTTTCTCTGGAGGACCATGCATTTCCTGAACAGCCTATATATTTTAATGAGTGCTGTTTTATTCTTTGTTTCCCCAGGAAAACTGAACAGTTGCTACCCCGTATTTAATTTATTTTCAGGTGCTGCTTTTGGCAAAAAGGGTTTGTTCAAAGCAGGTGACACTATTAAAGTGGTCCTTGGAAACTGTAATTTTATGGCATAAAAAGAGTAAATTAACATTAGATTCCAGAACCCTCATCTTTCAGCTGAATGAAAGGGCCATGTTGTTTTTTGTTTTGTTTTACCTAAGCAAAGGAACATATTGGGAACTCGTGCTGCCCTAAGCACTTTCATTGTGTATACTTTCTGTGGATGGGTAAGGCTAATGCTTCCTATATACTCCAGATAGCTGTCAGCCAAACACTGCTTAGCGATTCTTTATTTTTACAGAATTCCTTTTGTACTACATTGGACTGCAGTGGGGCTATTGAACTACATTGGACCAGAGTTGGATCCATTTATGAGGACACAGAGGGATATTGTTGGGAAGCTATTATTGAAATAAAGTGCATTTTGCGGTGTGGTTTTTTTTGCCATTTGATTGCAATATTAGTAATGAAAGTATCTGACAGATGCCTCTCTATCACTTTCACTGGAGATTATTGTCAGCTAGCAGCTCAAGGCTAACATTGGCTATTATAATAGAGAGGCATGTATCAGACACCTCCACTACTAACACTAGAATTAAATGGTAAAAAAAAAAAAAAATACCTAGAAAGAAATTCTAAAAGAATACTAAAAGACTGCACATTCTTGACATACAAACTTTTGACAAATGGTCTATTATGTTAAAGTATTTTTTCTTGATATTTTCCTATCAAAGGTATGATATATGATAAGCTCAATTGTTTGTTTTTCTATGTAGAACAAAAGTTAAAATAAAGTAAAATCAAGACTGCCAATGAAGTTCCCAGGACGAGTAATGCCAAACCATATCTCCAAACAGCAACCTCTAAGAAGAAATAAAACTAATCAGCAGAGCCACTATCAGACTTTGATGCTTGTGGCCTTGTAATAACATAGGCTATCTATTAGATATTTATACCACTGAGAAAATATTGATTGACCAACCTTGCATCCAGTGATAATGCTATATCCCCAGTGATTTGGCACACACTTGTCACACTGTTCTCCAATGGTGTTGGGAGGACAAATGCAATCACCGGTTTCTTCATCGCAATTATTCCCAACAAGAGGGCAATCACAAGCTTCATGAAAGAAAAAAAGATCAAAGTTGTAAAAGATAAAACCAACTTATTGGCAATACAGAATGACATGTACTAAAAATCATTTCAATGCATACCTGTGGGTCTATAATATTGTGACCTTAAATAGAGGTTTCCAGCAGTAAGATGTAAAATTCATTTGTGTAAAATAATTTAAACCTTCATTGGTAGATTAATTCGTAACTCGTTTGACAACTGCACTCATAAAAGAAACTATTAACAAAATGTAGGAGCCTGAAATGGGCTGCAAGATTTTTGCTTTTGGCCGGCAGTGGTCTTTTATTCTAATTCTACTTATGCCTGCCATGTGCATATAATTGTGTTTCAAGAGTAACAGCAAGCAAAGTCAGTAGCTTAAAAGGAAAATGCCATTTTTTATTTTACATTATAGATGCTCAGATGTTATGTTAGTCAACTCTAGCCCCATGAGGCTTAGAACTGCCCCAAATAGCCACTTTATTAGAGATACCTGCCCTTTCACAGCTGGAGCCTCTCTAGAAATTACATGTCATCCTGGACTGTGGCATAAAATCATGTTTGTAAGTTTCCTGTGAATCACTTTCAGCATGTACCCACATTAGAATGGGAAAATCAAGTGATCTAACTTTGAACAAAGCATGGTCACCAGTGCTTAACTCGCTGGGGCTAAAGTTTCAAACTTTCCTGTTTTTTTCTCATATAATGGTGTTGAAAGTATACTGTAAATGGTGTTACCGGGGAAAAAAACCCATACGTACTGCAGTCCTGTGAAAATAGCTAATTGATGTAAAGGGGCCAGAAGAGGATGTCAAGAAATGTTCTAATGAACAGGTGATGCACAATCAGGCAAATTGCAGCTGCAGACAATGTAGGGACTCCATATAACATGTCCAAATAGCAGCAGATAAGCCATAAAGATAAACAAGGGTTAATCTCCACGGCACAACAGCACAAAAATGGATCACAGCGCATTGGAAAAGCATTGTCTGCTCAGATTTATCCAGACTTCTGTTGCACCATATTGATAGTGGGGTTGGAATTTGGAGCAAACAGCAGGACTGAATGAAGCCTTTCTACCACGTCTCAACAGTTCACGTGGTTGGAGGTGGCATAATGGTGCGGGGAATGTCTTTTTGGCACACTCTAGGTCTATATACCTGTGAATGGATGTTTGGACATTAGGGTTTGCACTGTATTATGGCTGACCAAGTTTATCCCTTCATGATGTTTTGGCATGGCAGTAGGATACTTTTAGCAAGACAATGTACTATGCCACGAGTTTGGTATACTTATGGAATGGTACCAACAGCCTCGGACGGGCCCACATAATATTATCATCTCATCTTATAGAGCATTTATGGAACAAACTAGAAAGGGCTGTTTAGGGCATACCCATTTAATTTGTAGCAACTGAAAGCTTTTCTGTCCACATGGGCCAATTTTCCCGCAGAACAGTTTCAATCATCAAGGCATGGTAGAATCTATGCCATAATGAGTTACTGCAGTTCAGAAAGCCAAAAGAGGTCCAAAGCACTACTTAATGATTGTCTCCAAAAAAAGGGTGACCACTTAGTGTATGTAATGACTAAACTAGTATAATATTTTGGAGATTGCCGCAGAACACGAATGAACAGGAATGAACTGGGGAGAATACAAGCTGCATATGTAACTGTAGTTCATAAATAGTCCTATCAGCTGAATTGTTATATGGACGCACATGACTAAGGGTACATCCTCATGACTAGCACATTGCTGTACATGCTCATATTTAGTTGGCACTATATTTTCCACATGTAATGTTATGTTATTAAACATATGCACTACTCACAAAAAGTTAGGGAGATTTGACTTTTGGTTGAAATTTCAGAATGAACATGAAATTACTTCAAATACACAAAAAAATCATCTCCTAGCTTTATAATGCACATGTCAAACTGTTCACTGTTTCAGTACCTTTTGCACAACTTGCTGACCTCTAACAAACAGTTTAAAGGCAAAATTCACAATAGGTGTTTGATCACTGAATTGCGCAATAAATTTAGGGGATCAATTTGAATTGGGATTTAAACAGTCCTTCTCATCTTGCTCTTCACATTTTGCCATCATGAGACTAGGACAACACCTTACAATCGATCAACAGTACCTCACTATTGCGAGGCTTCAAGTAGGATGCTTTTACACTGAAGTGGCCACTGAGCTTAAAGTGTCACAAAGTGTAATCAGCAGGTTGCAACAGAGATACAGAGTGACTGGAAGAGTCACAAAAAGGCACAGAAGTGGACGTCCTTTGGTTACATCACACACTGATGACTGCTTCATTGTAAACAATACCATCCAGAACCGGATGATGAATGCCACACAACTCCTGGCTTGTTTAATGGAGGTGAGAGATAACTGTCACGTGAGACAATTTATAACTGTTTACATCAGTGTATAGGAATAGGCATCATCATCTTGCATGGACAAGGGAGCATGTTTAGTGATGAAAGTCGACTCACTCTGAGCAGAAATGACGACCAACAATAATGCTGGAGATGTCAAAGAGAGCACTATGCATCAGCCACTGTTTTCCCCAGATGGTGGTGGTGGTATTACAGAGTTGTCAGGTGTGTCTAGTCAATACAGAACTGCTCTACACTTTGTGAATGGTACAGTGACAAGCCTATACTACTTCAATAACATGATTAATCCAGTCATTGTGCCTCTGTATGAACAACACAGGGCTAATTTCATCTTCATGTGCGACAATGATCCAGCTCATCGTGGATGTGTCACTAGGGAACAGCTGTTGGAAGCTGAGTAACTCAAATAGAGTGGTCTGCATTTTCTCCAGACTAGAACCCCGTAAAAAAACGTATGGGATCGGCTGAAATGCTGTGTAAAAGCTTGTAACTCTGTAACCTAAACCTCAATGACCTGAGGGGTGCCACTCAAGAAGAGTGGGATGCCATGCCTCAGCAGTCAATAACCCAACTTGTGAGCAGCATGAGATGTCATTGTCAAACTGTAATTGAGGCTCAAGGCCACATGACAATTTATTGAGACACTGACATTATTTGATAGTGTATACTCTTCACTGTATTTGGCTTTTGTTTAATTAAATTGTTTGAGATGAGAAAATCAACATTGCATGCTACAACTTAAATGGCCTACTTTTAGAATAAACTATAACTGTAGTGTGAATTTTTCCATAAATTCCACCTAATATCCCTAACTTTTTGTGAGTAGTCTATATTAAAATGTAGTGTTTAGGCTAAAATTTCAGGTTTTACCAATAGATAATGAATTGTAATACATGAAACTTGAAACTATTAGGACATGAACTAACATTGTATAAATATATAGATAAATAGATATATTTATAGATGTATCACATAAAATAATATAAATGTATAATATAACATTATAATGATGAAAGTTGCACATACCACATGTGGGATGTGGAAGATGCTCTTTAGACAGAAAGTACATAAACCACTAACCTAATAAAGAAGTGAAGGTCAGACATAACTCAGTCTCATTCTCTGATGATCACTTACAAATAGGAACATATTTGAGAAAAGCAGTCTATACGATTATTATTACAATCTTATCTGTGGTAACATTAAGCAGAGATTGGTGAGAATGGGCTCTAAAAGATTGTGGTGTTGGAAAAAAGAGTGAAGGTATGACTTTGGAAGTAGAAGTGGCAACAGTAATAAGCCTTATCCATCAAATATCCATCAAAAATATGACCAATGTGCAAAACATCAATAGATCAGAGGTAAAATCAAAATCTAGAATCTCAGAAATAGCATTATATAGAAGACAAGAAGAGAGAGATTTTGTACATACGGGTACAACCGCCTTCTTGGAAGTCATAAAATCCACGAGAACATCGATCACATTTATCTCCTGTTACTCCTGGCTGACAGCGACATTGCCCATTGTCATCACAGTCAAATGACTTGGATCCAAAAGAATTGCAGTTACAGGGGACACATCCCTGTGCGAATACGGGACCATATGTCTGTGGCTAAAATAGGGAAAACAGTAATTAAATATTTTATACAATAGCAAAATATTAATGCAGTTTGTATATATAATCATCAAAAACATATATTTAGGCATCTCGGTTTGGAGAATAAACTAGGAAACTTCAGCACCAAAGTTAAAATGATGTATAAAATTGATATCCTTGATTACATCAAGCAGCCAAATTATCTTTGCAGGAAACAAGCAGTTTTGTTGCGACTTGTACAATCCCTTTTTAGGTTCCTGTACTTTCAAAGACCAGCTGAACATGAAGTGCTCAATTTTGGGACCTCCAATGGTATGATGTTATTATAGGAAGTTACAGTGTTTTGTCTGCTCATTGATTTCAGTGATAGTCAACTATACTTAAGAATAGAGACAAGTCTTTCACTGCTTCAGGTTTTGTTCCATCAGTAACGGGCGTGGGCTGCTTGCGAATCAAGGAGACTTCCAGAAGATCACTGGGTAGTACACACTTGTCAAAAAGATTATTTTTCTCCATCTCTTTTTTGTAATAAAGTACATAACTTTTTATTGGATCTCCTTTAAAATTCCATGATTTGCAAAGAAAATTTGTATGTCATAAGCTGACGCATTTCTGCCACTTTAAGCCCTTAATCTTAGCATGTCATCTTACATCAGGGCAAACATTTATATACTCATACAAAAGAGCACTCATGTACATGTGATTGAAATCAGCTGAAATCCAAAATTAAAAACAAGGCATAAGACAACAACTTCCTCCAATGATTATTTTATATATTCAATAATGATATAACAATCAAAGAAGTCAAAAAGGCGTCAGCATCTGTGTTTCTTTATTGATGTGAATCCCAGTACAAAAAGCGACGTTTCGACTCAACACAGAGTCTTTATCAAGCTTGATAAAGACTCTGTGTTGAGTCGAAACGTCGCTTTTTGTACTGGGATTCACATCAATAAAGAAACATCGATGCTGATGCCTTTTTGACTTCTTTGATGGATCTATGGATGTGTGGGATGTGCCTCTCTCATTGTGGTGATCTGATGCATTAGATGGTGTCTTTAAGAATCAACTATAGGACTTCAGTGCTGCCCAAGATATCACTATTTTGCTCATGATATAACATGTCATTCCTATATGCGTCAGCTTATGACATACAAATTTTTAAGAGATTAGATAAAAAGTTATATATTTTAAGCTATGTCTCCATGGCATAGCAATACGATCATATTTTCGGCGGTTTTAGGGTTTTAAAACCGGCGAAAATACGATCGTTCATGCAGCCCCATAGACGACAATAGAAAAAACGACCTGTAGTCTCCAAAGGGTTTTTTCTACACTCGTCTTCTGGTGCCAGCGAATTATTCATTAGGGAGCTACACACCACAATACAAAGTTCAGCTTTCCTAGCTTTTATACAGTACACAAAATATGTTGTATAAAATAGGCAGAATGTTCCACAACAAACCAACCAAAACATAAAAGACACTATCAAAAGGCATGCATTAGCAAACAAATGTAGTAAAATAATTTGCATGGTCTTATATTGAATCAGTACATATGGATAAACAAAGCTCAAATAAATCTCTGAAATAGTTTTCCATGACAGATTGTTCCTATATTAATCCATAGAATTTATCTTAAATTGGTCTACATTGAGAATTTTCATTGGCCAGACTGCATATACTGGAATTTAGGAGCTATATCTGCCCATATACAGATACAATCTTGAAATCAACCCTCAAGAATCATATCTAAACACTGGATATATTCGAAAATTAGGTTCCTATAAATGGCTTGCAAATTTGGCCTTATTTAAAGGGACTGTGTCACAATGAGCATGCTTTCTTATCTGCAGGCAGCATAATATTGAGCAAGAAGAGCTGAGCAGATTGATATATAGTTTTTTGGGGGAAAAAAATTCAATACAACTTATTCATTTAACTCACTACCTATTCTGGATTAGGAAGTCCAGTATCAATGATAAAACAGCCTTCCTTGTATAAGTGTGCATACAAAGATACTGGTCAGTTACTGATAAGACCGCCCACTGGACTCCTTAACCCAGAGTAAGCAGTAAGTTAAATTAATAAATCACAACTTCTGCTTTATCTTTCCAAACAACACTACATATAAATCTGCTCAGCTCCTTTTGCTCTATAACATACTGCTTGCAGATCTAATAGCAGGATCATTCTGACATATTTCCTTTAATGAAAAGGCTTAGAATTAGGGAAATATTTAGAAGTGTGCAATCAATGCATGAGCTGCCCTGCATAAAAGGGGTGCCATCAACTGTCTGGCAATATAGACATTGTATGGCACTATTGTTTTACTTTGAAGTAATAGAATAATGCTGCAATACCCTGCACAGTGGCTACTTATTGTAGAATGTGCAGTTACAGTATATGGAGCAGTGTAATCAATAAAGAGGCCATATTGTCTAATTGAGCCGTTGATTGGTAGGGAAGTCAAGAGTAAGCTCTCCACAGGATCTGACATTGGCCGATCTTGAGCATAAGCTATAAAATATATAAGCTATATTCCCACCACGATGATTAGCTTTAAATATTTAGGCAAGGTAAACCAAGACTATTATCAAATATATTACTGTTTTCATTTTTCTTCCATTCAGAGCTAGAACTTCTTTTATCTCCTGCTTGTGTACACAAGCTTCCCAATGTTACCAATAATCTCTCTCTCTGCTCTAACAGGATGCAGCAGCAGTGTTTGGGATGGTGACGTCTCTCCCTGCTGTGTGTTATCAGCAGGACAGAAGCTTGCTTATCTATGTTATTGACAAACTTTAACCCTTTAGAGCCCTGGTGCCTTCTGCCTTGCTGTTTAGATCCCTCCATTACCAATGTTCCTCAAATAAGCTGAGCTAGGAATAGCAGAACTGATATGCCAATCACTACTGTAGAACTACCCACAGCCTCACTAGAAAGTAGGAGCCTGAACCTGGCTGTGAATAGTGATAACACCTTTTCAATAGTGGGATCTTAGAAAATAAGGGCCCTGCCTAATATCTAATAGATATGTAGAGAACATTGTGAGAGGTTAAATTAGAAATTACATGCCCACACAACACCACAGATATGTTTAATTATCAGCAAACTGATAATATACCAATAGTACAGATATGTCTTTAAAAATTAAATAAATTATTAATCAGTTATTTTCTGTATAACAAATTTTAGCTCCACTCTGCTTCACTCCATGCATATGAGGAATACACAACCAATTACCAGTGGTGCTGGTTTGTAAGCCCCCCGAGGACAACCTCTTGATGTAGGGTAGTTCCATCTCCTACTAGGTAAAGCTGGGACACTCTGAGATTTTTGGGTGGGATTTTTTCTGTCATAAACTTGTCTTCTAAACTCACATCGTTTCCCAAAGTACTCAGGTTTACAGATACATCTCCCTGTAATGTCACAACGCTGGGACATTGAGCCGCTGACGGTGCAGTTACAAGGTAGACAAACCTGCTTGTCAGAATCCCACCAACAGTTTGGCTTTGAAAGCAGAATAAAGGAAAAGTGTAAGAGAAAGCAGAAGACTACAAAAGAATGTAAGAAAAGAGAGATTGTTATGCTGCTGAGTTCTGACATTCATGCAACATGATGATATTACAAGATGGTACACAATGTCTTCTTGAAGAATATAACAAATGACAATAGCCAATGAATATTTCATGTTTTCCCTACAACACATCACACAGAAGATTATGCAGTAATTGTAATTAAATGATTGATGATTCTGGACAAATGTTGCTCTATCATTTCTTCAGTTACAGTTACAAATCACTGCATCAGTGAAAAATAAGAAACAGCCTATCAAACTAAATACAGAAATGAGAAATGGATTTTGCAACTACTAAATCTTCTCTACAAATGTAAAAGTCTAAATAACAATGGCAGAAAGTGGTCTATCTGTATTGTATCTGTAGCATATATTATAAATATGTTCCACGTGTTGATGTGTTTGGATAAGTAAAGTGATTTATGCGTCCAATACTTAACATCTCATAATCAAGTTGAAATGGTTAAAAATATAGAAACAAAATGTGACATGCTATTTATATGCAGTATCAAGGACTATTTACAGTGAACCTGTCAGGTGGATGATGTCACCGTGTCTAAATGCAGGTTGTGACGGAGAGAGACGCGGATATCTGGAATGGATAGGAGGGGTCCCCAACCGCCGGGCCCTGGCGCATGCTCTGCCGGTCCGCAACCCCAGGATACACATTGTTGACTTTAGTCTGGGCGGTTGGTATCTACTTTGCGCGGCCGCTGTAATCCGAGTATGCAGATTTAGCCGCTGCTCACCGCGTGCGGCTGCATGGCTAAGGAGATAGGAGGGGCGGTGCTTGTCCAATCATGGTCGATACGGTGCTCACGGAGCGACTCTACACATCAGCGGCATGGGGGGGTGATGCAGCAGAGTCATCACACTCCCTGCGTTGCTGGGTCTAGTCCTGGGGGCAGCGCTGCAGGGATCGGGAAAGGTGAGTAACTATCTTTGGTTTTTTTTAACTAGCCTGGCTGTTTATTTAGAGGGGACATAATCTCTATAATGACTACAAGGGGCCTATAGCTATTTCTAATGACTACAGGAGGCCATATATCTATTTCTAATGACTACAGGGGTCCTATAGCTATTTCTAATTACTACAGGGGGGCTATAGCTATTTCTAATGACTACAGGGGGCCTATAGCTATTTCTAATGACTGCAGGGGGCTATATAGCTATTTCTAATGACTACAGGGGCCTAAAGCTATTTCTAATGACTACAGGGGGCATATATATCCCTACAATGACTAAAGGGGGCATATATATCTTTACAAGGACTACAGGGGGCATATATCTCTATAATGGCAGAGCAGATTACATATGTATATTATATACATGTATAATGCTAATCAACAGAGCTGATCAATATTACTGCAGGCTGATTGCCAGCTCTGTGGGTCAGCATTATTAATATAATACTGACCCACATAGCTGACAATCAGTCTGCAGTTATAAAATACTGGTTATCCATACGAGACCCCTAAATGAGTCAGTATACACTGTATTGTGGGTTTTCTGTTTGTGTGACTCTAAACATCCAACCCCCTCCATAATCCCACCCTTGATAACCCCGCCCCCCCACTGGGCTGCGTAAAAATTGTCTTGCATAAAACCGATCCCTGATAGAAAAAAGGTTGGGGCCACTGATGTATAGGGTTACGTGATTTAGAACAGGACTAAAATGCCCACATGCAGTGATTGGCAGCATTTCCTGTATCAGTGTCTGTATAGAGTAAACTGTTCATCATTGTTTGTGGGCAAGGTAAGCAGGGCTTTCACTTTTTCTTTTAGTATTTTCCCTTCTATTTCCTTAGAAATCCTGCTCCAAATCATATAACCCTACATACCACAGAGCTCAGCTTCTTTCCGTCTATCACATCCTGCTCTCAGATACTGTAGTCTCACCACCTGACAGGTTCACTTCAAGTGCATAATACTTTAGGGACAGGAACAATGAGGTATTAAATCATATGATATAGGAAAATACTGTTTGTCAATAGAAACTAAGAAAAAATACAGTATGAGTGTCCACAGTATTCATGAGAAGAGTAATTGCATTGTTTGGCAGGTATGGTTATGTGGTTAAGACATTATGATGACATTAGGAAGTGATTGAAGACTTATTTAAAAGTTCTAAGTATCAATTTAAAAAAAACTTAATTTCTGTACAATTAGTGATGTTACATTAGTGTTTTCCTAATAAAGGAACATAGTATACTCATAGGGTGACATGCATGACTTTTAGCGCCCAGGCGCCATTTTTTTTTGTGCTCATTAGTAGCGTAGAATGCGCTGGAATCTATGTACCTGTTTTACCGCGGGTTATAGATTTAGCACTTTCTAGCTACAAAGCGACACTTCTGGCTCAGGTTAACCACTTTTAAAGTGGTCTACCTGGTCCACCATTAATGCGCCTGGATTTGTCGTACTAAAGCTATAAATGTGTAGCTTCATACGATCGTAGTGTGACACGCCTCCAGCACGCCACGCAATCTCAGGCGCATTACAAAGTGCCACGGGCGCTTTGTAATGCGCCTGATATTGGAGTGCGCCTAATTAAAAATATCGTGAAGAGGGCTGCACCAGTTTTCAGGCTGAAAAGACACCAGATTTCTGCAGCAGTCCCGTACATATGTGTCGCCCATACTGTATAAATGTCAGCTAGTAGGCTATGGCTATGGCTATAAAAAGACTTTTAATAGTGTAACAAAGGCATCTATTACTGGTAGTTTTATAGTATCATCTGTGACTGATAGTGTAATAGTGACAGCTGTGATTGGCAGTATTATAATGGCATCTGTTGCTGACAGTACAGGCAGTCCCAGGGTTACGAAAGGGATAGGGACTACAGGTTTGTTCTTAAAGGGGTTTTGCCACTATGTAATGTTGACGTGGGATCCTCCAAAATGGGTATTTAATCACTTTTCTAAATATATGTGATTACAAAAATTGCAGTCTGAGAGAGCTACAGGCTGCCTTACCTGCCCTTAGTTACTTAAAAGCTTCTCTTAGATACGACCTGACAAGAGCTGCTGACTGGGCTTGCGCAGAGCACACTTCTTATCTGATGAGAGGGAGCTGAAGAAGCTTTCAAGGCACTGGGTAGAAATATGTTGTCTTTTGTATACAGAATCCCCTAGGTGTAGTGTGATTATCTGAGTAGATCCCTGCTTTATCTGATGACAGAGAACATGAAGAAGCTTTCAAGCTGCTGTGGAGAAAAGGTGTTGTCTTTTCTATACAGAATCCACTAGTTGTAGTTTGATTATTTGAGTGAACATTTCACACGATCCCTTATGCACGGCTCTGTGCCCTGGCTGTGTCTCTTGCTCTCTCAGCTCAGCCGTGGCTTGTTTACACTTGCTTCCTAGCAGATAAGGCACGTCCTGGCAAAACCCTTTTAAGTTGAATTTCTATGTAATTCAGAACAGGTGTATTTATTAAATGTAACCCCAGCACAAAAGATTTTTTTTTGTTTTAGTTTTGGATAGTGCAGGGAAGAGTTTTTACATATGTTTTGCTGTCTGTGTCCCTGTTAAGAAGATTACACCTCATTTTCACCTCATGTGTTGATGTTACTTGTCGTTCCACAGCTATTACCTACTGTGGAACATGGAACTACAAGTGCAGCATGCCTCACAGGTCTACATTTGTAACTAGGGGACAGATGTAAGTCAGAACAGTGTAAGTTGGGGACTGCCTGTATTACATTGAAATCTGTGACTGGCAGTGCTATAGTGGCATCTGTACCTGCCAGTATTATAGTGGTATTGGTGACTGGAAATGGTAAAGTGACATCTGTGACTGGCAGTATTATAGTGGCACCTGTGACTGGCAGTAATACAGAGATATGTTACAGTGGTACTGCGAATTGTATCATTGCAATCGCAGTGTTAGGCTATGTCCCCACTGCGCGGGTTTTCGGCCAGTTTTTCAGGCGGTTTGCGGTTTTGCAGACCACCTAAAAAAACATCTGAAAATGAGCACAATGGTGCTCTATGGAAAACCCGTGCAGCAGTCTCCACTGCACAGGGTTTCCGTCCGGCGGGTTTTTCGCCTGCGGTCTGCCGGCAAAACATTCTACAAGCACAATCTTCCGGACGGTTTTCTGATGTAATCTGTGCTTGTGAATGTGAGGGGGGTGGGCTTTTCTCCGCTCATTACGGAGAAAAGCCGTCCCCCCATGGCCATGGGGTAACCCGACCGGTATTTGTCCTCTGCTGTGGGAACGCACCCTAAGGCCGTGTTCGTACGACTTATTCAAGACGGAATTGCGAGCCGTCTTGAATAAGGGGTGGGGGCGGGGCGGGGGCGCCGCTCCCCGGCCTCATAGACTTGCATTATCCACGGTGCGTATTGCGCCTGGATAATGTGCAGGTCACTTTCTCCCTGCCCGGCGGATTCGCCGAGCGGGGAGGAGCGACGGAATCCATTGTTCTCTATGAGAGCAGTGGATTACCGTAATTACTCCGACGGATTGGCGCCGTACTGCAGCGCAAATCCGGCGCGTAGTACGGCGCCAATCCGTGGCGAAATAAGCCGTGTGAACACGGCCTTATAGTGGCACCTTTGACTAAAAATATTACAGAGGTATTGCGACTGACAGTGCTATAGTGGCATCTGTGACTGGCAGTGGCGGCATTTGTAATTGGCAGTGTTCTAATGTTCTATCTTCTTATGCTGGTACACTGTTATGGGTATATCTTTGCTCTTGTGTGCAGGAACATTTAGGAATGAGGAAAATGAAATTGGATCTCCTCCTAGGGGAATATCGGAAATGTGAATACAGCTGTGGATTATAAAAGAGTGTATAAATGCAATGTATTTACAATCCTATTTATTTATGTGGATTATTTCTAAATATAAAGTGTTACATTTTAAGAAAATGACAACCCTGTTAAGTGGTGGAAACACCATATTTTAGGTGATTTTCTGCCTATGAATAAATCTGCAGTATTTTTTCCTGGCAAGTAATTTTGTGTATGAGATTTTAAAATCTTTATATAGCTAAACCTTATTCAGTCAGACAAGTTGATTATATTGTCAATTCACTCATTTTCCATATACTTCCCCCTATTATATGCTGATGCTGTTCACAGAAAATCCATCTGATCCCAATGTTATCCAATATTTTTCTTTTTAACCTGTTCTCACTCTGCCCAAACTATAATTCTTCAGAACCCCACTGTGTCAGCTTACCCTCAGGACTGCTCACAGTCAGTAATTTACTGAATTTTCAAATTCACACTCCATATTCTTTATAAACATCTCTCATTAATCATACCTGTTTACTTTATAAAACAGATATATTTGCTTGCATGTCGGTGGTTTAAACTTGAACTTTGACAAAATAAAAAAAACAGATTTGCTGTCATTTTCTTTCCCTGGGAAAACTAATAGTATTGTGTGCAAAACTATAATTTGCATTGTGTGACATACTTTATGAAATTCTTTTGTCATGATGGCTGTTTAGGATGTTTAAGAAAGCTGATCCCTTGCTGAGGACAGCACAAGCTAGTGACAGCCATGCTGTTACAAGCACTGTGTCACTTATTCTGTAAGATGCTGTAGTTTTAGCTAGTCTCAGGTGGGTGGTGTATGAAAAAAACAACTCTTTAACTCTTTTCTGGCAGAAAACTGCAGATTTGAGCAGTAAATACTCAAAAACTACAGCATCTTACAGAATAAGGAACACAGTGCTGGAAACAGCATGTCTGTCACTAACTTGTTCTGCCCTCACAAGGGGGGCATAAACTATGTGACAGGTTCTCTTTAAGTTTTAAGTGCTCTACAGTTTCTACTAAAGAACCCTATGTCGAATTACAATTTAAAAGTTTTATTAGCAATATTTGAAAATATTTTTTCTTATATATACAAATATTGCAAGCATTCTAAGGCTTTACAAGAAATTATAAAATGAATGCTGCATTTAAAGGGGTTGTCTCACTATGTTGATTCATCTTACCTCAGTACTGTTTTCTTGGTTTCATTTTGAATTCAGGGGCATGTTTACTGGCTTCTACTAGGCTGCAGTAGAAACCAGGTCTATAGCTATAGCAACCAGTGCTGGCAGCCTATCAGGAGAGGACAAACAGGTCTGTAGCTATAGCGACCTGAGGAGCTGATGCAGCCCATACAAGAGGGATATCTAGGAATGGGTAGGATACTGTTAATGGACATATATTGCAAAGTGACTAATTTTTGCAAGATCTTAAAATAAAAAAGAAATCCTTGTAGTGAGACAACCCCTTTAAATATGTATTACAATTTTCACCTTAAAGGTTTACAACCACTGCATTAACCCTTTCTGTATTTTCACATGGGTATGTAGGCCATCAAAACTCTATTTCCAATGAATAAATTGGAAACTACATTCCAATACCTTTCACTAAAACTGTCTGCTAAAGCATGGTATTTTCTTGAATTAATAAAAGCATGTTTTAGTTGAAAAGGGCCAAACTTAAGATGATGAATAGAGTATTTTAGCACAAGTGAATGGCAAAGCAAATCAACAGAAATCAACAGGATTCGTATGACAGCTTCTGCCTTATATTCATCTGTGGAAATAAAATGTTAAAAATAAAAGCATGCAGTTTATGTCAGTAGAAGCTGAAGTGCTTCTGAAATGTATTATGATAAGAGAACCATTTTGGTACCATAGTAAAGCAGAAATCAATGCATAAATCATATAAGTAAGATTTGGATCAAACTACAGCAAAAGTATTTCTGAGCCGGAGGCTGTCATGTTTTAAATACACTATCAATGACTACAAGTTGTGCATCTAGCTCTGTAATTTATGAAAATGATTATCAAGTATATCATTCAGCTTCTCTTTTAAACACAAGTTTATTTTGTTATAGAAATGCTTCCATTTTGTTAGTCCTTTCCTTCACAAAAGCCTGGCTAACTACCATACCTTTTGGATTAGAACACGCACCTCAGTTTTAGGGGGAAATAATGTATTGCATTTATATTTACTTGTAAAATTACAAAAGGTTTTGAACCTTTTTTTGAATTATGGCTATTCAAAATTCTTATTGTTATTCTTTACTTTTATTATATTTAGAGATGGGCGAATTGATTCTAACGAAGTGGAATTCGTTTAGAATTTCAGGAAAACTTCGGTTCGGAACGAAGTCGAACTTTGGGGTACTTCGGGTGAAAGAAGTGTGCTTTTGATTGATAAAATGGCTGCGAGCACATGGCGCTACATGGGGCAAAGCACTCTGGGAGGAAGAAGGGCATAGCCTGCATGACATGTGCAGAGATGAAGCCAATCAGAGACCGGCGGGATTCTGTGACGTCACCGCACTATATAAGACCGAGCGCGCCGCTGGGAGCTCACACTCCTCTCACTGTACTGATAGGGAAGGTGCTGCTGCGGGTGATAGCGCTTTCTGAAGAACTGATTTTTATACAGCGATTTCTGTGGGGTGTCTCAGCTTGTCTCAGAGACTGTTCTCTGAATGTTCTATTTCTGATTTTTTGGGGTATTGGATCTGAAATCCAGTGTGCGTCCATGCACGCATATACATTTAATAAA